>OY856412.1:855912539-856432539 GCA_963693085.1 Alisma plantago-aquatica
AACTAATTTAAAATGCATTATTTTCGTGGTCTTTATAACATGACATATATATGTCCAATTCAGTTCAAATTTTATGTATGAGCCATTCACAAGATGTTTAAGAAGATCATTGGATTACATTCTAAAAATATATTGCATCATGAAAAACTACTTGAGTGTATTCTAGCATAACTCCCTCCCTCTCTCTCTCTCTCTCTCTCTCTCTCTCTCTATATATATATATATATATATATATATATAGAGAGAGAGAGTGTGTGTTTGTGTGTGTTCCTGCATGCGCATAAATGTATGTATATATGTATATATTAATGCAATAATACTTTAAATATACGATATATATATTTGGGAAGATGAATGTGGTAATATATGTAACGACTTGCTCCTCATGGAGGTAACATGGGCCGTTAGGGAGGTATAGACATTTGCACAAGCATCCTCCTTAGACCTGTCAAATGGGTGGGTGGGGTTGGATTTGGGTTGGGTCATTGCAGATTTAGGTCTCATGGGTGTGGGTTAAAAAGACCCAATGCTAAATGGGTGGAGAAGTAGCACACCCAAACCTGACCCAACGGGTTGTAGGTCACCCACGGGTGCCCATATAATATGTGCAGAGTGAAAATATATGTTTTACAACAAAAAGTAGAATGATTCATTTAATCTTTTGGTGTCAACATAGAAAAACGAGGGCAACCTTTCACTAATTCATGTGTCAAACACAATGTAATATCTATTGTGATGTTTTGAAATAAGTTGTAAGAGACAAAAAGAAAACAACCACTTCTGGAATGTAAAATATAAAAAACTAAATGATATAGTTGTTACAAATAGCATAACTTATCACCATAACAACACTATAATTTATCATCTTATGTGAAATGATCTTAATATATCATGTTCTTACGATTGTCTACTCCATAAACTGAACAAAAAAAGAATATAATTATTATGATTGAATATAAAACATGCATTACACTATATGTTCATTAACATAAACAACAATATAGAAGATAACTACTTTGTTTCCATTAGTTTAAACAATTAACAAAGGATATCAATCAAGAAAGTTAGACTTTAACTCTTGATATTGTGTACATCACACATCATCAATGTAGTGGCTTGATAAATGTATGGGTGTGGCATGTATTAAGAGTTGTATAAGTATGATATTAATATTAATATATTATCCAGTTAAATGGGCACTCACGGGTCTCTGGGGTCACCCATGAAACCCACTAAATAAATGGGTGGGTATGGATTTGAGTGATTTCTAGTGGGTGGTGAATTTCGTCTCACAAACCCAATTTAAATGGGTCGACCCATGGGTGCCCGCGAATTTTGACCCAGTTTGACATGTTTAATCCTCCTTAAAAATTTGTTGGTATTTGTGTTTGTACTTTGTTTCTATTGGAAGATGGAGAAATCCACAATGTACTACTTGATGGTCAGGAAAGAGTGGTCTCTCACTTGCGTGTGACTATGTCATTGAATGCAAGTGAGCATCATTCTATTTATAAGGCTGCCAACATGTTTGAAATCAAATTCTAGTTGTCAATCCCTTTTGACTATGAGAGGTGAGAGATTGTGTTTTCTCAAAATTGTACTCTCGGTAGTGTGTGACTATGTCATTGAATGCATATGAGCATCATTATATTTATAAGGCTTCCAACGTGTTTAGAATCGAATTCTAGTTGTCAATCCCTTTTGACTAGGAGAGGTGAAAGATAGTTTTTTCTCAAAATTGTAAGATAATGTGTTGCATGATATTTTCATGTTGGCTCACGTGGATCTATTAGTGGACTCATTTGTCAATGTAGCTGACCAGATAGAAGAGTCTATCATCACTAGTCAATTGATAATCAACCAACTATTGAGTAGTCTATACACTAGTGGTTCTAGTCAATGGATTAAGAATCATAGAAACCATGACAACTGTCATTTTCTTAGTATTAACTATATTATCCACTCATCTAATATCTAGTCATTAGACTCTTGTCCAACATCTAGGGTTCTAGAAAATATATTATGATTCTAGCCGATAGTCTAATTTTTAGCAACCAAGATAATTTTGAATTATATTGAGTAGTTCACTATACTATGGGAGTATTTTCAACATATACAATTATATTACGACTTCAAAAATATTTTAAACCAATGAGCGATATTTGGAAACACATCATTGCCATCCAATTAATTAGATAACTTGGAGTGAAACATCAGCCTTTAGTGAATATTACTGCATAATCTCTTTGTCTCTATCATCCATATTGAAGTTAGGCATGGAATCATCATCCTCCAAATATTCAACATATGTTTCTTTATCTAGAGTAGACCATCGAGTAGACATGAGCTCAATATTTTATGATTCACATGAGCATATCCATGCATTTCATAGTCTCACTCATCAAGTGTCATTGATATCACTCCAACAAGAGGGCCAAATATCATCTATATCACTCATGATAACTACATATTCCATGATACACTCAACCACAAATTTTATGACAGTAGTGTTAAAGTATATTAAATAACATGTGATTGTAGTAGTTATGACAAGTCTAAGGATCACAATCACCACTATCACATTGAGTTAAGATTATGTGTGTCATTCCATGGCCTCTATATATCACTCCTAAAGTGAATTTTCCCAGTACACATGTTTCCTAGAGAGTATTTATGTGTCTCACTTTATATCCAAAATTGTAATTAGTGGGATGTAGTCATCAACAACCACACATACTAGTCTTTATGCATTGTTTTTGTTCTATTTTAACAATCATATCTGACTAGAGAATAAATAGAATGCACGTTCTTATCATACACATGATCCCATATCCATGTCATTAACACAAAAACATATGTCGTTGATTCAAACATTCTTAGAACATCAGTATGTATAATCACTATATTATATAGAAACAAACGTAATGAACTAATATGCCTTTCTTCATGAAAAAATAATCACAAAGTATCCATTACAATCATCATAATTGTCTCTCAGTATATACACACCACCAACAACCCTATACAGTTGGTGCTACTTAGAAATACTATAAGGAGATAATTCATTGCTTCATTATTTTACACCCTTGTTCAAATAGTCAAAACTAGTATGAATACTTGACAATTAAGGACACTTTTTATGAATATTGCTGAAAGGTATTTCATTATCATCATTTGTTTGTTTTAGAACATACAATTTGGAAGAATTTCACTATCCAATTCATCTAAACAATCAGATCTATTTTTATGAATTAAACCTATTTTATCCATCCAAGTCTTATAACCTCAAAGAAATATTAATACACTCCTCAATAAAGCTACACAAAGTGAGATAAAAGTGGAAAACACACCATCCAACCAAAAGGTATATTACGTAAGTCTTTTTATATGATTCTATATAGGAGACCAATGACACATATGTCTCTTGAAACTAACCTCATAAAAAGGGGATTTTTTCATGATGAATACTTTCTTACATAATAATTAGAGGATCCCTTCTATCATAATTTTTTTCATATAAATAAGGTAAGAAATAATTTTAATTATCCATTGGCAAGTGAAGTCAAAATTGAGTTAACTTTGATTTAAAAATATCAGTTCTAGAATGCCTATACAGTCTACATTGGTATTATAATTTTACTAAAGGTACTCCAATAAAAATCAAATAGACCACTCTAATAGTAATAATGTTGTTCAATATTCAAATCTTTTATTAGTTATCATTAATAGATGAAGTAAGATATCTATATGTATACATACAAAATTTTAAAATATTTAAACCACCAAACACATGGGACTTATGTATGGTTCCCACATCATAAAGTTGTACACTTCCACTTAAAGGACACATATCCAACTGAGTTACAAGGTGTAAAGGAATTTTAGATAAATATAAAAATAGAGAATTGTTTTCCATTGTACCGTTAAATAGGTACCATTAGCATATCAACTAAACAAACTCCTAAAATAATTCATATAGGTGTCTACAAATTTTTTGATAATTTAACCTATCTAACAAAATGTATGCTTTGTAAATGAAATCATCATGAGAAACATTTAGACGAGCAAGTCAATTGGAAACTAGCTTGCAATTTTAAAAAAAGATCTCAACCTCACCCTTTTGTTTCACCCACCACAAACATGTACACATCCATGTTGCTTCCAAATTTTATTATGTGCTTCTTAATTTTGTATATTTTATGTATATCAAACTACAAACATAATGGAGAAAATCTTATTCTATATACTTTGTTAATATGTAACAATTAAGAAATTACTTAATTATCTAAATCATAAATCAATTTTAAGACAATTTAATAGCAAAGATATATATTATTCTTATAAGACTTATCATTTTGATGTTTACATTATTATAATGAGTTTTTCTTTGGGAATGGTAAACCTCACAAAAAATTAGGATTAATTTCATCTTATTTCATTATTTTTACAAGTTATAACACGTATCATACATTTAGAAAATTACAAATCCAAACATAATTTATTAACTCTTTAACATGTACACCATATATACTCACACGATTTCAAGACACAGTAGGGAAGCATCATCTTTCACATTTCCCATCTTTTGAAATCCTTCAATCTCCTCACTTTCGACTATTATGAAAACCATTGCACTAGACCCTATATGTCCCTTTATTGTTACGTACATTAAAAAACTGATAACTATGGGACCTTCCTTGAGAAGTATCATGCTAAACCCCCATTTGTCATTGTAGTACCTCCCTTGCAACCCTCACATAGAAAGAAGAATGATCATCATTTAGTGCACCTAAGTTTGTTCACAGAGTGAACATTGTTCCGCTCCCACTACTACCGAACCCCCTAAAATTGGGTTTAGCAGTTGGTTGTGATAATTTGTTAAACAAACGTTGAAATATGGTTTCTTTGCATTGTATTGTATCAACATTGTTTGAAAAATTCACCTTTAGATTTGTATGTCATGATGTAACACCTGGGCCCACTGCCCAAGACTCTAGCAAGGTTTCAGGAATGACGACTGTCCCCACAGACCACCACTAGCCTTAACTGCATGCTTTGTCCTCACTCATGCACATGCCAGGATCAACTTCCCGACTGGTCACCCATCCCAATACAACTCCAAGCTGAGCATGCTTAACTACAAAGTTCTTAGTGATGGGCTCCCAGAAAAGGAGGTACACCTTGGTGATACGGGTAGTCCAATCATTCCTTTTGAGATCATTATATCTGAGGCCTCAAATCCTGAGACGTTACAATCTCCCCCACTTAGATTCTTGACGTCCTCGTCAAGGCTCAACTATGTTGCCTCATAACATATTCCCATTTCAGTGCAGACCCAACATAGCCAGGATTTCAGACCTCGGATAACATGATCTTATAAGGAATGATTGGACTACCCATATCACCAAGGTGCACCTCCTTTTCTGGAACACCCGAGCCCACTGTCCAAGGCTCTAGTAGAGTTTTAGAAATGACGACTGTCCCCACAGACCACCACTAGCCTTAACTGCACGCTTTGTCCTCACTCACGCGTATGCCAGGATCAACTTCCCGACAGGTCACCCATCCCATTACTACTCCAAGCTGAGAATGCTTAACTATGGAGTTCTTAGTGATGGGCTTCCAGAAAAGGAGGTGCACCTTGGTGATATGGGTAGTCCAATCATACCTTATAAGTTCATGTTATCTGAGGCCTCAAATCCTGGGATGTTACAATCTCCCCCACTTAGACTCTTGACGTCCTCGTCAAGGCTCAACTATATGGCCTCATAATATGACCCCATTTCAGTGCAGACCCACAATGGCCCATGGACACCCAGCTCCCGATCACAGAATACCAGCGCAAGGGTGGCTACATCAACTATGGACAACCATTTCCTACATACCTGGACCGCATGGCTCAAGACTGGCATATCACATGCCCATGTGGGCCCCACCTACTGGAGGGATTATGACTCTGATACCATTTGTAACACTCGGGCCCACTGCCCAAGGCTCTAGTAAGGTTTCAGGAATGATGATTGTCCCCATAGACCACCACTAGCCTTAAATGCACGCTTTGTCCTCACTCACGCACATGTCAGGATCAACTTCTCGATAGGTCAGCCATCCCAGTACTACTCCAAGATGAACACGCTTAACTATGGAGTTCTTAGTGATGGGCTTCTGGAAAAGGAGGTGCACCTTGGTGATATGGGTAGTCCAATCATTCCTTATAAGTTCATGTTATCCGAGGCCTCAAATCCTGGGAAGTTACAATCTCCCCCACTTAGACTCTTGATGTCCTCATCAAGGCTCAACTATATGGCCTCATAATCTGACCCTATTTCAGTGCCGACCCACAATGACCCATGGACACCCAGCTCCCGATCATGGAATACCAGCACAAGGGTGGCTATGTCAACCATGGACAACCATTTCCTACATGCCTGGACCGCACAGCTCAAGACTGGCATGTCACATGCCCATGTGGGCCCCACCTACTGGAGGAGTTATGGCTCTGATACCATTTGTCACACCTGGGCCCACTGCCTAAGGCTCTAGTAGAGTTTCAGGAATGACGACTGGCCCCACAGACCACCACTAGCCTTAACTGCACATTTTTATCCTCACTCACGTGCAACTCGATGTCAACTTCCCGATTGGTCACCCATCCTAGTACTACTCCAAGATGAGCACGCTTAACTATGGAGTTCTTTAGTGATGGGATTCCAAAAAAGCAGGTACACCTTGGTGATATGGGTAATCCAATCATTCCTTTTAAGATCATTATATTCGAGGCCTCAAATCCTGAGACGTTACAATAATGGTATCAGAGCCATAACCCCTCCAGTAGGTGGGGCCCACATGGGCATGTGACATGCCAGTCTTGAGTCGTGCGGTCCAGGCATGTAGGAAATGGATGTCCATGGTTGACGTAGCCACCCTTGCACTAGTATTCTGTGATTGGGAGTTGGGTGTCCATGGGCCATTGTGGGTCTGCACTGAAATGGGGTCAGATTATGAGGCCATATAGTTGAGCCTTGACGAGGATGTCAAGAGTCTAAGTGGGGGAGAATGTAACATCCCAAGATTTAAGACCTCAGATAACATGAAGGATAAAAAACCAAAATAGCACACTTTGATAAAAATATGTACTGAAATAGCACCAAACCCATCTTAATTCCCAAAATAGCCCACTTTCAAGAGAAAGCGCCAACACTTTTGGCGTTTTACTATTTGCAGGATCAAATGCACCAAAAAATGATGTTTTCAAGAGAAAGCGCCAACAAAATGGCATTTTACTATTTCCAGGACCAAAAGCGCCAAAAAATGGCATTTTCAGTTGAAAAACGCCAAAAAGCAGGCATTTGTTTTTTACGATTTTACATGAAAAACGCCTAGTTTTTGGCGTTTTCAGGTAAAAACATCATTTTTTTGGCGCTTTCAACTGAAAATGTCATTTTTTTGGTGCTTTTGGTCCTGGAAATAGGGAAATGCCAAAAGTGTTGGCGCTTTCTCTTGAAAGTGGGCTATTTTAGGAATTAAGATGGGTTTGATGCTATTTCAGTACATATTTTTATCAAAATGTGCTATTTTGGTTTTTTTATCCTAACATGAACTTATAAGGAATGATAAGACTACCCATATCATCAAGGTGCACCTCCTTTCCAGAAGCCCATCACTAAGAACTCCATAGTTAAGCGTGCTCAGCTTGGAGTAGTACTGGGATGGGTGACCTGTCGGGAAGTTGATCCTGGCATGCACGTGAGTGAGGACAAAGCGCGCAGTTAAGGCTAGTGGTTGTATGTGGGGACAATCATCATTCCTGAAACTCTACTAGAGCATTGGGTAGTGGGCCCGAGCGTTACACATGATGTCCTTCTTACATGACATAAGCATTGAATACCTCACCAATTCACTATCTTTTATTACTCTCTCAAACTATACAATATGACTTCCAAATTGATGCTTATAGATTACTAGTAAATGCACATGCTTTGCACGTTTATTTGTGTATAATTTGTTTGTTTGAGTAAGATGAAAAATATATGAACTAAAATTTACTACAATGGCACAAAGTTATCATATTTTGATATTAACAATAATTGCAACATTTAAATGGGAAAACTACCATATTTATTAAATTCAAAATATGCTAAAAAATTATGGCAATCATATCTTGGGATAGTACCTTATTTATCTTTGTATTCACTATTACGCTTCAATGAAATGAATATTTTAGAGTGTATTTATTCACTATTTGGTTTTCCATGCGATGCTATTTTTGTTATCTTGTTTTTGTAGGTCTATATTGTTTTGATTATGGAGTCTCCATGAGTCATTCTTCTAAAAGGTTCTTCATGATATGCATATCCATAAATTTATTTGAAATAAACTTTATCTTGAAAAATGCATCATATACATCATAATGTCATGTAAAGTATCCTCAACCACGTGGACCAACAATTAGGTCAAACATGCAATAACTCATAGTTAAGGAAATATTTTCTAAAATAACATGGTAGTATATAAGCATTTTATGTAAGGCCCCTGACCTAGCTTAGTGTTTGATTGTGTTTTCTTTGCTTAAAAAGATGCTTTAACCTTAATATGATCCTATGATGCACCTTAATGACATGTGACAAGTTTATGTTTTTTCAGTTTGGTCCTGTTTGGTTGATGTTTGAGCTAGTTATGCTTGTCTTGGACCAAGTTACAATTTACCCATGTTGAGGGTCTATGTTGCAATTTTTCACATGTAGGTTGTGCCTTTTTTGCCTTAGCATCATGAGAGAGAGAATGATGTTTAAGGACACATTGTTTTGAGCCTTGGTTGGTGATGTGACATCATGTGTGGTTTTAGGGTTTGCATGGTTGTGCATGGATGCTTGAGTTTGATGGTGTTTTGATCTTCTATGTTGGTTATTAAGGTGTTGTGACTGCAACACTATCTTGGTTAATGTTTTTTGTGACCTTGGTGCCCTAGCCTTGTTTTTGGTCACTAGGGTTTGTGCTCTTGTGAGTGTTGTGACTGTTTGGTCTTAGTTGGCTTTGTGTAGCGGTTGATACTCTTAGTTTTGTTGTGACCTAGGGGTGTAGTGGACCTAAGTGGTGACTACACTACCTTGTTCTTATCACATTTCTTACATGCATGTCTAGAGTTCTTGCATGGCCTTGTCTTTGTGGACATGTGTCCTTTTGGTTCTCGCATATCTTGACACCTCATGATCTTTACCTCCCTCCTACCCGTTGAGTATATATGCTCTCTCTTTCACATCCAAGTATCCCCTAAAGCTCTCTCCTTCCTCTCTTCTCCTTTATGTTCAACCTTATTCTTGGTGGAGCTGGAGAAGGTGATGACCTTGGAGCTTTGGTGGTCGATCACCTTTGCATGTGGTGATCTTGAGCTTGATCATCTTCTTTGTGGTGGTTCTTGGTGATCTTCCTTCTTGGTAATTTGTTATCTACCTTGATCTCGTTTCCTTTGGAACCATATCTCTTTCTTCCTTTCTTGGCTGTGGGACTATGGTTTGACCATGGTAGTACCTAAGTGAGATGAAGTTTCCCCTCTTCCTTCTCTCTTGTTCGGCCTAGGGTTTGTGCTTTCTTCTTCTCGAGATTTCCTTTGACCTGGGTGTGTTCTTTTCTTCTTGAGGTGAACTTGTTGTCGTGGAGTTGATTCTTGTTTGGATTTCCTTCTCTCTCTTAGAGATCGTGGCTTTGGATCTTGATCTTCATCTTAAAGCGGGTTATATAACTTTCCCCTCTTCCATTATTGCACCATTAATTTGCTTGCAAGTTTCTATTTTCATCTCTAAAACATCATCCAAATATGCTAGATGATGTTATCATGACTTAGGGTTTTAGATCTTGAAGCATTCTTGTATAGATTACTCTTTCTCCTAAACTCTAATTCCTTTTACCCATAAGATATGGTGATGATGGATATGATGGTTCTTTTATGTATCTTAAATCTTTGGTCTTATCACCATGTTATGGTTTGGCTATCATGTGGTAGATGGAGGTTTCAGTTTTCATGAGCATGTGATAAACAATGGTTTCTTTAAGCAAGGTTTGCTTGTTGTTTTGGTGATAATCACCCTTAGGATATTAATCCTTATCATCTTCATGTGGCTTTTTCCTTGGTGACATTTGTTTTAGGGTTGATGTCCATCTATGCATGGAACTTTTTCCCTTCATGATGCTTAATTTTCTTGATATTTATTATCTATGTTGATCATGACACTTCTCTATTCTAGAGTCGGTTATGTGATGTTTGGAGTAGATGATCTCGAGGTCTCTACACTCATCTTGGTTTACTAGTCGCTACATTTTTGTTGATGTGTTGCAGGCACAACAAACCCTAACCCTAAGTGGGTGGTCGCTACACAAGCTTGAGCCGTTTAGTCGCTACAATGCTCTCTACATGTGGTCTTCTTGTGGTCGCAACACATGTTTTGGATTTATTGGTCAGCACACATACATAGATTGGTCGCAATAATGTGTTAACCTCCTATGGTTGCTACTTATGAGGTTGAAACTATGGTCTCTACAATGTATTAACCAAGTAGGCTGCCACACATGTGTAAATAAGGATGGTCGCTACATATTGGCTTTTGAATGGTCGATACATAGAGTTGTTTGGAATGATTGATTAACCATAATTATTATGCTTAACACTAATGTGCTCCAAGAATATGGGACATGATGTACCTAGGGTTTAATGATGAGTATTGAAATGGAAACCCTAATCGGCTACTTGAGTAACTCCAACCCTAATTTCAAGTGTATGATGTACTTGTTGAGCTTGCATAAATGAATACCATGAGTAAATGTTTTCTCTCTCTCCTACTTGTGTAACCCTAACCTTTCAGGTGGAATGAATATCATAGTTAGTGATTGTTGTGGTATATTTTATATGACACATGGTGATGATTATGAGCTTTTATGTAGGCATGATGAGATAATGATGATGTAGATGAATAATATGATTGGATATTATGACGGGGCAGAGGCTCAATGTCTAGTGTGAGGTGGTATCCTCCAATGATGAGATATGGGGTTGTTATTCACTAGTGATGTGATCATGTTGATGGCCTTATATTGCAGTGATATCAAGTGATGATGTCACAAGTCTATACCTCGTACATTTTATATCTTGTAGAGTTGTATACAACCCTTATATTTGTAGAGTTTGTTTAAGGTTTGTATGTTGTAACTTGATTGATGCATTAAAAGACACCCAATTGGCATAACTAATGAAGTAAAATCCTAATCATGTAGTGCCCTGTGCCATAGATCCATTTCAGAGTCAAAACTTTTCTAGATGGTGAAACGAGTATTCCTTAGGGAATCTCGAAGCACATACTTTTGAATATGCAGGGTACTTGTCATCCTGATTCCAAGTGTTTAGGGAGGATGACCATGATCATACCTAGCCCTTAGTTTGAGAATAGGTGTGGTCATTTCTCAATGATATATATATATATATATATATATATATATATATATATATATATATATATATATATATATTTGTCAGATGTTTGAGGACAACTGAGGTTGTACCTCGGTGGTAGGGTTTTTCTTTGCATACCTTGGTTTCTAGCACTGGGACATGTACCAAGCTGGACTAGGTGTTTATAGGCTTATCTTTAACTATAGGTTGTTGTTATACAGTTTGACTGAGATGTCACTATTGTGCAGACTGAAACTGACCGATTAGAGTAGGAGAAGATCTTGTAGTCTAGCTCTTTGATAGATCATGTTTGGCACTAATTTCGACTTAGTAGTGGTCAGTTGGATTTGGGTGGTTGGATTCAAATCCTCAGGACAAATAAAAGAGGTAATACAACCGTGTATTATATTTTCTTAGGGTCAAATATGATTCACATTGGATGACCCCTTTGCCTTGTTTCTTATATTGTTTAGTTGGTAATAGTTATGCATGTTCTTCATATTCCTTCTAAGAGTCTAAGATGTTCTACTGCTCAGTTGTATGCTTAAACTGCCTCATATATGTTATTAACTTTACTTATATCATTTAACTGAATCTGCTCATTCTGATAATAATGTTGTCTTCCTACTTTAGTGGATATGTGATTATAATAGTTGTTGGCGGAGTCTTATATCTCTTGTTGAGACATTGGTCTCGCCCTGTGGGTTTTCACATCTTTTAGGTGGCTGTGCATGACAATGTAGAGATCATGTGGTTGAGGCTGAGTAGCAAGAGGAGAAATAGTTGTTGAAGGTTGCATAAGCTATTAGTGTCTTATAGTAGAGTCCTATGTGTCATCCCTATACTCTTAGGCCCTTGGGGTGTTTTATAGACATTGTACATCTATACAAGGTTTTTGGTAGTATGTCGTGGTTGTACAGATATGGCTTGTATATGTGAACAAGTTGTCATATGTGACAGGTTGTGGCTATCTAGCCAGTGAACAATGGTATGTATTACATTTATGGTGTGATATGTGATACAAGTGGCACAGTTTGTGGACTCGAATGTAACATGTTTCCACCTTTATAGATATATATAAGATCAATTTTAAGTTATCTAGTTTTCTGGTAATATGGATGTTTGGTATTAGTTTTGCACTTTGTTTTGCATAATCTCACTTTTGTGTGGCAAGTGTGTCACAATTGGGTGGTATCAAAGCTTTAGGTTCATTGAGTCTACAAGGACACATGACTAGGGTTTATGTTTGTTCTAGTGTCATTTGACATATTTAATGGTAACTTATTCTTATGTATAAGAAGAAGAAGAAGAGAAGAAAAGATATGTCTATAGAATAAAAAGAACATGCGGAGAGAAGTGTGGCTGCACCAGGAGGTGGTGCTAGGAGGAAGGCAAGAGATGATGGAGTGCCTGAGATGCCTCAGCTCAAGCCAACATTTGTGGTTGATCCCGCTTCTCATTTCATGTTTGGATATTTCATGGATAGAATGCCCATACCCCAAGTGAGGGCAGTGGTCCCCAATGTGGAATCCCATGTGTCCTCCCTCCTAGAGAGATTAATTTTGAGATCAATATGGCTCTTGGTACATAGACAATAACACAGACACCATACAGGATGGCACCAGCTGAGATGCAAGAGCTGAAGAAGTAGTTGTAGGAGTTGCTTGAGAAGGGATTTATCAGACTGAGCACGTCCCCTTGGGGTGATCCAGTGTTGTTTGTGAAGAAGAAATATGGATCCATGAGTTTGTGCATTGACTACCGACACCTGAACAAGGTGACGATCAAGAACAAGTATCCTTTATCATGGATAGATGATCTTTTTGATAATTTGAAGGTTGTTGTGGTGTTCTCAAAGATAGACCTGAGGTCGAGATATTATCAGTTGCGGGTCAAGGCAGATGGCATACCCAAGTTAGCTTTTAGGACTCGATTTGATCACTATGAGTTTGTGGTTATTCCGTTTGGGCTAATTAATGCACCAACAATGTTCATGGTCCTGATGAATAGGGTGTTCTAACCTTATCTTGATCAGTTTGTGGTGTGGAGTTCATAGCTGACATCTTGATCTACACCAAAGACAACCAACAACATCAACAACATTTACACCAGGATTTGACCTTATTAAGATTGTACAAGCTATACGCTAAGTTCAACAAGTACAAGTTTTGGCTAAAAGAGGTGTCTTTCCTTGGATACATTATATCTATTGAAGGTGTGTGAGTGGATCCCAAGAAGGTGGAATCTATTTTAGAATGGGAGAAGCCGAAGACACTGATAGAGGTTCATTATTTCCTTAGCTTGGTAGACTATTATAGGAGGTTTATCAAGAACTTCAGTGCTGTGGCACAACCCCTAACGAAGATGCCGAGGAAGGGCGTGCCATTTTTCTAGGATGACAAGTGTAAGCATTCTTTCTAGCTTTTGATGGAGAAGTTGGCCAGTACACCAATGTTGGTTCTGCTAGAGCAAGGGAGAGGGTACATTATCTTCTACAATGTATCAAAGAATGGTTTGTGTTGCATGCTAATACAAGACAAGAATGAGATTTCTTTCACTTCATGACTGCTTAAGAAACATGAGGAAAGCTACCCAACACATGATCTGGAGCTTGCAGTAGTGGTCCATGCTTTGAAGATATGGAGACACTACCTTTATGGAGAGAAGTGTCATTTCTTCACCGACCACAACAACCTACAATACATCTTCTCAAAATAGGAGTTGAAAATGAGGCAACGACATTGGATGGACCTAATAAAGGATTATGATTGCATCATAAACTTGTTGGCTAAATGGACATTTGTAAATCCCTTTGTTTTGATAATGACAAACATTTCATTCTTGTTAATCTAACGTGCTACTTGAGTGTTGTAGGAATAAGGTGGATGACAAAGCAATTAGGGAAATCCATATGCTTACATATTTATATTTTCATGAAATTTAATCGCTTTGTAAAAACTTGTACAAATATATAATGTACAAGTACTTAGATTTCATGTAAATCAAGCGTTAGATTCTCCCTAGCTAAACATCACATTTAGATAGGTCATCTCCTTCAAATAAGTGTCACATATGCACACTCATACACACACTTAGTGCTTTAATTGAAAAATTGAAACAGGGTCAATCTCGGTCGACTAACTCCTCGACCGAGACACTTTCGGTCGACAATCTTCTCGACCGAGAAAGACCCAAGTAGCCGTTAGACACATCTGACAAGGTAGTTGGCAGTTGGAGATAATCGTTCCAAAACACTTGATTTAGAGAGCCTGTCGGTCGACAAAAGTTCGACTGAGTAGGTGTCTCGGTCGACCATTTCTCGACCGAGATGGACTCTGACAGCAACTGCAGAATTAATTAATTAGCCGTTGCTAAAGCAACAAACTTGTACTTAACGGCTAGTTAAGCACTTAGAAACCCCTAGAAAGTGTCTAGAACGTCCTTAAGAACTTGTAGGACATTCCTATAAATAGGACATGCCTTAGGACACCTAAACTCACTTGTTACACTTGAGAAATCTTTGAGCATACTTTGAGCAACCTGTTTGTGAGAAAATTGAGCATAGTGACAATTGGCTACTTCTTCTATTAGCTCAAAATTCGTGTCCTATAGGCTAGCACCTCCTATCCACTGCAATTACATTTCCATACACTTTGGTTAGGAGATCTACACGCTTGATCTAGGCAAATCAAGCCTTGTGCTACAAAAGGATAAGTTGTAATTTCTATTTTCTTTCTTGTTCTCTATTGTTGTTTGTACTCTCCTTGCTACTCCTAGGTTGGAGGCTACGGATTGGAGAGGTTGAAGATCTTCTTGGTGAAGAAGGGGATCTTGAGCTACTTCAAGAAGGCTGGTGCAACGGGAGGTTACTTCTAGAGAGGAAGGCTACTTCAAGGGGGAGCTTGGAGTTACTTCAAGAAGGCTACCTCAAGTTGGTGCATCTACTTCAAGTGAAGGCTGTTCAAGGGGTGTAAAGAAAGTATTGTATTTTGTGTAAATCCTTGTGAAGGTAATAAAATTAATACTTTCAAAATCCCGGTTGGGTAAGCAACCGGGTAGTGGGCTGACAACTTTAGTATTTGCTAAAGTTGGAACGACTCTAAACACCTGTCTCCTTCTTCCATTCTTCATTTGTGGTTGTTTGAGTTAAATAATTGCTAAAATATTTAAAAACTCTATTCACCCCCCTCTAGTGTTTTTCAATTGGTATCAGGGCAGGCTTCAAGGAACCTTAACAAGGTCTTGAAGAATGGGTGACGGGGTGCTTAACAACCTTAACCTTGAAGGAACACTTGTTGCTAGACCTCCGGCATTTGATGGAACAAACTACACATATTGGAAGAGAAGGATGCAGTTCTACTTCCAAGGCATCAATTGGGACTTATGGAGGATGGTGTCAACCCCATACGAGCTTCCTCAAACACAATATGCAGAGTGGGATGCAAACACGGTAAAGTTGGCTCAAATGAATGCCAAAGCTGTAAGCATTTTATATTGTTCAATTTTTGTAGGAGAATTTAATAGGATATCAAACTGTGACACAACCAATGACATCTGGCATAGACTGTCCATAACTTATGAAGGTACAATTCAAGTCAAGAATTCTAAGATTAGCATGCTTAAACAAAAGTTTGAACACTTCTGTATGGATCCAAATGAATCTATTAGTGAAATGTTTGCAAAATTATCTTCTATTGTTAATGGTTTAAATGCCCTAGGAAAAACTGTTCTTGAAGAAGATCAGGTATCAAAAATCCTTCGATCACTTCCTCCTAAATACAAGCCAAAGGTGACAGCCATTGAAGAAGCTAATGACCTCACTAGGCTGAAAATGGAGCAACTCATTGGCAATCTAGAAGCTCATGAAGCAACCCTAGAAGAGGAAGAAAGAAGAGAACGTGAACTTCAGCAAGGAAAGAAGAAGGATGTGGCTCTAAAAGCTTCAAAGATAATCACACCAGAAAGTGAGGAGTCAAGTGAAGAAGAAGGAGAAGAAGCATTGATTGTCAATGGTAAGAAATATAGAAGATTTAAATCTAACAAAATTTCTAGTTCTTCTTCTTCTCCTCCTAGGTGCTTTGAGTGTGGAAAGAAAGGACATTTCAAAAATGAATGTCCTAAAGCAAAGAAAGGAAAGAAAAGCTCACACAAGAAGAGAGGAGAAATAGCCTATAAAGCTGCATGGGACGAGTCAAGTGAAAGTGAAAGCGGAGAAGAAAAGGTGGAATGTCTAATGGCAAGAGAAGATGATGAAGACTCTCAGGAGGTAAGCCTACTTGATCTTCCTAAAGAAGAGTTAATTACTAGTTTACAAGAAACTCATGATAAATATGTTGATGTCAAGAAGAAACTAAAGAAGGTTATCAAAATAAATGATGAGCTATATGCTAAATTAAATGATCTCTCTTCTGAAAAGAACAACATTGATCTTGAAAATTTGTCTTTAAAAACATCTCTAAATGATTGCACTAACAAGCTACTCACTCTAGAAACAAATGTTGATCTTCTCTCTCAAGAAAAGACTGAATTGTTAGCTAAACTAAAAGATTTTCAGACTCAACCAATTTTGTGTAACCATCTAGACTATGACAATGTTGTAAAAGAAAGAGACTCCCTATTATTTGATTTAGATCAAGCTAGAAAAGATTTACACAAGAAGATGGATGATATTGCTAAGCTACAAAGAAACCTACATGAGTTAAGAAGAAAAGATATCCTTGACAACATCCTAAAAGCCTCCTCTAGTTTCAATGGAAGAAAAGGTTTGGGATATGATCCAAAGAAAAATCAACCCAAAAGAACTCGGACTATGTTTGTACCTAAGAATACAATTCCTAGAAAGAGAAATGAAGTTGACTCTATTACTTGTCATTTTTGTCTACGTCTTGGACATTATTCATTTTCATGCCCGTATAAGACCAAGGATTCCTACTTAGTTTGGGTCCCAAAATCCCAAGCTTAGTAGAGTATCATGCAATTCGGTTGAGATATGATCAAATGCTTAATTTTGCAATTCATATTGTATTATCTCAACTTAATAAAAGGTTTTATGCATTGTAATAATTTTCTGAACTGCTGTACTGAAACAGAAACTTAGTCGGTCGAAGTATTGTCGACCGAAAATATAATCGGTCGAACTTTTGTCGACCGACCAGATGCCTGTGACAAATCAAAATCAAACAGCAACTATTTCGGTCGAAAATTAGTCGACCGAGAAAGATGTCGGTCGAACAATTGTCGACCGACTGAAGTTCTGAATCAGAATTTTTATACAGTCTCTACTTAAATGCTTCTAACCATATCGGACCATCACATGGGTACCAAAACCTACATTCTAATGCAGGATTGGGTGGTTGACAGTGGATGTTCCAAACACATGACCGGAAACAAGGATGCATTTCAAACCTTTGAAGAAAAGAAGAGTGGAACAGTCACTTTTGGAGATAACGGTAAAGGTAAAATTGTTGGAATAGGTAACATTGGTACAAACCTCGAAATAAAGAATGTTCTACTTGTTGATGGTTTGCATCATAACTGTTATAACCTCATTTTTCAATACATGTAATGAGATTTGTAAATCTCTTTTAAATGAATATATAAGACCAATGTGTGTTTTCATGGTTGTTTTTGCATGGATTTTGTTTCTAATGGCCTTGCATGCTTTCTTGATGGGCCTTATTGGCCATTTAGCCCATGTGAAAGGAATATAAAAAGAAATGGAAAAGGGAATTCCATTAAATAAAAGAATACAAGGGAATAATGGAGTAGTATAAAATAATGGTTGAAAGTGATGAAAAGGCTAGAAAATAATTTCCCATAATAAGTTTTCGTACTATAAAAGATCCTTGGGGTTCAAGGAACCCAAGTAAATAGAATAATAGCCAAGGAAATAAAGAAAATGTGGGAAATACCATTAAATAGGGGATAATGAGAAAATGGAATAAAGGGGACACGTTTCCTTGGATAATAACTCCAATTTTTGCACAATGAAAGATAAACGTATAAAATACTTTCCTTTAAAATTTGAGGCCAAAAGGGCCTATGGATTAGGAGTTATTGAATTTTCAAATTATCTACAAAAATAGATTTTTTCCTTGGAAATTTAAGGAATTCTTTCCTTTTGGGTCAGAACGCGGATAATATGGAACGTTGGATCTAAATCCAACGGATCGGGCTGATCGCCCAGAATCCCGATAGAACTCGGACACAGCACGTTCACAGGGGATTTTCCCCTTGACTTTCCGATTGTTACAGCGCATCTGCGCTTATGCTTTTGATCCCAATAGATTCGGGAGACTCAGACGAGGAGAGTGGACCCTGGTTTTACCATCCTTGGCGGCGTATATCCAAAACGCCCAAACGGGCAGGAACCAGGGATGGCGGCGAGGTCGAAAACCCTAGAGGGGTCTTCGCATCCTATAAATAGGGGCCCTCAGGGTTAAGGACACCCTCGCGAACCCAGACGGCGACCCCATTGGCCTTGGATCTCTCCCTCTCGTCCGATTGTTTTTGCTCAGGCGAGCTTGCCGTCGCGGCACCGCCACGTTCTGAAGAACAGGAAGAAAAGGGAGACGACGAGCGGTGTCCCTTCGATCCTGGACCAGCGTGGATCGAGGGCGATCTGACGAACCAGGAGCGACGCGCATAAAGGCGGAGACGCTCGTGACTCCGATCGTTGGATAGGGATCCGGCGGCTGATAGCAATCTGCGAGGCGCGCCACCTAGCTAGTGGGAGCCTGCGACGCGGAGCGTCAGATCAACGCGCGGTCCACCGGTGCACTGATCGAACGGCTCTGGTTTTTTTTGGTAAATCCCTATTTCTATCAATTAATCAAGAAAAGTGTTTATCCTTGCTAAAATCATAACAATTGCTAGGAATCTCGGATAAAGAAAAGTTATATATGAAAGTTGTATAGAAAAATACGAGGAATCCAATAAAAATAGATTGATAACCCAATTCTGTATGTTTTGCAGAAAGTACTTTAATTCATTAATAAAGTATATTAAGAATAGGTGAGAAACCCTAATTGCATGATTAAAGTGTTTTTTTGGTAAATCAATAGATCAAACTGATAAGTTTAACTTTACCAATGATAAAAGTGATATGATTATCAGTTTGAATGCAAAAGTAATTTAATGGTTAGAAAGCATTCCAAATCATTTAGAAATCCTAATTACATGGAAAAGGTGTTTCTTTGTAACCTAATGGGTTAAATAAAGGGATATTAACCGGTTTAGGTATAATATGAAGTTTTAATTCGTTTTGAATACCAATGTACCTAAATTAGGGTTTATGTTTAAAAAGGAAAGATAATGTATATGGAGACCCTAATTTAGGATTAAAGGAAAAAGGGAATTTTGTTATTCCAGTAATTTGTTATATTATGATCCTAAAATTGTTAGGAATATTAAAAGGAAGTGCTTTAGGGGTTTTAAAGGAATTTGATGAATTAGGGTTCATAGCAATTGATATTGAAAGGAAAACCCTAACTTTCAAGAAACCCTAAAATTGGATAGAAACCCTAAGGGATATAATGATGTCGGATAAAATTTAATGAAAGTAAATTGTACTTTTATTTTCAGGGTTTCTTTGCCTTTGCTTGCTTAAGTTGGCTTTTCTCTTTCATTCTATATCTGAGACTGCACTAAAAGGTATGTGGTTACGCTTATGGCTATACCGTTTAGTTTTCCGAGGTTTTACCGATGTTTCCCTAAATGTGTGAAATAACTGTTGGATGATTTAAATCCTGTCTTTATAAAGTGACTATGGCTATCATAAGGATTATATATGTATGACTAGCTAGATCCGAGTCCACCCCTGTGGCTATGTCAAGGCTAAGGATATCCTAGAGCAAGGTCTAGGGTATCATGAGTCAGAAATTGGGCTACACATGTGTAGTGCCATGAGACTCTTAGCATACCATGAGTTAAGGAGTGGGCTACCCACGGGTGGTGCCATGTGACTCAGCCCTAGAAATTGATTCACCTATTAGGTGAAGTCATGAGGGGTAAAAATGGGAATCTACCATAAGGGAGGTAGTATCCGGGTCCACTGCAGGGACAGCGCAGGGGATAGGGTACACATGGATCGCGTAGTCATACTTAAAACGTAATATTGTTTGTTAATTGATAATCGGATGCAATAATTGATATGGATAATTGCACGATTAGTGAATCCCCCACATACCAGCTTTGGCTGACCGACGTTTTGTTTGTCGGCGTTTTAGGTACAAAACAAAAAGGACAAACAGTAATCCGTCATATTGTGAACTACACTAATTAAAGTCCAAGGAGGATTAGTTAGTTAGCCAGAGGTCTGGATAGAAGTAATAGTGTTCCCAATTTTCAAAGGTATGAAAAAGGTTTTATTTATTATAGCTTTTCAGTTTAGTATAGTAGAATTTATTAATTGTTATCAATTAATTGCTGAACCATGGTCCGGAATTTATGTGTACGGCTTCGACCTCTCGGTCTCCCTTAAGTGGGGGTTATCGGGAGGTGGGGTCGTAACATTTGGTATCAGAGCCACGGTTCTCCACTTAATTGTTAATAATTAATAAATTTTACAACCTCCATAGAACCCAAGGGAGTTATTAGAGGATTTTCCGAAAGACTGAGGTGTCTAGAAAAGGATCACTTCCGGGGGCTGGCAAAATTTTCCTCCGCACCGCTAGTCGGAATACGAGGACTCCCGGAATGTGTGACTGCCTGGCCGATGTCCTAGGATTTGAATCGAAATAAGATACCTTTAGGATTTTCTCCTCTTATTCATCCCTTCTCATCACAATTTCTATTAAGGACTTAAGAGTTAGGGATTTCTCTCTCTTCCCCACCCTCATGTGGTATGGGCAAATAAGATAAGGATTAAGGAATTCTCCATCAAATTAATAAAAGATACGTAATGAGATATCACTGGCATAAGTATAATTAGTTTAATGATAAACTAAAGTTTTGTTTGTTATACTTATGTAGATGGCTCGTACAAAGACTGTTGCTATCCCTGAGGACTCCGGAAAACCGGCTAGGAGTGTTTGGCCTCCCCGTAAAGTGAAGGAGTCTTCTGCAAGGAGGAATAGGAACCATGAGGGTGGATCCTCTAAGAAGAGGAAGAGGCCTGAGGAAGTCACTCAAGAAGCCCCTGGCCCTGACCCGGTACCATTTAGTAACCTGAACCAAGAAGAAGACCAAGGATATGAGGAGCAGCATGTGTATGAGGAAGAAGCCCAGATGGATGAAGACCCAGTCGATGATTCAGAACCTACCATGATGATCCATACCCCTGATACCTTGTGGTTAGAGCAACAGAGGAAGTTGACAGAGGCTATTAATGCTTTGGCCCTCCGAGACATAGCTAGAGCTGAGAATGGTGAACCACACCCTGTTCGTCCACGTGTGGGAGCCACCATCCTAGACTTTGTCAAGCTGAACATAGAGAAGTTCTGGGGAGAGGATAAGACGGAAGTGGTTGATAAAGCAGAAGCATGGATACTTGCAATAGAGAATGGTTTCCGCATGCTTGAAGTTCAACCGAGCAAGAAGGTCCTCTTTGCTGCTCATCTCTTGGAAGGGGCAGCTAAGATATGGTGGGAGACCCACATCACTGGCAGAGACCTGACAGAGGAGCCTATGGCATGGGCTGATTTCAAGACAATCTTCACCGCCAGATTCGTCCCAGTCTCAGCTAAGAAGGAAAAGGAAAGAGAGTTCACCAACATGACCCAAGGAAACTCTTCTGTGGCAGACTTCGGGCGCAAGTTCCGGATCTTGGAACGCTTTGGGTACAAGATGGATGAAGAAAGGAGGGTGGATCACTTCATAGAGCGCCTTCACCCTACCATCAGGCCCCATGTGATGGCAAGCAAGCCAAGGACTTTCGCCGAAGCCTACAACACAGCTTTAGACATGGAGAGGACTGTGATGCCTACCTCTTTTACACCTAAGGGGTACTTGGGTTTTACTGAAGGAGCCCAAGGCCCAAGGAACCACCACAAGAAGGGTCCAGGACGACATCAAGCTAAAGGTAAACATGGAGGAAAGGGGAAACCTCGTCAGGAGAACAACCGACCTCCTTGCCGCACCTGCGGGAAGAGCCATGCTGGTGAATGTCGCTACAAGAAGAAGACTTGCTTTCGTTGCCACCAAGAAGGACATCTGCAATCTGTCTGCCCTATGCCAGAGCCCAGAGGACAGGGACAAGTTGTAGCCCCACCGGCAGCAGCACCACCTGTGGCAGCTCCACCTATAGCTGTAGCCCCACCTGCAGGAGAAAGAAGGCAAGCTCGGGTGTTTGCCATTGACAATGAGGAGGCTCAGGCAAATGCAAATCGTTTGATCGAGGGTAATAACCCTTAGAGTTTTCTTTTATGTTTTAAGATTAAGTATGTAATAATGCATGATGAAAAACAATGTAGGCATGCTTGAAGTTATGGGACGTAATGTGAAAGCTCTTTTTGACTCTGGATCTACTAATACTTTCATTTCGAGAAATCTTGCAACTATGCTTTGTTTGGATATCAAGGATCTAGGTTATGTCTTAGATGTTACAACCCCGAGTGGTCGGATCTTTACTTCCCTTTTGAAAACTCCGGTGATACCTGTGAAATATCGAGATCAAGAGTTTCCTACAGATTTTATCCTTCTTGACATGAATGATTTTGATGTAATCATTGGCATGGATTGGCTTTATACCTATCGGGCCAATATTGACTGTAGGGAGAAGAAAGTGATCATTAAGAGACCAGGTCACCCACCTTTTGTCATTAGGGGTAGGAAGGATGCCACCACCAGCCCGTATGTGTCGGCTTTGAAGGCAGAACAAATGATGAGTAAAGGATGTCAAGCTTTCTTGGCGGTAGTCACTGAGCCAGAATCCAAGGTCCAACCCTTAGAGGAAATAGAGGTAGTCCGAAGCTATGCAGATGTTTTCCCCGATGATCTACCCGGGATACCACCCGAGAGAGAGGTAGATTTTTCAATAGAGCTAGCTCCCGGTACAAACCCTATTTCCCGAGCACCCTATAGGATGGCCCCTGCTGAGTTGCTTGAACTAAAGAAGCAATTGCAGGAATTGTTGGACAAGGGTTTTATCCGCCCTAGCACATCACCATGGGGAGCGCCGGTTCTTTTTGTAAAGAAAAAGGATGGTTCGCTCCGAATGTGCATAGACTACCGGATGATCAACCAAGCTACCATTAAGAATAAATACCCTTTACCCCGGATAGATGACTTGTTTGACCAGTTGAAGTCGGCTCGAGTCTTTTCCAAGATCGATTTGAGATCGGGTTACCACCAGTTGAGAGTCAGAAGTGAGGATATCCCAAAAACCGCTTTCAGGACCCGGTATGGCCACTATGAGTTCGTGGTCATGCCTTTTGGGTTGTCCAATGCACCTAGTGTGTTCATGAACCTTATGAATAATGTGTTTCAACCCTTCCTTGACTCGTTTGTCATAGTGTTCATAGATGACATACTGGTTTACTCTGATGACCTAGATCAACACCGAGACCACCTAAGTAAGGTCCTTGATATCTTGAGGAAGCAGAAGTTCTATGGGAAATTCTCTAAATGTGAGTTTTGGATAGACCGAGTCATGTTCCTTGGACACATCATCTCGGGAGGAACGATCGCCGTAGATCCAGCTAAAGTGTCGGCAGTTCGAGACTGGCCGGCACCGAAGAACCCCTCCGAGATACGAAGCTTCTTGGGGCTGGCAGGATATTATCGGCGCTTCATCGCGGATTTCTCAAAGACCGCATTGCCCCTGACTATGTTGACTCGGAAAGATGTGAAATTTTTATGGACTGATGTCTGTGAGGCTCGTTTCCAGGAGCTGAAAGAGAAGTTGACCACTGCACCCGTGTTGGCGTTACCTTCAGGCAATGAGGGTTTCATGATTTACACTGACGCATCAAAGATGGGACTTGGCTGTGTGTTGGAACAGAATCGACACGTGGTTGCATATGCCTCCCGACAGCTCAAGCCAAACGAGGTGAATTACCCGACCCATGACCTGGAGTTAGCTGCTATCATTCATGCATTAAAGATTTGGCGACATTATCTATATGGTGCCTCTTTTGAAATCTTCACTGACCATAAAAGCCTGAAGTATCTTCTGACGCAAAAAGACTTGAATCTACGACAACGACGATGGATGGAGTACATGAAAGATTACGACTTCACCATTGCCTATCATCCAGGGAAGGCGAACGTCGTAGCTGATGCCTTAAGTCGAAAGCAGCTCAGGTGTGCAGCTGTTTTGTCTAGTCAGTGGAAGAGCTTAGAGGAATTGGTAGAATGGTCACCTCAAACTTTAGACGATCGAGTTCGTTTGGCCAATATCCAGATACAGTCTGAACTACTAAGTGAAATTGTCACAGCACAGTTGGCCAGTGGAGGACTTGACAAAATGAAAAGCTTGATGCAGAAGCCTCAGACTCGACTTTCTTTGGGAGTAGATGGAGGAATCAGATTTGAGAATCGTATATGGGTTCCTGAAGACTCACCACTGAAGGAATGTATCTTACAAGAGGCTCATGGTTCTAAGTACACAGTGCACCCAGGGACTACGAAGATGTTTAAGGACATGCAGAGGTTTTTCTGGTGGCCGGGGATGAAAAGAGACATTGCAGCTTATGTAGCCAGTTGTCTTACGTGTCAAATGGTGAAGGCGGAACACCAACGACCCGGCGGACTTTTACAGTCTATAGAGATTCCAGAGTGGAAATGGGAGCAGATCACCATGGATTTCGTGGTGGGTCTACCCCGGACCAAGAAAGGTCATGATGCGATATGGGTCGTGGTAGATCGCCTTACCAAGTCAGCACACTTCCTTGCCTTAAAGACCACTGCCAAGGTGTCCGGTTTAGCCGAGTTGTATATCAGAGAGATAGTACGCTTGCATGGCGTACCTGGTTCCATCATTTCTGATAGAGACCCAAAGTTTACTTCCAAGTTGTGGAAGCAGGTTCAAGAGGAACTAGGTACAAGGTTAAAGTTCAGTACCGCCTATCACCCCCAGACAGATGGTCAGTCAGAAAGGACGATTCAGACCTTAGAGGATCTGCTGCGAGCTTGTGTGCTCGATTGGGGTGGATCATGGGAGCAGTATCTGCCTTTAGCTGAGTTTGCCTACAATAATAGTTACCAAGCCAGTATTGGGATGCCTCCTTATGAAGCTCTATATGGGAGACCGTGTCGGTCACCACTTCACTGGGATGAAGTTGGTGAAAGGACCTTATTGAGGTCAGAGGAACTCCAAGTGTATGCTGATAAAGTCGCTTTAATCAGGCAAAGGCTGAAGAGAGCCCAAGACAGACAGAAGTCGTATGCTGATGCGAAGCGGACTGATGTGCATTTCGCTGTGGGAGAACATGTTTTTCTAAAAATCCGACCGCTCCGAGCTATAGCTAAAAATAGAGGAAAGTTAAGTCCCCGATACGTGGGTCCGTTTGAAGTATTAGAACGGATTGGTGAAGCCGCATATCGTGTGGCGTTACCCCCTCAATACAGTATGATGCATGATGTGTTCCACGTGTCCAATCTGAAGCGATATGTGCAAGATCCAAGCCATGTGCTGAGCATTGAACCAATTGAGCTTCAAGGAAAGCTGTCTTATCCTGAGTTGCCTTTGCGGATTCTAGATACCAAGGTAAAAGAGCTCAGAAATTAGAATATAGAGATGGTTAAGGTTCTATGGAAGCACCATGGAGAGGATGAGGCCACATGGGAGCTGAAGACGGACATGGAAAAGGCATATCCAAATTTGTTTGTTTGATTGTTGAATTTTGAGGGCAAAATTTCTATAAGGAGGGGAGGATGTTATAACCTCATTTTTCAATACATGTAATGAGATTTGTAAATCTCTTTTAAATGAATATATAAGACCAATGTGTGTTTTCATGGTTGTTTTTGCATGGATTTTGTTTCTAATGGCCTTGCATGCTTTCTTGATGGGCCTTATTGGCCATTTAGCCCATGTGAAAGGAATATAAAAAGAAATGGAAAAGGGAATTCCATTAAATAAAAGAATACAAGGGAATAATGGAGTAGTATAAAATAATGGTTGAAAGTGATGAAAAGGCTAGAAAATAATTTCCCATAATAAGTTTTCGTACTATAAAAGATCCTTGGGGTTCAAGGAACCCAAGTAAATAGAATAATAGCCAAGGAAATAAAGAAAATGTGGGAAATACCATTAAATAGGGGATAATGAGAAAATGGAATAAAGGGGACACGTTTCCTTGGATAATAACTCCAATTTTTGCACAATGAAAGATAAATGTATAAAATACTTTCCTTTAAAATTTGAGGCCAAAAGGGCCTATGGATTAGGAGTTATTGAATTTTCAAATTATCTACAAAAATAGATTTTTTCCTTGGAAATTTAAGGAATTCTTTCCTTTTGGGTCAGAACGCGGATAATATGGAACGTTGGATCTAAATCCAACGGATCGGGCTGATCGCCCAGAATCCCGATAGAACTCGGACACAGCACGTTCACAGGGGATTTTCCCCTTGACTTTCCGATTGTTACAGCGCATCTGCGCTTATGCTTTTGATCCCAATAGATTCGGGAGACTCAGACGAGGAGAGTGGACCCTGGTTTTACCATCCTTGGCGGCGTATATCCAAAACGCCCAAACGGGCAGGAACCAGGGATGGCGGCGAGGTCGAAAACCCTAGAGGGGTCTTCGCATCCTATAAATAGGGGCCCTCAGGGTTAAGGACACCCTCGCGAACCCAGACGGCGACCCCATTGGCCTTGGATCTCTCCCTCTCGTCCGATTGTTTTTGCTCAGGCGAGCTTGCCGTCGCGGCACCGCCACGTTCTGAAGAACAGGAAGAAAAGGGAGACGACGAGCGGTGTCCCTTCGATCCTGGACCAGCGTGGATCGAGGGCGATCTGACGAACCAGGAGCGACGCGCATAAAGGCGGAGACGCTCGTGACTCCGATCGTTGGATAGGGATCCGGCGGCTGATAGCAATCTGCGAGGCGCGCCACCTAGCTAGTGGGAGCCTGCGACGCGGAGCGTCAGATCAACGCGCGGTCCACCGGCGCACTGATCGAACGGCTCTGGTTTTTTTTGGTAAATCCCTATTTCTATCAATTAATCAAGAAAAGTGTTTATCCTTGCTAAAATCATAACAATTGCTAGGAATCTCGGATAAAGAAAAGTTATATATGAAAGTTGTATAGAAAAATACGAGGAATCCAATAAAAATAGATTGATAACCCAATTCTGTATGTTTTGCAGAAAGTACTTTAATTCATTAATAAAGTATATTAAGAATAGGTGAGAAACCCTAATTGCATGATTAAAGTGTTTTTTTGGTAAATCAATAGATCAAACTGATAAGTTTAACTTTACCAATGATAAAAGTGATATGATTATCAGTTTGAATGCAAAAGTAATTTAATGGTTAGAAAGCATTCCAAATCATTTAGAAATCCTAATTACATGGAAAAGGTGTTTCTTTGTAACCTAATGGGTTAAATAAAGGGATATTAACCGGTTTAGGTATAATATGAAGTTTTAATTCGTTTTGAATACCAATGTACCTAAATTAGGGTTTATGTTTAAAAAGGAAAGATAATGTATATGGAGACCCTAATTTAGGATTAAAGGAAAAAGGGAATTTTGTTATTCCAGTAATTTGTTATATTATGATCCTAAAATTGTTAGGAATATTAAAAGGAAGTGCTTTAGGGGTTTTAAAGGAATTTGATGAATTAGGGTTCATAGCAATTGATATTGAAAGGAAAACCCTAACTTTCAAGAAACCCTAAAATTGGATAGAAACCCTAAGGGATATAATGATGTCGGATAAAATTTAATGAAAGTAAATTGTACTTTTATTTTCAGGGTTTCTTTGCCTTTGCTTGCTTAAGTTGGCTTTTCTCTTTCATTCTATATCTGAGACTGCACTAAAAGGTATGTGGTTACGCTTATGGCTATACCGTTTAGTTTTCCGAGGTTTTACCGATGTTTCCCTAAATGTGTGAAATAACTGTTGGATGATTTAAATCCTGTCTTTATAAAGTGACTATGGCTATCATAAGGATTATATATGTATGACTAGCTAGATCCGAGTCCACCCCTGTGGCTATGTCAAGGCTAAGGATATCCTAGAGCAAGGTCTAGGGTATCATGAGTCAGAAATTGGGCTACACATGTGTAGTGCCATGAGACTCTTAGCATACCATGAGTTAAGGAGTGGGCTACCCACGGGTGGTGCCATGTGACTCAGCCCTAGAAATTGATTCACCTATTAGGTGAAGTCATGAGGGGTAAAAATGGGAATCTACCATAAGGGAGGTAGTATCCGGGTCCACTGCAGGGACAGCGCAGGGGATAGGGTACACATGGATCGCGTAGTCATACTTAAAACGTAATATTGTTTGTTAATTGATAATCGGATGCAATAATTGATATGGATAATTGCACGATTAGTGAATCCCCCACATACCAGCTTTGGCTGACCGACGTTTTGTTTGTCGGCATTTTAGGTACAAAACAAAAAGGACAAACAGTAATCCGTCATATTGTGAACTACACTAATTAAAGTCCAAGGAGGATTAGTTAGTTAGCCAGAGGTCTGGATAGAAGTAATAGTGTTCCCAATTTTCAAAGGTATGAAAAAGGTTTTATTTATTACAGCTTTTCAGTTTAGTATAGTAGAATTTATTAATTGTTATCAATTAATTGCTGAACCATGGTCCGGAATTTATGTGTGCGGCTTCGACCTCTCGGTCTCCCTTAAGTGGGGGTTATCGGGAGGTGGGGTCGTAACAATAACTTAATAAGTGTGAGTCAATTATGTGATAGTGGTTATGATGTTTTATTTAACAAAACCTGCTACAAATTATTAATAGAAAATACTACAAATGTTGTCTATGAAGGAAAAAGAGTTGGAAATCTTTATATCCTTAGACCTAACTCTATGAAATCTGTAGTAGGAAAATGCTTGGTTACAAATGAAAATACTTTACAATTATGGCATAAAAAGCTAGGACATGCTAGTTCACATGTTATCAAAAAGTTAGTGAAATATGATCTTGTTCGTGGTTTGCCTACTTTATCCTTTGATCAAGTTGAAAATTGTGAACCATGTACATTAGGAAAGCAAACAAAAACCCCTTTTAAACCAAAACATGAACTTAGCACCAGTAGATCTTTAGAATTAATTCACATGGATTTATTTGGACCTATGAGGACACAATCTATCGGTGGCAAAAGATATTATTTTGTTATTGTTGATGATTATAGTAGATATACATGGGTACATTTTATTGCAGCCAAAGATGATACTATTCATGCTTTTATAAAATTTTGCTCTATGATTGAAAATCTATTACAAAGCAAAATATGTACCATTAGAAGTGATCATGGTGGAGAATTTGAAAATCATGTATTTGAAGAATTTTGCACATCTCAAGGGTACACTCACAACTTTTCTGCTCCACGCACTCCACAACAAAATGGTATAGTTGAAAGGAAAAATCGATCACTACAAGAAATGGCTAGAACTATGATGCTCGAACATAACACACCCAAAACCTTTTGGGCTGAAGCTGTAAACACCGCATGCTATGTGTTAAATAGAGTAACCGTTCACTCTCATTTGAAGAAAACTCCGTATGAAATAATACATTCTAAGAAACCTAGAGTTGACTATTTTCATACCTTTGGATCTACATGTTATATCTTAAATACCAGAGATGATAGAGATAAGTTTGATTCTAAATCACACAAAGCATTCTTTTTGGGATATTCTACCTCTAGCAAAGCATTTAGAGTCTATAACACTATCTCTAGAAAAGTTGAGGAATCTATTCATGTCTCTATTCATGAAGAGTCAAAATCAGAAAATCTAGAAATAATTGATCTTACTATTTAATTTGAAAACCGAAACATACCAAATGACAGTGAGAAAGATACTACAAACAATAACCAAGCTGAAATACAACCTATACCTAGACTTATTAAGGATCATCCTCAAGAATTAATTATTGGAAATCCAAATGATAAAGTAAAAACTCGGTCTTCCTTTAAGGATGTTGCAAACATGGCCTTTGTTTCTATCATTGAACCTAAGAAGATATCTGAAGCTCTTAAAGATGATTATTGGATAATAGCAATGCAAGAAGAACTAAACCAATTCACTAAAACGATGTATGGGATTTAGTTCCTAAACCAAAAGATAAAACCATCATTGGAACTAAATGGGTTTTTAGGAATAAACTAAATGAGGCAGGAGAAGTAATAAGAAATAAAGCTCGGTTAGTAGCACAAGGATATAATCAACAAGAAGGAATAGATTTTGATGAAACGTATGCACCAATAGCTAGACTTGAAGCTATAAGAATGTTACTAGCTATTGCTGCACATAAAAACATCAAACTCTACCAAATGGATGTAAAAAGTGCATTTCTAAACGGAATCATTCAAGAAGAAGTATATGTTGCCCAACCACCCGGTTTTGAAATACCGGAAAAAGGTGACTATGTTTATAAACTTAAGAAAGCACTTTATGGTTTAAAACAAGCACCTAGGAACTGGTATGAAAGGCTCAAGACATATCTTTTTGAAAATGGTTTTTCTATTGGAAATTCTGATTCTACTTTATTTTTCAAAACATATACATCTGATTTCCTAGTTGTGCAAATATATGTTGATGACATTATTTTTGGAGCTTCTAATGAATCGTTGTGCACACAATTCAGTGACATTATGCAAAAAGAATTTGAAATGAGCCTCATGGGTAAACTAACTTTCTTTCTTGGTTTCCAAATTAAACAAACGCCTGCTGGAATTTTTATAAGCCAAGAAAAATATACTAAAGAACTCTTAAAATGTTTTGGGATGGATCAGTGCAAACATGCTACTACTCCTATGGCCACCTCTATAAAAATTGATAAGGATGAAAATGGGGAACCAATTGATGATTCCTTATATAGAGCCATGATTGGTAGTTTGCTTTACTTAACTGCTTCTCGACCGGACATCATGTTTTCTGTCGGTCTTTGTGCTCGATTTCAATCACAACCTATGTACTCTCATTTTCAAGCAGTTAAACGAATTCTTCGATACTTAGCCGGCACTACATGTTTTGGTTTATGGTATCCAAAAGAACAATCCTTGGATTTTAAAGCTTATACTGATGCGGATTTTGCTGGTTGTCGACTTGATCGCAAGAGCACTAGTGGTGGCTGTTTCCTGTTAGGGAGAGCTTTAGTATCTTGGTTTAGCAAGAAACAAAACACGGTTGTCCTCTCTACAACTGAAGCTGAATATATGGCAGCCGGATCTTGTTGTGCTCAAGTACTTTATATGAAACAAGTGTTAAATGATTATGGTTTTACTCTTTCATCTACGCCTATCTTTTGTGACAACACGAGCGCTATAAACTTAGCACATAATCCTATTTTACAAAGCCGAGCTAAACATATTGAAATCCGTCATCACTTTTTAAGGGATCATATCTCCAAGAATCATGTTTCTCTTCATCATGTTGATACGGAAGATCAATTGGCTGATATTTTTACAAAACTGCTTCCACTAGACCAATTTAACAAAATTACGAAGAAATTTCTTATCACTCCTTTGGAAGATGTTTTCTTTGATATTTGTGCTTCTTAAAAATAACTTTTACTTACATCATTTTGGCTTTTAATGGACATTTTTTTAAGGGGGAGTTTTATTCTTAAACGGATATCTTTTTGAAATGACAAAGGGGGAGAAATAAATATAAAACTTAGTATTTGTGCAAAACTCAATCAATGAGTTTCATAAACTCTTGGCTTTACATTGAAAGTTGCTATATTCCCTAAAGGATTGGATTTCATGTTCCATAATTCATGGGGAATAATAAGCACACATTTTATAAACAAGAGAAGAAATTTACAAAGGTAATCTTCAGGTATGAAACTCACATGTTTTATACTTTCTTATTTTATATTTAGGAAATGTTTGTCATCTTCAAAAAGGGGGAGATTGTTGGCTAAATGGACATTTGTAAATCCCTTTGTTTTGATAATGACAAACATTTCATTCTTGTTAATCTAACGTGCTACTTGAGTGTTGCAGGAATAAGGTGGATGACAAAGCGATTAGGGAAATCCATATGCTTACATATTTATATTTTCATGAAATTTAATCGCTTTGTAAAAACTTGTACAAATATATAATGTACAAGTACTTAGATTTCATGTAAATCAAGCGTTAGATTCTCCCTAGCTAAACATCACATTTAGATAGGTCATCTCCTACAAATAAGTGTCACATATGCACACTCATACACACACTTAGTGCTTTAATTGAAAAATTGAAACAGGGTCAATCTCGGTCGACTAACTCCTCGACCGAGACACTTTCGGTCGACAATCTTCTCGACCGAGAAAGACCCAAGTAGCCGTTAGACACATCTGACAAGGTAGTTGGCAGTTGGAGATAATCGTTGCAAAGCACTTGATTCAGAGAGCCTGTCGGTCGACAAAAGTTTGACCGAGTAGGTGTCTCGGTCGACCATTTCTCGACCGAGATGGACTCTGACAGCAATTGCAGATGTAATTAATTAGCCATTGCTAAAGCAACAAACTTGTACCTAACGGCTAGTTAAGCACTTAGAAACCCCTAGAAGGTGTCTAGAACGTCCTTAAGCACTTGTAGGACATTCCTATAAATAGGACATGCCTTAGGACACCTAAACTCACTTGTTACACTTGAGAAATCTTTGAGCATACTTTGAGCAACCTGTTTGTGAGCAAATTGAGCATAGTGACAATTGGCTACTTCTTCTCTTAGCTCAAAATTCATGTCCTATAGGCTAGCATCTCCTATCCACTGCAATTACATTTCCATACACTTTGGTTAGGAGATCTACACGCTTGATCTAGGCAAATCAAGCCTTGTCCTACAAAAGGATAAGTTGTAATTTCTATTTTCTTTCTTGTTCTCTATTGTTACTCTCCTTGCTACTCCTAGGTTGGAGGTTGCAGATTGGAGAGGTTGAAGATCTTCTTGGTGAAGAAGGGGACCTTGAGCTACTTCAAGAAGGCTGGTGCAACAGGAGGTTACTTCTAGAGAGGAAGGCTACTTCAAGGGGGAGCTTAGAGTTACTTCAAGAAGGCTACCTCAAGTTGGTGCATCTACTTCAAGTGAAGGCTGTTCAAGGGGTGTAAAGAAAGTATTGTATTTTGTGTAAATCTTTGTGAAGGTAATAAAATTAATACTTTCAAAATCCCGGTTGGGTAAGCAACCGGGTAGTGGACTGACAACTTTAGTATTTGCTAAAGTTGGAACGACTCTAAACACCTGTCTCCTTCTTCCATTCTTCATTTGTGGTTGTTTGAGTTAAATAATTGCTAAAATATTTAAAAACTCTATTCACCCCCCCTCTAGTGTTTTTCAAGACTACCATCCAGTGAAGGAGAACATGGTGGCATATGCTTTGAGTAGGAAGCCTTTTTCATCATCATCTACTGATAAGGCACAATTATGTCCTTGCATCAGATGAATGTGAAGTTGGAGGTATCCTTGTTAGTAGGATTGTTGGCACAATTACAGGTGAAGCCTACATTAGGGAAGCAGATTAGAGATGTGAAGCGTGATGATACATTGATTCGGAAGATCCGAGTAGAGTTTAGCAGTGAGAAATGTGATGTCTTCCCTGAGTTAGAGGATGGGATAGTGTGTTACCACAGTAGAGCAGTGATTCCTGATGTTGATGATCTGAGGAAGTTGGTTCTGGAAGAGGATCACTCTTCGATGTAAGCTATGCATCCAAGTAGTACCAAGATGTATCATAATCTTATAGATTTGTATTAGTGACCTTGATTGAAGTGAGATGTAGCTGAGTTCGTGGCAATGTGCCTTGTGTGTCAGTATATTAAGGTAGAGCATCAGAAAGATATAGGGACTTTGCAACCGTTGCCTATACCGCATTGAAAATAGGATCATATCACAATGGACTTTGTGATTGGACTTCCTAGGATAGACAAGGGCCATGATTCCATTTGGGTGATCATTGACAGGTTGACCAAGTCAGCAGAGTTCCTTCCAGTGAAGACAACTATAGACAAGCTTGCATAGGTTAATGTTGATGAGATAGTATGTTTTCATGGTATCCTAGATACAATCATGTAAGATAGAGGTCCTCAGTTTACCAGTTGCTTTTGGGAGCATCTACATATAGCGATGGGTATGTAGTTGAGGTTCAGTATGATGTTCCACCCATAGACATATGGATAGTCTGAGAGGAAGATATAGACTTTGGAAGATCTATGGAGAGCTTGTATCTTACAATTTTTGGGCAGTTGGGATATACAACTCAGTTTGATATAGTTTGCATATAGTATACTATCAGAGGAGTATTGACATGGAATCTTACAAGGCTTTATATGGGAGACATTTTAGATCTCCATTGTGTTGGTATAAGACCGATGAATATCAACTTCTAGGTATTGAGCTTGTACAACATAAGATAGATAAGATTAAGATGATACATCAGCAGTTCAAGGCATCCCAAGATAGGCAAAAATCTTATGCTAATAATTGTCAGATGCCTTTGGAGTTCTAAGTGGGAGATGAGGTGTATCTCAAGGTCTCTCCTTGGAAATACGTGTTGAGGTTTGGGAAGAAGGGTAAGTTGGCTCCCAGGTATATGGAACCTTACCCTATGGTAGCATGTGTTGGGAAGGTGGCTTATAAGTTGGAGCTACCACCTGAGTTGTGCAAGTTGCATTGGTGTTTCTTATTTCTATGTTGAGGAAGTGTCACTCTGATACTGAGTTGGTGTTGTAGCCAGTAGAGGTTGAACTAGATGAGGACGTTTAGTATGTGGAGGGTCATGTGTTGATCCTTAATAGAAAGGGGAATAAGTTGAAGAAGAAGGATATCATTTTGGTTAAGGTTTTGTGGCATCATTGTGGTGTTGAGTAAGCCACACGGGAGCTTGAGGAAGAGATGCGTAGGAAGTACCTGTCTCTTTTCACGTAGGATTTTAGGGGAGAAATCCTTGTTAGGAGTTTATGGTTTTAAGACCCTTGTCCTACCTTAGTGCTTGATTGTGTTTTCTTTGCTTAATAAGATTCTTTAACCTTAATCTTATCATATGATGCACCTTAATAACATGTGACGAGTTTATGTTTTCCGTTTGGACCTGTTTGTTGATGTTTGAGCTAGTTATGCTTGTCTTGGACCAAAGTTGCAATTTACCCATGGTGAGGGTCTATCTTGCAATTTGTCACATGTAGGTTGTGCCTTTTGTGACCTAGGATCATGAGAGAGAGAATAATTCTTAAGGACACCTTGTTTTGAGCCTTGGTTGGTGATGTGACATCATGTATGGTTTTAGGGTTTGCATGGTTCGGCATGGATGCTTGAGTTTGGTGGTATTTCAACCTTGTATTTTGGGTTTGAGGTGTTGCGACCAAAAAACTCTCTTGGTTGATGTTTGTTGCGACCTTTGTGCCCTGGCCTTGATTTTGGTCGCTAGGGTTTGTGCTCTTATGAGTGTTGCGACTGTGTGGTCTTGGTTGGCTTTGTGTAGCGGTCGATACTCTTTAGTTTTATTGGGACCTAGGGGTATAGTGGACCTAAGCGGTCGTTACACTACCTTGTTTTTATCACCCTTTCTTGCATGTATGTCTAGAGTGCTTACATGGTCGTGTCTTTGTGGAAATGTGTCCTTTTGTGCTCTCATATCTTGATATCTCATGATCTTTACCTCCCTCCTACCCCTTGTGTATATATGATCTCTCTTTCACATTCAAGTATCCCCTTTAGCTCTCTCCTTCCTCTCTTCTCCCTTGTGTTCAGCCTTAATCTTGGTGGAGCTAGAGAAGGTGTTAACCTTGGAGCTTTGGTGGTCTATCACCTTTGCATGGGGTGATCTTGAGCATGATCATCATCTTTGTGGTGGTTCTTGGTGATCTTCCTTCTTGGTAAGTTGTTATTTACCTTGATATCCTTTCCTTTGGAACCCAATATCTTTCTTCCCTACTTTGCCATGAGACTATGGTTTGACCTGGTAGTACCTAAGTGAGATGAAGTTTCCCCTCTTCCTTCTCTCTTGTTCGGCCTAGGGCTTGTTCTTTCTTCTTCTCGAGTTTTCCTTTGACCTTGGTGTGTTTTTCTCTTCTTAACGTGACCTTGTGGCCGTGGAGTTGATCCTAGTTTGGAGTTTCTTCTCTCTCTTATTTCTTGTGGCTTTGGAGCTTGATCTTCATCTTAAGGTGGGTTATATAACTTTCCCCTCTTCTATTATTGCACCATTAATTTTATTGCATGTTACTATTTTCATCTCTAAAATATGATCCTAATATGCTACATGATATTATCATGACTTAGGGTTTAAGATCTTGAAGCATTCTTTTATAGATTACTCTTTCTCTTGAACCCTAATTCCTTGTACCTGAAGATATGGTGATGATGGGTTTTTTATGTATCTTAAATCTTTGGTCTTATCACCATGTTATGGTTCGACTATCATATGGTAGATGGAGGTTTCAGTTTTCATGAGCATGTGGTAAATGATATTTTCTCTAAGCATGGTTTCCTTGTTGGTATTTGTGATAATCACCCTTAGGGTTTTAATCCTTATCCTCTCTGTGTGGCTTTTGCCTTGGTGATTTTTGTTTTAGGGTTGATGTCCATCTATACATGGAAATTTTCCCCTTGATTATGCTTAGTTTTGTTGGATGTTTATCATCTCTTTTGATCATGGTCCTTCCCTATTTTGGAGTCAGTTATGTGCTATTTGGAGTAGCTGATCTTGAAGTCGCTACACTCATCTTGGTTTACTAGTTGCTACATGTTGGTGATGTGTTGTGGGTGCAACAAACCCTAACCCTAAGTGGTTGGTCGCTACACAAGCTTGAGATGTTTGGTCTCTACAATGGTCTCTACATGTGGTCTTCTTGCGGTCGCAACACATGTTTTGGATTTATTGGTCACTACACATACCTTACTTGGTCGTAAGAAGGTGTTAACCTCCTATGGTCTCTACCTATGAGGTTGACACTATGGTCGCTAAAATGTATTGACCTCGTAGGTTGCCACACATGTGTAAATAAGTGATGGCCGCTACATCTTGGCTCTTGAATGGTTGATACATAGTGTTGTTTAGAATGATTGATTAATCATAACTATGATTCTTATCCCTAATTTTCTTCAAGAATATGGGAAATGACGTACCTAGGGTTTAATGATGAGTATTGAAATGGAAACCCTCATCAGCTACTTAAGTAACCCTAACCCTAATTTCAAGTATATGATGTACTTGTTGAGCTTGCTTAAATGAATAACATGAGTTAATGTTTTCTCTCTCCTACTTGTGTAACCCTAACCTTGCAGGTGGAATGAATATGATAGCTAGTTATTTCTATGGTGTATTTATATATGACACAAGATGATGATTATAAGCCTTTATAAGGTATGATGAGATAATGGTGATGTACATGAATAATGTAATTGGATCTTATGATTGAGTAGAGGCTCAATAGCTAGTGTGAGGTGGTATCCTCCAATGATGAGATGAGGGATTGTTATCCCCTAGTGATGTGATAATGTTGATTTCCTTGTATGGCAGTGATATCAAGTGATGATATGACAAGTCTATATGTCATATGTTTTATATCTTTTGGAGTTGTATCGTACCCTTATCTTTTTAGAGTTTGTTTAAGTTTTGTACATTGTAACATGATTGATGCATTAGAAGACACCCAATTGGCATAACTAATCAAGTAAATCCCTAATCATGTAGTGCCATGTGCCATAGATCCATTCTAGAGTCAGAAATTTGTTGGATGGTGAAATGAGTATTCCTCAGGGAAACTCAGAGCGCATACTGTTGAGTATGCAGGGAGCTTGTCATTCTGGTTCTAGGTGTTTAGGGAGGATGATTGTGGTCATACCTAGCCTTCAGTTTGAGAACAGCTGCAGTCGTGTCTCGGTGATTCATATATATATATATTTGTGAGATGTTTGAGGACAATTGTGGTTGTACCTCCGTGGCAGGGTTTTGCTTTGCATACCTTAGTTTCTAGCATCGTGACCTATACCAGGGCAGGCTAGGCGTTTACACGACTATATCTTTGACTATAAGTTGTTGTTTTGTAGTTTGACTGATATGTCACTACGATGCAAACTTGAACTGACTGAGTAGTGCAGGAGAAGATTTTGGAGTCTGTCTCTTCCATAATTCTTGTATGGCACTGATTTCGACTTAGTTGTGGTCAGTTGTTATTAGGTTTATGACTCATATCCTTAGGGCAAATAAAGGACTTAATACAACCATGTAGTATATTTTCTTAGGGTCAAATACAATTCACATCGAACACTTTCATAGATAAAGATTACAAGAAATGTTATATAAATCAAAAATAAAAATGGAGCCTAAATTTAAACTGACGTGTTTCTATGAGGAAACTTCTCTACACATACTATTATGCACAAAAGAGTATAGAGAATATGTTAGATTAAAAATGACTCAAATAATAATTTTGAAGTGTTAGTAGGAAATAAACTTGTAGTGGTTTGATCTTTTTTAGATTTCATCCTTTTCAATGATGTTCCTTATGTTAATAAAATGGTCCTCCAATTTAAGCTATGCATTCTTAATTACTTATATATTTTGTGTGCAATGATTGTCTTCCAAGATAATATGTATTCTTGAATTTTTCAAACTCCTAGATAGATGATAAAATGTGGATAATCATCCAAGAATGATTTTCCTTAAAATGAGGTCATGGAATTTAGTCTATGATTTAGATAGAGAAACTACATCACCACTAATTGAAAACCTATTTTAATCTAGATAAACACAAAAAAATAGATGAATAGAAATGCATTCAAGCAAGACAGAACTATATACTAGGAATTTTATATTCCACAATCGCATTCATTTAAAAAATATAATCTTATGTACAAAATAATGCTACAAAGTTTTTTTTCATGGTGAAAACAAACTATCTATTACTAATATTCAACACCAACAATTTTAGGATTCATTGTATTCTGATCATTGTATTCCTTGCTACATACAAAGATTAAAAATGATTTTTGCATATTATTACTATAGATTAAGATAAATTCAAAAGCTTTTGGATAATAATAATACAAATTGTACTTCGTGATTAGCAACTCCACATAGAAAATGAATTATCATCTTGACTTAGTACTCAATATAAGCCCAAAAATAGACCTTTGCTTCACAATGTGATGATTATATATTTTATAAGCCCAAAAATAAACCTTTTCTTCACAATGACCGCATAAATTTTAAGAAATAACAACATATGCTCTGTTAAATAAAACTTTGGCACTATTTACTAAAACACAATCTATAATCTAATTGTCACATAATTTTTTGAACTAAACTGAAGGTCATGAACTTTGTCAGTTGATAATCCATGTAATATGTTTGGTTGTTGCTATAAATAATTTATCAAAAAAATTAAATTTTGGAATTCATAACAACATTAGTGTATGATGAAGAAGAATCGTAGTAGTCCATCTCATTGGTAATCGAGGCAATGTTATTTCTTATTTTCTGGATAGTTTTTCACTCTTATTCTACACTTGATATGCACGTTTCTCTAATATTTTTCTCAGCAACTCAATCTTTAATTTTTGTCCAAGATCAACATTATTACACACATATTTATGTTATATTTTTGTTTGAAATTTCATAAGATTTTCAGCAATAGTTCTTTCAGATCTTTCTCAATGTTTATATCTAAAGTTTTCTATTTTATCAACAATGACTGAAATATGTGTGTAACGTGAACATTTTTACAATGGAACAACAATGATTTATCCTAACAAATGTTGATTATCTAATTTATAAGTGTCTACATTGTCGTCTTGTTAAAATTGTTCTCTAGTGGATCACTTTGAACAAAGTTTTTTATTCTACTATAGTTGAAAATTATAATTTCGAAAAATGAAGATTTGTTTTTCTCTTGATACATTTTCACAAATATTGTTGATTGTAAGTCTTGAGTGTACGTTCTTACTATCTTGATTTGTGTTAGTTCCTCATATATTTGACTCAATAACAAAAAAATTTATTATATCCCAACCATATCAATATAAGATGATGTTGTTTTTGCTAAATATGATTTTTAGAGAAAATACATATTATATAAATAGCTACAAATAACATATAATATAAGGAAGAACTATAGTTGTATTATTATTTATCTACTCAATGTGACTTAAAAATAGTTATGATTTCAAGATTTTATATAAAATGTATAACCCAAGGTACAAAATTTCCATCTTTGATATATTTTTTGTCTTCTGTTAGCTCGTGATAGGTTATGAACTACAAATCGTATTAAAAAATCATGTCACATAAAGATGGACATTACTTCTTGAATATGTCTCATTACAATATGGGAACCTTTAAATCAAAATCTAGGTAAGTTTCCTATTCAAGCCTCCTATTTTAACTTCATTTAGAGTGGACATAGAGCTATCATCACCACAAATACTATAACATCTATCCCAATCATCATAATTCAAAGCAGTTCGCTATGCTTAGATTTTGCTTAAAACCACACATCTAATGCAAACAATCATGAGATGATAGCGGCTAGATTCTTGATGAAATATCAATCACTTAAACTAATTATAAGATTGTCTTCATGTTGAGCTTATTGTCTCATTTGGATACTTTAGGTGCTATTTGGTTTCGGATCCAAACATGGGTGTTGTCTTTTTGTGCCACGTAGGCGCTAATCCCGATTAACCCAGTCAGGATCCAATCTTGTTTTGTTTGACAAAAACTGGACTTACGGGGTTCGTTTTGGATTCCGTAATCCTCTAATCCAGACCAACTCAGTCCTAGTAGCAACATGATTTCTTGGAACTCATTCTAGATTTAGCTCTATCTTTTGTGTTATTTTGTTTTATATGTCAGACTGAAAAATATAAGTTATGAGGCCAGTCCAGTTTAATGAGTGCTTGCAATGGGATTGGGTTGTCAAATAAAAATAGGATCGAATCCAGATAAACTAATATGGATATATCGACTAATCCGGCCCGAACTTCGTAATCTCGATCTCGAACCAAACAATGGCTTAATAATACAATGTAGGAAACTACACATCATATTCACAAACATAATGTAGAATAATACAATTTGTGGTCGATTGCCCTCTCACTCACCATGTTCCTTGCTTTCATATAACATAAACATTTACCATACCATGTATATGCTAAAAATTAACTAGTCCAACAATTGCATACAAAAATAGGGAAATATATAATTTCTAATTTTTCTGTGTTGATCTTCTGCTATGAGTGATTTGCTCAGTTTCAGTATTAATTGGTAAAAACCTAACATTGCACAGTGAAATCTGAATAATATTTGACATGAAGAAATAATTGATGAACATTAATGAATGGTGCTATCAGTAAAGAGTAAGTTTTAGTGTTACCTTTAGGAAGGAAGCAAGTTAACCAAAAAAATGGTTCTTGATTCACACAATCAGAATTGTGAGTTTTAGATCTTCAAATTGCTCCTCTAAGAAGCAAGCAGAGCACTCATATAGAACCTCATCTCGTGTTGAAATTCATATCCCATCTTTAAGATCTTAGCCAATTGTACATGGAGAAAAAAATTTATAATATTTAGCCACCATCTAGTTATGAATGATACCATGTACATTTTTTCATGTAGGTTAGTCAGGTTTTTCATGAGATTTTTGTCGTCTCCTAGTTAATGATAACATGTAGAACCAACATGGACATGTCAGGTGTCATATATACAGATGCACAACTGTAATTCAGTTGGGAGAAACTTAGAGGAAACACTTTTTAAATACGTAAAAAATAGAGTCAATGCAAAAAAAATGTCATTTAACGACATTGGATCAGAACAATCTGAAGTGTCATTAGAACATCTTGCATGCCAGCTTTTTGTCAGCCGTTAAATGTAGTTATTAAAAAAGAAAAAAGTACATTTGGCTTAAAAGCAAGTCATTACAGTGAGTAATCAATGACAGGAAAAAGACGTTTATAAAACCCTGCCAGCCGCAAAGAGAAATCAAAACTGTTTAATCAAGTGAATCAACATTATATATCTTGTTAGAATATTTGCATATACTATGTGGTTGGTATGCCTTTAATGAATAAAAAATAAACCTAATGGAAATATAATTCGTGAGGCAAATTATAAGAAAGATGGCTTCTGTTAAATAAACAGCTATCTGAGCTCATTTTCAAGAAAAGATTACCTGGCAGCATAGCCGTGCTACACGATTTCACTTACATTCCGTTCTCTAATTGTATAATATAAAATATATAATCCTCAACGATAATTCTTGCGTGAGACTCAAGAGGCGATACCAAAGAATTATCTGTTTGGTTTGTGTACCCCTAGTCCAGCGTTACAACAATGATATAGGCAGCGTTTGGTATACAGTCAAATCAAGTTTACTTGCCAATTGCCATGGGTATATTAACCAGTGATATCTTATTTCTGTGTAAGATGACTTTTGTTTGGAATAACGATAAATAAACTTGATGGCAAGATGTCCGCTGTTTGGTACACATGTATGTAATCTTTCGTTATTTATATAAAGTTGATTATTCCCTACATATAAACAATGTTATATGTATTGTGCAGTCGGTTAGAAGGACATTTTGGAAAACAGACATCCACGGCAAATAAATTTGTTTCCTGCCGCAAGGATTTGGAGAGACAGCTTATCCGAAAATTGTTTGATTATCTTATCTCTGTGGTGTGATGACCGTCGCCATACCGATAAACAAATCGTTATAATTAAGAGGAATTAAACATAAATAGCGAATTAACAAAAATCACTAAAAATTAAAACCATTTACAAAGAGATCCATTTCCAGGAAACTCTTATAACAAGAACCAAAATATTACATATACATTCTGGTCCACAAAGTACATATCATGTACCTTCTCTTCTCGAGGATTACATACAACAGTTGCTCTGTTAAATCTACACACAAGCAACATAAAATCTCGAGGCATTCAATGCCAAAAATCTCAGATCAATCATAAAAGTACTAACTACTGACTCTAAGAACATGAGAGTACATAGACGACACATAGAACTCTTATCTTATAAGACATGACAGTCAGTATCTCCACCTGAGATGTTACTATTGTCCCTGATGCTGCTGTCCTTCCCTTGATGTATGGTTTCTACCTCCTCATCCTTGTCCACCTAAAAAGGTTGGATCCCACATGGATGAGACAATTGAAATTGTCCTAGCGAGAGATATAACTCTCTGCCAGAAACATTATTATAGTAGATAAATAGTGATAAACTGAGCAGAAGATTCTCTATTGAAAAGCATGATTTAATCAATATTAAGCAGAATTGAGCAATATCATCTTTTCAAGCATTACAACTATAAATGATAAAGTAGTAAATCATCTATCCATTTTAATAAGGAATATGAAGAACATGTATAACATCTATCCATTTAGGATACAGTAAGTAATGTAACATCAATCAGTGATTTCCGTATTTCATCCTTAAACAAATACACTACACGACTGATTATATTTTACAATCATACTTATGCCCTGAGGAAGTGAGCCGTACCGCTCAAATCCAACCTTCGGTTGCGAAACCCAAAGCTGGTGCCATACAAGATCAGAGGAAGAGCCGGACTCCACGGTCTCATCCGTCTCGGTCAGTGCGAGACCACAAGCAGGACCGCAGTCTCTTGCTTAAGTGACCTCAGTCACAGGGTTAGCTCTCATAGACTACCCATTCTCTAGCCTGCCTTGGTACAGGTCCCAACGCTAGTAAATCTGAACCACGGGCCAGTTCTCCATGCTCTTTGAGCCATGAACACATTCATGCTCTATCACACTGAGCCATGGGCCTATTCACCATGCTCTTATACATATCTTGAGTCTACAACTAAAGTTGCACTCTAATCCTCCTATTTTCGTCTAGGAGAAACCCTGCATATTCAACAATATACGCTCTGGATTAATACGTAGGAGAATCCATTTCACCATGACCAGCTACTGACGATGATGGATCTGTGGCTAGGGCTCTACATGATAAAATTCCACTTGATTATTTAAGTATATTACCATATTCTTTTAGCATCGTTCAAGTTTTCAAATAAGAATTATTATGACAAATGCTACAAAGAAATATGTAATACTTCTATCAAGTACTTTTCAAAACTTATAAAACATTGGGATCTCAATCCCTTATCTCATTACCAGGAATTCTCATCCCTTAACAATATCATCATCATGTTTACTTAATCTGGGTATTCAAACCCTTATTTCATCACTGAACATGGTTACTACTATCAGGTAACTATTACCTCCAGGTCATCTGACTAAGATATTCATGATACTTATTACACAAGCATCTCACATAGCTCACCAGGCATATTCAACTTCTTGTCACCTCTCACTAGGCAACAAAAATAATGGCTTACAAGGCCCATTAACATCATAGCTCATACCTGATTATGCTCATCATCTCATGATACCTTCATGGTTAGTATACTTGATAACAACCATATCAATTACACATCAACATTATGCAATACAAAGATAGCATCACTATTCCCTCATTAGGGTTAAGGTTTCCCATCTTTATCAATTAGGGTTTCATATAACATCACCCTATATTAGCGTTTCACATAACATCACCCTATAATAGGGTTTCATATAACATCACCCTATATTAGGGTTTCACATAACATCACCCTATATTAGGGTTTCAAATAACATCACCCTATATTAGGGTTTCACATAACATCACCATATATTAGGGTTTCACATAACATCACCCTATATTAGGGTTTCACATAACATCACCCTATATTAGGGTTTCACATAACATCACCCCATATTATGGTTTCACATAACATCACCCTATAATAGGGTTAGGGTTTCCCATTCTCCATTGATTAGGATTTTATAATTACCTCATTAATCCAAACCCTAAGTCAGTGCTTCCACATATCTTGGAGCACATAGCATTATTTAAGTATGAAATCATACTTATCATTGTTCCATGTACTAGGAACACACATCACCATCATACCTTATTCAGTTGACTTAACCTTTCACTAAGTACATGCACCTATGCTTATCCTAGTGTATTGAATTTATTACTTTCATAGGCATCAAGTGATAATCACTCTAACTATAGTAATCACCTAAGTACTTTAGAGGTACTTCCATTGAAATCAACCTTGAGATACTCTTCAACTACTTATGGGGTTATTAGTACTTACATGGTTTGAATAAATTGGACCTTCAAACGGTTTGAAACAATTGAACCTTCAAACGGTTTGGTCCTAAATCTTTAAACGGTTTGAGACCGTTTAGACCTTCAAATGATCTTGGTCTCTAATCACTCAAACAGATTGAAGACCGTTAGACCTTAAACGATCTTGGTCACTAATCCCTCAAACGGTTTGAAGTCCGTTAGACCTTAAACGATCTTGGTCTCTAATCCCTCAAATGGTTTGAAGATTGTTAGACCTTAAATGGTCTTGATCTGTAATCCCTCAAACAGTTTGAATCTTTTACTCTTCAAACGGTTTTGAAACTATTTCAGCCTTAACCCCTCAAACGGTTTGAGACCGTTTAGACCATCAAACGGTCTTGAAGCTCGTTTAAACCTAATCCCTCAAATGGTTGGAGACCATTTATACCATCAAACGGTCTTGAAGATTCCTTTGAAATCATTTGGTCATTCAATTGAGTTGAAACTGTTCAACCCTTAAACGGTTTGAAAACAGTTTGATCGTTAAACGGTTTGAAACCGTTTGGTCAACTATTTTGAAAACCGTTTGATATTGTTGTTTTTAAAAATGTGTGCTAAGATGATTTCATCATCATCAAGCTTCAAACTTCTGAATTCTACTATCATATATATGATGAATTCATCAATTATTCACGAAGAAAATAATAGATCAACATATGATGATAAATTGAAATCAATAATAACATTGATGGGTTCAAGTTATATAACCCACCTTTAAAGTAGCTTCAAAGTTTCAAGATTCTCATCTCTAATGGTGAAAGAAGCTCCTTCAACTATCCAAGGTACGTTTCCAACTCTTTGGATGCAAAAGATAGCCAAGGTTGAGCATTGCATGGAAGAGAGAAGAAAATGAGTGTTGAAATCCGATTTCAACCATCAATTCAAGGTTGAAGATGATCATGGAGCTTACCTTCAGCTTGGGGAATTTTCCACCTGCTCCTAAGCTCCTTGGTCGTCGGCAAAAGCAAGGGAAGAAAGTGGTTTGCAAAAATAGCCTTTCAAGCAAGGAGAAAATTGACTACATATAATTGATTTTCTAGGAGAGAGAAAGTATGAGAAAAATCTTCAACTCCCATTCTAGGTGCCACATGCCCCCTCCACTTCCTTGGTTCTGAAGACAACTTCCTTGTCCTCAATATCCTCTCAATTATTCTTAAATTAAAAGCAACCACTTAAGCACCTTAATCATTATAATACTATTATCCATTTTTAGTGGACATTACTTTTTAATTAACAAATGTGAGTGGATTTCTTCACCTACTTAGGATATTTCAGTGCCACTCAAGGCATTTGGACGTCCTACCATTATAGTATTTCAACCAAAGCCTTTTTAGTTTTATGGGCATTTCAATTAATATATTTATTTTTGCTACAAAATAAATTATAGTTTCAATTATGCTTAAATCTTGATTATTTTATTATCAAGATTATCTCTCCTCAAAAATTGTTCAAAAACACGCCCCTTTCTTTTTATTTTCTCTAAATGATACCAAGAAACAATAGGGACATAATAAAGATGGTATTTTACATATCCAACCCTAGGTTTTGGGTAAATTGCAAATTACACCAAAACTAGCATTCAATACACAAGCATTACTCAAACAAGCTCCTTCTTGGAACATAGGCTTGTGGAAGCCATACCTCAGCATCATTCTAATTCTTATGATACTAAGACACTTGAGGTACATTTATCATGTAACATTTGCAAGGTAACCCCTTAAATTGGGTAAATTGCACTTTAGTCCAAAATAGGTAAAATATTGTTTCAACATTATTCAAATAGGACCAAAATTGAAACTTAAGCTCTCCTTTAGTCTTAATTACTTTTCAAAAGATAAAGAGAAGAATCTGAATGACTTACTTAAGCAAAAAGCTTAGGGTTAAGGCATAACCCAGGTCAGGGATGTTACAATTATCCACCCCTAACAGGGATTTCATCCCCGAAATCATAAAGAGAAAAGAGAAGGGTACTTCCTCCTCATCTCTTCCTCCAGCTCCCACGTAGCTTCTTCAACGCCACGATGATGCCAAAGAACTTTCACAAGAACTATGTCTTTCTTTTTCAACTTTTTGATTCTCCTGTCAAGAATCATCATTGGTCCTTCTGCATAGGATATATCTTCATTTAATTCTACCTCCACAGGCTGCAAAACTAACTCCGTGTCAGGGTGACACTGTCTCACCATGGATATATGGAATACTGGATGCAATCGATGTAGTTTAGGTGGAAACTCCAACTTATAGGCTACCTTTCCAATCCGTTCAGTGATTGGATAAGGCCCCATAAATCTAGGAGCTAACTTACCCTTTTTCCCAAATCTAAGAACACCTTTCCAGGGTGAGACTTTGAGATATACTCTGTCTCCAAATTAGAATTCTAGAGGTCTTCGCCATTTATCAGCGTATGACTTCTGTTTATCTTGTGTAGCCTTTAACTATTATTGTATTACTTTAATCTTCTCAGTTGTCTGTTGTACTAATTCAGGACCCAAAAGTTGGTATTCTCATGTTTCATACCAGTAGAATGGAGATCTACAACGTCTACCATATAATGCTTCATATGGTCCCATATCAATATTGTGATGATAACTATTGTTGTAAGAGAATTCTATTAAGCTCAAGTGTATATCCCAACTTCCTACAAACTGAAGGACACATGCCCTAAGCAAATCCTCCAAACTTTTTATAGTCCTCTCAGATTGTCCATCTGTATGGGGGTGGAAGGTAGTACTGAATCTTAACTGCGTACCCAAATCTTTATGTAGTCATTCCCAAAAATGACTCATGAACTGGTGACCTCTATCAGAAACAATTGTAGCTGGAACCCCATGTAATCACACTATCTCATTTATATAGATCTGTGCAAGTTTCTCAACAGTATAGGTTGTTTTGACAGGAAGAAAATGTGTTGACTTAGTCAACCTATCAACTATCACCCAAATGGAATCATGACTTTTCGTTGTTCTGGGTAAACCAACCACAAAGTCCATGGTTACGTGATCCCATTTCCACTATGGTATAGGTAAAGGTTGCATTGTTCCTGTGGGCTTTTGATGTTCAGCTTTAACCTGTTGAGACGCTGGACACCGCATAACAAACTCAGCTACATCTTTCTTCAATTTGGGCCACCAATACATATCTTTCATGTTATGATACATTTTGGTGCTCCCTGGATGCATTGCATACATAGACGAATGAGCTTCCTCCAAGACTAACTTCCTTAAGTCATTAACATCATGTACTACTATCCTAACATGGTAACAAACTACCTCATCATCTGATTCATGAAACCCATCCCGTTTCTCACTATCATACTCTGATCTAATCTAGTGAATCACAATATCAGCCTGTTGTGCCTCTTTGATCTGTTGTTTCAGAGTAGGTTTTATGTGCATCTCAGCTAACAATCCAGCTAATAAGGATACTTTAAGTTGTACATTATTTTGCCTCAAAGAGACAAGCATGTCTCATTTAAAGCATACTAAAGAGTTCAACTGTGCTTTGGCTATGATTGGCGATGATGATTTTCTACTTAGAGCATCAGCCACTACATTAGCCTTTCCTGGATGATAATCAATTGTACAATCATAATCCTTGATTAACTCCATCCAGCGGCATTGTCTCATGTTCAACTCATGTTGTGAAAAGATGTATTTTAGGTTCTTATGGTCTGTGAAAATCTGGAATGTCTCTCGATAGAGATAATGTCTCCAGATCTTCAACGCATGAACCACATCAGCTATTTCTAGATCATGTGTCGGATAATTTTCCTCGTGTTTCTTAAGTTGTCGAGAGGTAAAAGAAATCACTTGATTATCCTGCATCAACACACATCCTAGACCATTCTCAGAAGTATCACAGAAAACAATATACCCCTTCCCTTGCTCAGGTAACACTAACACAGGAGCACTTGTTAACCTTTCTTTCAACAACTGGAAAGAATGTTGACACTTGTCATTCCAAACAAAAGGAACCTCCTTCCTGGTCAACCTGGTTAAGGGTAATGCTACAGAACTGAAGTTCTTAATGAACCTCCTATAGTATCCTTCCAGTCCTAGAAAATTGCGTATCTCCGTTGGTGTCTTTGGTTGTTCCCACTCCAAGACAGATTCTACCTTTTTAGGATCAACATGGATACCTGAGACAGATATTACGTGTCCTAGGAAAGACACTTCTGATAACCAGAATTCACACTTGCTAAACTTGGCGTATAGCTTGTGCTCTCTTAGTAAAGTCAGGGCCTGACAAAGATGTTGCTCATGTTGTCGAGCATCTTTACTATAAATCAGGATGTCATCTATAAAGACTACTATGAATTTATCAAGGAATGGCCAAAAGATTATGTTCATGAGTTCCATGAATGCAACTAGTGCATTAGTTAGTCCAAATGACATAACTATGAACTCATAGTGACCATACCTTGTCCTGAAGGCTGATTTAGGTATGTCACTCTCCTTGATGTGTAACTGATGGTATTCTGACCTCAGATCTATTTAAGAGAATATAGTTGCACCACACAACTGGTCAAACAAGTCATTTATCCTTGGCAGAGGATATTTGTTCTTTATGGTTACTTTCTTTAGTTGTCTATAGTCGATGCATAACCGCATAGACCCGTATTTCTTTTTAACAAAAAGAACCAGAGCACCCCATGGTGAAGTACTCGGTCGAATAAAACCCTTTTCAAGAAACTCCTATAATTGTTTCTTAAGTTCTTCCATCTCAACAGGTGCCATTCTATAAGGTGTTTGAGCTATTGGTTGTGTACCTAGAATTAGATTAATCTCAAAATCAATCTCTCGGGGTGGAGGAACACCTAGAAGTTCCTCAGGAAACACATCCTCATACTCCCTAACAATCAGAACTGCAGAAAGACTAGGACTCTCTGCTCTGGTATCTACCACATGGGCCAAGAATGTGAAGCATCCTTGTCTCATCAACTTCTCAGCTACCATAGCCGACACTAGATAGGTTGGAAGAATCTTTCTGTCCCCCTGAAAGATCCATGTAACACCATTGTCTGAGAACATAGCCTGCTTGGAACCGCAATCCAAGAAAATTTTATACTTTTCTAGGGTATCCATCCCAAGAATTATGTTGAACCCATGCATCTCAAGTGGTATAAGATCCACCTAAATGCTATGTTCAGAAAAAGAAAGAACATAGGGAGAACATACCTCCCGCAACACTACAAATCCAACTAATGGAGTTTCTAATAACAAGTTATCTGCTCTATGACTGACAGTCATATTGTAATCATGAATCACTTTTGAGTGATAAAGGAATATGTAGCACCTGGATCAATCAAAACATATACGAAGCAGGATGAAGACATATCAGAATGAAATAATTCCATCTAATCTGTCATGACTCGTGGGTTGACCACTACTTCTGACTGATTCATAGCATATAATCTTGTTGTTGCTGGTTGTCGACCACTCACCCTGTTGTTGGATGCAGATGAACCAGCTTGGGATGCCTGTCCACGTCCCTGTGTGCCACTGCTAAACTGTCGCTTCTGAGAGCCTTGTTGACTCTGCCTCGGTGGTTGGGTTACACTCACATCTCTAGATAAACAATCTTTCATCAAATGTCCCATCGTCCCACATTTATAACAGACTATGTTCTCCCACTATGGTCTAGATGGTCCTGTTACTGACATTGATGCTGATATGTGGGCTCCCTTTGGTGGTAAACTATGACCTCTATCCTTGATGGATGTCCACTGTGTCTAAGTATTAAACCTCGGTGGTGTTGTTGGTGCAGAAAACCTTGGTTTCTTAAAACTTTTGGACCTCTGTCCTTGGAACTATATATACCCTTTCCTACTATTGTCTTGACGTTTCTCAATCATGGACCTTTCTATCCGCCTAACTGACTCCAAAAAGGTGGCAAACTTCTCTCTATTCTCTAAAGTAGATACTGGAGTGGTTAAATCAGCGTTCAAACCCTTCTCAAAATGTTAAATCCTCTCCTCATCTGTAGCAGCCATGTACGGACAGAATCGTAGAAGCTCCATAAACTTAGCTTCATACTCACTAATGTTCATTGGTCCTTGACTTATCTGCTCAAACTGAGAGATTTTCTCATCCAGATAAGTCTTGGGAAAATATCTACTAACAAACTATCGTTGGAATTCTTCCCATCTAACTTCAACACCTGTCCTTTTGACTTCTTTTATAGCCCACCAATGGCCAACACTCCCCTTCAATAAGTACACTGCATGCCTAACCTTCTCTGCTTTGGGGATATTAAGAATACTGAAGGCCTTTTCCAACTCAGTAAGCCACAAGTCCAAGTCTGCTGGGTCAGCTATACCAGCATAATCAGTGGATCCTACCCATCGAAGCCGTTCAAAAGTCTTTCCAGTCTCATGTCCCTCATTGTGAGCTGGTGCCCTAGGTGCAGGTGGTGGCATCCTATCCGCCATATGTGTCATAGTCACCATGAACTGCCCAAACAGAGCATGGAAAGTTGGGTTTTCTAGTGTAGCTTGATCTCATCAAGAATTAACACTTTACCAAATTTGTACTTCATCTATGATAATCTTGAACACTTCAAGATATTCATGTTGGTATTTTTCTAAGAACCATTTAAAGTATTAGCATTTTCTACAATAGGTATGTAAATACATCACATGTATTATACCTAATAGGACAATCATTCTCCCACTACCATTAGCGAAGATTGATTAATCATGTCCAAGATATTCATGTCTCTTACTGGTTCTCTAACCAAAAGAGTCTAGATTTATCCATCACATGGAAACTAGAAATGAATTTCTCATGATTGATGCTAATTTGATTGTTTGAGTTATCCATAACTTTTAGGTATCATTTTATCTTATGCATATCAAATACCACAAGATAAACAAGGCATTGCCACAAAGATCATAGATTTAAGATTGAAACATCAACTTTATTAATTACCATCATTGTCATATAATATGCAAAAATAAAGTGTTTGTATCTATTGGCAATATATGAAATAGCAGTTCTCAACTCTATTGCGTTCCCTTTAGGCTGAAATAAACTGAAAGATACTCCTATCTATGGAAGCAACACTTGCTCCAATGATGGGTACTTCTTTCTTGGTCCTTTTGCAAAGGCCATCACTTCTTTGTGGATATTGCATATCATATATGACATATCCATATCTTGGTATCATATACCTCAGATAAAGAAGTGGTTCATTTCCTGATACCTTAGGTGGAGATCTCCATCCCCCTTTTCATATTCTTTTGTTCTTCCAGATATAGAGGTCAATCCCTCATACACCCTTTCCCCATGTGCCTTGAAGCTGAAGATGGCTTGGATTGCTGGCTAGCATCAAAACACTTCTTTGCTTTGCCCTTAACCTTGCCCTTAAGAATTACCTTTCTCTTTGATCACATCAAATATTATGGTTTGTCTTTCTTCATATTTGCCTCTACTATCCTCAACATGTCCAACAACTCTGTCAACGCTTGTCAAAGTTGTTCATGTTGTAGCTTATTATGAATTGTATGATTCTTGCAACATTTGCAGTATCATACCAATAGCCAATCCTTGGCTCAGAGGGAATCCTTCTTAGTCAGGTTTTCCACATACCCAATCACATTGAGTGTGTGAATACCTTATTGGATCTCCTTCTATCATGACATACTAGGACAGTGTCTTAGAGACATCATATGTTTCATGTTGTCTCTGCAACTCATAGTTCAGAGAACACAACATCAAGCACTCCTCATCAATGTCTTCCTCGGTATGCTTCCATAAGCATACTTTCAGCCATTGATGTGGTGGGATTGAGTTTATCTAGTCTTGGTATAACTAGGACTTAGAACTTTCGCTCTTTGAGAACACTTCTCATCATCCTAACCAGTCGTGGAATTATTCCCATTTAATTTGTTGGTCTCAAAGTCCGATCACAAATAAAGTGATTTGTTGATTAACCATTTATTTTACAGAAGGAAATATGCAATTTTAGTCCAAAACTCCTTTTGACTTATTTGATTGATTTGAAAAGTTGACGATATAATTAGGCCTTTAATTAATTATCACTCCCACTATTTTACTTCAAATTGATAGCCCTCACCATCAATTCGGAAGATTGTAGCGTACAATCTTCTAGTGGGCAAGATCCTAAAATCCTCTAAATCATGGACCAGCTAGGGCTGTCACCCACAACTTAGATCTTCCAAGTAGGCAACTTTTTCCAATTGCATCATATGCAACTCTTGATAAGATGGCATATGCAACTCCTTGCCATGATCATCTCCATGCCTCAAGGTACTAGATCCCATCTGGATCATATTGTTAAGTCTGACCCAAAGCAAACACGATGAATATGCACCCTACTAGGGCAGACCCACACATTCATCCTTCACGCTTCCACGAGATAGACGGTGCACCACGATAGGGCGTGCCCACACTTGATCGATCAAGCTTTTCACGTGTGTCGCATTTGGAAGGCATCTAAAACTTAATATTTAATGAGGGATTTGGTTTTTATATACATATACATATCTAATCACCACAATACATAGTACGTATCATATACATGCTATATCCCACAGAAAACATGCAAAATGATAAAAGCGATGATTATGGCCATCCTAATGTGATTCCTCGAGCCAAGAGGAATCACAGTCATCTAGGTCTACATCACATGCAACCTGTACAAGATGAACTCTATGCTTTTCCTTTTTTGGGTTTGATCAACTCATCACATGACTGATCGGCTCGCCATTAGGTCGGTCAGATGGGTGCCACCAGCCGATCGGTTGGCTCCTCCAACTGATCGGTTCGCCTGGTCGTCGTGCATCTCTTCATGGCCACCACCCGTTCGTCTCGCTCCTCGAACTGGTCATCAACCGATCGGTTCACTCCTTGAACCGATCGTCTAGAACGTCAACCGATCGGTTCACTCCTTGAACCGATTGTCTCAGCTTTCGTCTGGATGTCCTTTGTTCTTTGACATAATAGGAAATAAAAATTATATCCTATTTTACATTGTAAAAGGAGAAACCTTGAGTTACATTCGAGGGGAGCAAAGGTAGAAAAAAATCTCAAATTATTTCGAGTTACATCAGGAATAGGAGAAGGAAGATCAGTGCGCAGACCGAGATGCAAGCAACCACATACAACCATACACAGATAGGGTTTATTGGCCATAACCACACTATACATCCACCACAAAACTCGTTTAAGGGCGACGCGTATCGAGTGCATTCATAATACATATCATATATCTAAATTGGGGTTTGTGGATTAAGGATTGGACATGCATAAAGCCAATTTTATTCGCATCGTATGCAATAAATAAAGGTGACAAACCAAAATCAATCATATCAATATTCCAAAAGTATAGAGCAGTTGATGTGGCTCTGATACCACTGTTGGGTTTTTGGGGAGGCAGAGAAGGCAGCGGAAATAAAAATTTTCTCCCCCAAACCCAGAACAAGGAAACGCATCAACGTCTATACAATAGGAAAGGATGGTTTGTGGAATCATACCTTGTCCCGAGGCTTGCTCGGCAACAATACCTCACGCCTTGCGCGGTCTTCACCTCCTGTCTTGGACGGTGTCTGTGCAGCTCCTGGTCGCACCGGGACTGACGGGATTGAAGGTTTTCCTCCTAGCAGCAGAAACCTCCCGCCTCTGAAGTAGTCCACACGGACCACCGAGAACTCCAATCTCCTTGTCCCACAAGGAATTGGAAGGAGTCACACCCTCCTGTTAGCGTACTAGTCGCCAACAACTCTCCTGCTGCCAGTTGCAACTGCAGTTGTCTTTCCCTTGTTGTGCCTCCCTTTTCGGGTAGCACTTGCTCGGGCTCTCTCTCAGTTACCAAAACCAAAGAGAACGACAACTTTCCAGAGAAACTGGTTTGCACTGAGTTGTTCTTTGAGAAGCCCCCAATACCCCTATATATAGGAGGGTCATGGGATAGGGTTCTCCATCCCGGACAATGCAGGACTAAAAGCAAGAGTAGAAGGGTTAGAGATTTTCCACAAAAAAAACCAACTCGCAACCTGAACTGATCGTTTCACAAATGAAATGGTCGGTTGGGGACCTGAGCCGGTCGGTTGACACCTCAACCGATCGGTTGGGACCCATGAGCCGGTCGATTCACTTTCTGAATCGGTCAGTTCGTGGTCCTGACCAGTTCTCGATTGACTTTCCTTCTTTTATTTCTAATTGGTATCAAATACCAATCCTTGTTCCAATCAAATTTGGCAAGTGAAATGAAAGGAAAATTCTCGTCAATCCGACTTTCCCAACTTGCTCAGTTGCAACAGTTGAACCGATCGTTTCAACACTTGAAGCAATCGTTTCACCCTGATCATGAGCCAATCGACTCAACACTTGAGCCGACCGGTTCACCAGACTCAGCCGATCGGTTCATCACATGAGCCGATCGGTTGGGAGTGCAGATTGTGCAAAATCAGTCAATTGTGGTTTCAATCAATCCCATACTCCAGTCAATGTGTCCAACACCTTGAACATTGTGACATTGAGCTATCAATTGATTGAGTGTTTAATTGAACTACTAAACTCCTTTAGTAATCAATCTAAACATTGTTTGTGGACAAAACTCCTCTTCCAGGTTAAATCCTATGTGTGTGACCCTGCAGGTCAATTTCACATTGGCAGTGAAAGAACATAACACTTATGACTTCACAAGAAAAGAGTGGTGCCTAGTCACACATCAGTGCTACCCAAGTGAAAGTAGAAAGTTGGAGAACAACTTTCAATCCTACAATTCGTGAATAGTATTACAGTGAATGTATAATTCCTTTGTCACTGATATCCCGAATGAACTCGAGGCATGGAACAGTCATCCTATCAACGTTCATTCACTTTCTTGATCTCAGAGCAGATTGGAAGAGATATGTATGGCATCAATATCACATACTAATTCACACATGCGTGCACACGCCTATCTCAATCCTACTCATCAAGTGGCCTTGGATACCAAACTCCCTCAGGAGGGACAAATCCCATATCTATCACTCACCCCTCAAAAGCCCCATGTGTCAAAGCCACCCAATCATCACCTTTATAACAACCAATGTTTCAGGACTGCGTTTGATGATGTCAAAGTGTGCCCAAAGACATGTGTTGAGTGTAGTGATTTCAGGTCAAAGAATCACACTCACCACCATCACTGTGAGTACTGACTGTGACTACTGACTGTGACTACCATATCATGGTTCCATGTGTCAAACTCACGGTGGGTCTGTCTGGTACACTTGTTCTCTAACAAGTACCTATGTGTTTGGTTTGATATCTCTATATCATGACTAATGAGATTCTGTCATCAACCAACACTACAATCTAGTCTTGTGTGTCATTGTTGTCTATCTACCTTCCACAATGACATCCAACTAGGGACATAACAAGAATGTACAAACTCTTAGCATCCGTATGATCTCATCGTTCAGGTCCTGAACCTGAAGGCATACGTCATTGAGTACTGTCATTCTCTAGACATTCAATCTGTTCTATCACTATCTCATATGACTGAAGCAGAAAGAATTGGAAGCTTGCCTTTGATGTTTATCAAATCAATCTTAATGTATCCCACTAATCATCCCATGATTGGTTCTCAGGGCATACACACCAACAGACTCCCACTTGCACTGCGACCCAATCACCCTTGAATCATATTCATAGTGATCTTCAAACATGTCCCACATGTTATTGTGCTCTAGTGCTTAACATAGTGAGTAATGGCAACACCTTGCCAAAGTCAGTATAAATTGCATGTCTCTCATCTCTTCACTGTACGTCACACGTATGAGATGGAGGTGTCGTAATATGCGATCTACTATTCCTTTTCTAACCTTTAGCCACATTGCATGATCAAGGATTCCATACTTGTCATCAATGAGTGGAATATAAGTTCATCTCATGAACTTCCAGATCCATATAGTATCCACTGTTGTTCTCTAACACATAGATACTCGGCATTTCCTTTTAAACGGCTTTATTGGAACACTTCCAATTATCAACAAACTTTCACTTTTATATATCCTAAATATATTTTGCGATTAATTTTCTGTCCTTTCGGAAGTTTGCATTAATGTAACTCTTTACATTGAACTCTTCCTTATCTCCATAGAACCAGCACTTCTCAAGTACTTATCAAGTTCTCATGGTATTCCAGTAACCCTTACTGGAAGTAGACAGACATCCACTCGTCATGTCTCACATACGAGCTATCAGGATGAGCACATCATATTGCCATGTCCTACATACAAGATGATGAATGCATTTTGTTCTTTCTATGTAGATACATGCAAGATAATGGGATGATTACATACATGATAGATCCATATCTATTCTTAGTGTTTCCATTCTTCATAAGAATTGAACACTTGGCCTTGGGATACTAACTCCATGTAACATGGACAAGTTTTCTCCCACTGAATCTGTGCATATTGAACCCTTCAGTACATATTTCCAATGTATGCTTTCTCCTTACAGGTCAAGAGGTTTTCGAGAACTATCTCTATAGATCTCTATTCCTATCACATAGGAAACATCTCTATCTTCCTTAAAGATAATTTCCACTTTTGGATTTCCATTTCACATCAACATGTGGAATGTGAACACGCTCCCACTAAATCACAGATCCCTTCTTTATCTTTGACATATCAGTCAAACCCTTTGACTATATCATCAAAGTAAAGATCCAATTTTGAGTTGCTTGTACTCAATCAATCACATTGATTAGTCCATTGTAACTTATAGACTTCATTTGCATTAGTGGATTCATAAACCTTATAGGTTATGTCACATACACATCCTTGTTTTATTCCTCACAGGAATGCGGTTTTAGTATCCATATGCCAAATGCCATAGTCATTAAGTTGCAATCAACAAGCATCATCCTTCTCAAAATGTTATCCATGTGTCTTAACACTTTAAGATTCATTTGCACTTATGGATTTCATCCAATGGGTGCTACCATAAAGGTCATACCTTATGGTTCACATGGATGTCATTTAGGATGTAATGGTGATAAACCAAAACTCAAAATTCGATTCCTCATATTCATCTAGATAGTTGACTCATCACATGAACAACTTATCACATAGATAATTGAGGTGTATCTGTCAAGGATATAAGAACTCACAACTCCGTGTGATTCTTAATGTCCTTTATTAGTGTGGGTTATTCTTTTATTAAGAAGAATTTAGTTATATGATAATCATCCTCTAACTCCTTAGAGTATGACTCCTTCTTGATTTAGACATCACCATGCCTTAATCATGAGTTCACTATGATACACTATCATAATCACTCATAAGGATCTCAAACATTTGGTCCAAGTATTTCATTCATTGATCTCATCAAGAATTAACACTTTACCAAATTTGTACTTCATCTATCATAATCTTGAACACTTCAAGATATTCATGTTGGTATTTTTCTAAACACCATTTGAAGTATTAGCATTTTCTCCAATATGTATGTAAATACATCACATGTATTATACCTAATAGGACAATCATTCTCCCACTACCATTAGTGAAGATTGATTAATCATGTCCAAGATATTCATGTCTCTTACTGGTTCTCTAACCAAAAGAGTCTAGATTTATCCATCACATGGAAACTAGAAATGAATTTCTCATGATTGATGCTAATTTGATTGTTTGAGCTATCTATAACTTTTAGGTATCATTTTATCTTATGCATATCAAATACCACAAGATAAACAAGGAATTTCCACAAAGATTATATCTTTAAGATTGAAATATCAACTTTATTAATTGCCATCCTTGTCATACAATATGCAAAAATAAAGTGTTTCTATCTATTGGCAATATATGAAATAGCAGGTCTCAACTCTATTTCGTGCCCTTTAGGCTGAAATAAACTGAAAGATACTCCTATCTATTGCATCAACACTTGCTCCAATGATGGGTACTTCTTTCTTGGTCCTTTTACAAAGGCCATCACTTCTTTGTGGATATTACATATCATATATGACATATCCATATCTTGGTATCATATACCTCAGATAAAGAAGTGGTTCATTTCCTGATACCTTAGGTGGAGATCTCCATCCCCCTTTTCATCTTCTTTTGTTCTTCCAGATATAGAGGGCAATCCCTCATACACCCTTCCCCATGTGCCTTGAGGCTGAAGATGGCTTGGATTGATGGCTAGCATCAGAACACTTCTTTGCTTTTCCCTTATCCTTGCCCTTAAGAATTACCTTTCTCTTTGATCACATCAAAGATTATGGTTTGTTTTTCTTCATCTTTGCCTTTACTATCCTCAACATGTCCAACAACTCTATCAACGCTTGTCAAAGTTGTTCATGTTGTAGCTTATCATGAATTGTATGATTCTTGCATCATTTGCAGTATCATACCAATAGCCAATCCTTGGCTCAGAGGGAATCCTTCTTAGTCAGGTTTTCCACATACCCAATCACATTGAGTGTGTGAATACCTTACTGGATCTCCTTCTGTCATGGCATACTAGGACAGTGTCTTGGAGACATCATATGTCTCATGTTGTCTCTACAACTCATAGTTCAGAGAACACAACATCAAGCACTCCTCATCAATGTCTTCCTCGGTATGCTTCCATAAGCATACTTTCAGCCATTGATGTGGTGGGATTGAGTTTATCTGGTCTTGGTATAACTAGGACTTAGAGCTTTCGCTCTTTGAGAACACTTCTCATCATCCTAACCAGTCGTGGAATTATTCCCATTTAATTTGTTGGTCTCAAAGTCCGATCGCAAATAAAGTGATTTGTTGATTAACCATTTATTTTACAGAAGGAAATATGCAATTTTAGTCCAAAACTCCTTTTGACTTATTTGATTGATTTGAAAAGTTGACGATATAATTAGGCCTTTAATTAATTATCTCTCCCACTATTTTACTTCAAATTGATAGCCCTCACCATCGATTCGGAAGATTGCAGTGTACAACCTTCTAGTGGGCAAGATCATGAAATCCTCTAAATCATGGACCAGTTAGGGCTGTCACCCACAACTTAGATCTTCTAGGTAGGCAACTTTTTCCAATTGCATCATATGAAACTCTTGATAAGATGTCATATGCAACTCCTTTCCATGATCATATCCATGCCTCAAGGTACTAGATCCCATCTAGATCACCTTGTTAAGTCCGACCCAAAGCAAACACGATGAATATGCACCCTGCTAGGGCAGACCCACACATTCATCCTTCACGCTTCCACGAGATAGACGGTGCACCACGCTAGGGTGTGCCCACACTTGGTCGATCAAGCTTTTCACGTGTGTCACATTTGGAAGGAATCTAAAACTTAATATTTAGATGAGGGATTTAGTTCTATAGGTACATATACATATTCAATCACCACAATACATAGTATGTATCATATACATGCTATATCCCACAGAAAACATGTGAAATGATAAAAACAATGATCATGGCCATCCTAATGTGATTCCTCGAGCCAAGAGGAATCACGGTTATCTAGGTCTACATCACATGCAACTTGTACAAGATGAAATCTGTGCTTTGCCTTTTTGGGTTTGATCAACTCATCACATGACTGATTGGCTCGCCATTAGGCCGGTCGGCTGGGTGCCACCAGCCGATCGGTTGGCTCTTCCAACCGATCGGTTCGCCTGGTCGTCGTGCATCTCTTCATGGCCACCACCCGCTCGTCTCGCTCCTCGAACCGGTCATCAACTGATCGGTTCACTCCTTGAACCGATCGTCTGGAATGTCAACCGATCGGTTCACTCCTTGAACCGATCGTCTCAGCTGTCGTCTGGATGTCCTTTGTTCTTTGATATAATAGGAAATAAAAATTATATCCTATTTTACATTGTAATAGGAGAAACCTCGAGTAACATTTGAGGGGAGCAAAGTTAGGAAAGAAATCTCGAATTATTTCAAGTTACATCAGGAATAGGAGAAGGAAGATCGATGCGCAGACCGAGATGCAAGAAACCACATACAACCATACACAGATAGGGTTTATTGGCCATAACCACGCTATACATCCACCACAAAACTCGTTTAAGGGCGATGCGTATCGAGTGCATTCATAATACATATCATATATCTAAATTGGGATTTGTGGATTCAGGATTGGACATGCATAAAGCCAATTTTATTCGCATCGTATGCAATAAATAAAGGCGACAAACCAAAATCGATCATATTGATATTCCCAAAGTATAGAGCAGTTGACATGGCTCTGATACCACTGTTGGGTTTTTGGGGAGGCGGAGAAGGTAGCAGAAACAAAAATTTTCTCCCCCAAACCCAGAACAAGGAAACGCGTCAACGTATGTACAATAGGAAAAGATGGTTTGTGGAATCATACCTTGTCCTGAGGCTTGCTCGGCGACAATACCTCGCGGCTTGCGCGATCTTCACCTCTTGTCTTGGACGGTGTCTGTGCAGCTCCTGGTCACACCGGGACTGACGGGATTGAAGGTTGTCCTCCTAGCGGCAGAAACCTCCCGCTTCTGAAGTAGTCCCCACGGACCACCGGGAACTCCAATCTCCTTGTCCCACAAGGAATTGGAAGGAGTCGCACCCTCCTGTTAGCGTACTAGTTGCCAACACACTCTCCTGCTGCCAGTTTCAACTGCAGTTGTCTTTCCCTTGTTGTGCCTCCCTTTTCGGGTAGGACTTTCTCGGGCTCTCTCTCAGTTACCAAAACCAGAGAGAACGACAACTTTCCAGAGCAACTGGTTTGCACTGAGTTGTTCTTTGAGAAGCCCCCAATACCCCTATATATATAGGAGGGTCATGGGACAGGGTTCTCCATCCCGGGAAATGCCGGACTAAAAGCAGGAGTAGAAGGGTTCTAGATTTTCCACAAAAACAACCAACTCGCAACCTGAACCGATCGTTTCACAACTGAAATGGTCGGTTGGGGACCTGAGCCGGTCGGTTGACACCTCAACTGATCGGTTGGGACCCATGAGCCGGTCGGTTCACTTTCTGAACCTGTCGGTTCGTGGTCCTGACCAGTTCCCGATCGACTTTCCTTCTTTTATTTCTAATTGGTATCAAATACCAATCCTTGTTCCAATCAAATTGGGCAAGTGAAACGAAAGGAAAATTCTCACCAATCCAACTTTCCCAACTTGCTCGGTTGCAACAGTTGAACTGATCGTTTCAACACTTGAAGCAATCGTTTCACCCTGATCATGAGCCGGTCGAATCAACACTTGAGCCGACCGGTTCACCAAGCTCAGTTGATCGGTTCATCACATGAGACGATCGGTTGGGAGTGCAGATTGTGCAAAATCAGTCAATTGCGGTTTCAATCAATCCGATACTCCAATCAATGTGTCCAACACCTTGAACATTATGACATTGATCTATCAATTGATTGAGTGTTTAATTGAACTACTAAACTCCTTTAATAATCAATCTAAACATTGTTTGTGGACTAAACTCCTCTTCCAGGTTAAATCCTATGTGTGTGACCCTACAGGTCAATTTCACGTTGGCAGTGAAAGTCCATAACACTTATGACTTCACAAGCAAAGAGCGGTGCCAAGTCACACATCAGTGCTACCCAAGTGAAAGTAGAAAGTTGGAGAACAACTTTCAATCCTACAATCTGTGAATGGTGTTACAGTGAATGTATAATTCCTTTGTCACTGATATCCCGAATGAACTCGAGGCATGGAACAATCATCCTGTCAACGTTCATTCACTTTCTTGATCTCAGAGCAGATTGGAAGAGATATGTATGACATCAATATCACATACTGATTCACACATGCGTGCGTATGCCTATCTCAATCCTACTCATCAAGTGGCCTTGGATATCAAACTCCCTCAGGAGGGACAAATCCCATATCTATCACTCACCCCTCAAAAGCCCCATGTGTCAAATCCACCCAATCATCACCTTTATAACAACCCATTTTTTAGGACTGCGTTTGATGATGTCAAAGTGTGCCCAATGACATGTGTTGAGTGTAGTGATTTCAGGTCAAAGAATCACACTCACCACCATCACTGTGAGTACTGACTGTGACTACCATGTCATGGTTCCATGTGTCAAACTCACGGTGGGTCTGTCCGGTGCACTTGTTCTCTAACAAGTACTTATGTGTTTGGTTTGATATCTCTATATCATGACTAATGAGATTTTGTCATCAACCAACACCACAATCTAGTCTTGTGTGTCATTGCTGTCTATCTACCTTCCACAATGACATCCGACTAGGGACATAACAAGAATGTACAAACTCTTAGCATCCGTATGATCTCATCATTCAGGTCCTGAACCTGAAGGCATACGTCATTGAGTACTGTCATTCTCTAGACATTCTATCTGTTCTATCACTATCTCATATGACTGAAGCAGAAAGAATTGGAAGCTTGCCTTTGATATTTATCAAATCAATCTTAATGTATCCCACCAATCATCCCATGATTGGCTCTCAGGGCATACACACCAACATAAGCAACATAAAACCTTGAGGTATTCAATGCCAAAAATCTTAGATCGATCATAAAAGCACTAACTACTGACTCGAAGGACCTGAGAGTATAGAGACTACACATAGGACTCTTATCTTACAAGACACGACAGTCAGTATCTCCACCTGAGATGTTATTGCTGTCCCTGATGCTGTTGTCCTTCCCCTTCTATATGGTTTCTACCTCCTCATCCTCGTCCACATAAAAAGGTTGGATCCCACGGGGGTGAGACAATTAAAATTGTCCCAGTGAGAGATATAACTCTCTGCCAGAAATGTTATTATTGTAGATAAATAGTGATAATCTGAGAAGAGGATTCTCTATTGAAAAGCAGGATTTAATCAATATTAAGCATAATTGAGCAATATCATCTTTGAAAGCATTACAGCTATGAATGATCAAGCAGTAAATCATCTATCCATTTTAATAAGGAATATGAAGAACATGTATAACATCTATCCATTAAGGATACAATAAGCAATGTAACATCAACCAATGATTTCCGTATTTCATCCTGAAGCAAATACACTACACAGATGATTAAATTTTACAATCATACTTATGCCCTAAGGAAGTGAGCCGTACTGCTCAAATCCAACCGTCGGGTGCGAAAACCAAAGTCAGTGCCATACAAGATCATAGGAAGATCCGGACTGCATGATCTCATCCATCTCGGTCAGTGCGAGACCACAAGCAGGACCACAGTCTCTTGTTTAAGTGACCTCAGTCACAAGGTTAGCTCTCATAGACTACCCATTCTCTAGCCTGCCTTGGTACAGGTCCCGGCGCTAGTAAATCTGAGCCACGACCAGTTCACCGTGCTCTCTGAGCAATGAACGTAGGGTTGATATGTATGCCCTGAGAGCCAATCATGGGATGATTGGTGGGATACATTAAGATTGATTTGATAAACATCAAAGGCAAGCTTCCAATTCCTTCTGGTTTAGTCATATGAGATATTGATAGAATAGATTGAATGTCTAGAGAATGACAGTACTCAATGAAATATGCCTTCAGGTTTAGGACCTGAATGATGAGATCATACAGATGCTAAGAGTTTGTACATTTTTATTATGTCCCTAGTCAGATGTCATTATGGAAGTTAGATAGACAACAATGACACACAAGCCTAAATTTTAGTGTTGGTTGATGACTGAATCTCATTAGTCATGATATGGAGATATCAAACCAAACACATAGGTACTTGTAAGAGAACAAGTTTACCAGAAAGACCCACCATTAGTTTGACACATGGAACTATGACACGGTAGTCACAGTCAGTTCTCACAGTGATGGTGGTGAGTGTGATTCTTTGACCTAAAATCACTACACTCAACACATGTCATTGGGTACACTTTGACATCATCAAACGTAGTCCTGAAACATGGGTTGTTATAAAGGTGATGATTGGGTGGTTTTGACACATGGGGCTTTTGAGGGGTGAGTGATAGATATGGGATTTGTCCCTCCTGAGGGAGTTTGATATCCATGGCCACTTGATGATTAGTATTGAGATAGGTGTGCGCATGTATGTGTGAATCAGTATGTGATATTGATGTCATACATATCTCCTCCAATCTACTCTGAGATCAAGAAAGTGAATGAACGTTGATAGGATGACTGTTCCATGCCTTGAGTTCATTCGGGATATTAGTGACTAAGGAATTATACATTCACTATAACACCATTCACATATTGTAGGATTGAAAGTTGTTCTCCAAATTTCTATTTCACTTAGGTAGAACTGATGTGCGATTAGGCACCGCTCTTTGCTTGTGAAGTCATAAGTGTTATGGACTTTCACTGCCAACGTGAAATGGCCCTGTAGGGTCACACACATAGGATTTAACCTGGAAGAGGAGTTTATCCACAAATGATGTTTAGATTGATTACTAAAGGATTTTAGTAGTTCAATTAAATAATCAATTAATTGATAGCTCAAAATAATAGTGTTCAAGGTGTTGGACCGATTGATTAGAGTATCAGATTGATTGGAACTGCAATTGACTAATTTTGCTTAGTCTGCTGCCCCAACTGATCAGCTCATGGGATGAACTGATCGGTTCAGGTTGGTGAACCAATAGGCTCAACTGGTGAGATGATCGGCTCATGTGTCATGAAACGATAAGCTCAATTGCTGAACCGGTCGATTCATGTAATCAACCGAGATCGTTTGGAAAGTCAGAAGACTATTTTTCAATTACAATTTGTTTCATGTGTACAAATTCGATTTGAACAAGGATTAATGTTTGATTAGTTGGAAACAAATATGAAAGTCAATTTGAGTTGGATCAAGACCAAGAACCGATCGACTCAGGCATGAACTGATCGGCTCAGGCATGAACCGATCGGCTCCAGCATGAACCGATCGGCTTAGGCATGAACCGATCGGCTGAGAGCACCAGACGATCGGCTGAGGTTCCAAACGATCGGCTCAGGGCCCGAAACAATCGTTTTAGGGTGTGAACCAATCGGTTCAGCTGACGCAGTTGGTTGTTTTGTGGAAAATCTCGAACCCTTCTACTCCTTCTTTAGTCTCGCATTGCCCGGGGTAGAGAACCATGTCCCATGACCCTCCTATATATAGGGGTATTGGTGGCTTCTCAAAGTACAACTCAGAACACCAGTTGCTCTGCAAAGTTTTCGTTGTCTCTGGTTGTGGTAACCGAGAGAGCCCGAGCAAGTGCTACCTAATAAGGGAGGCACATCAAGGGAAAGACAACTGCAGAAAGGAAACGAGTTGCAGGAGAGTGTGTCGGTGACTAGTACACTGACAGGAGGGTGCGACTCCTTCCGATTCCTTGTGGGACAAGGAGATCAGAGTTCCAGGTGGTCCGTGTGGACTACTACAAAGGAGGGAGACTTCTGCCGCTCGAAGGATAGTTGTCAATCCCGACAGTCTCGGTGAGACCAGGAGTTGCACAGACACCGTCAAAGACCAGAGGTGAAGACTGCACAAGCCGTGAGGTAATGTCACTGAGAAAGCCTCAGGACAAGGTAAGCCTCTACGAACCATCCTTCCTATTGTATAGATGTTGACGCGATTCCTTTAGACTGGGTTTGGGAGAAGAAAATTTTTGTTTCCGCTGCCTTCTCTGTCTCCCCTAAAACCCAACAGTGGTATCCGAGCCACGTCAACTGCTCTATACTTTAGGATTATCGATGTGATCGATTTTGGTTTGTCGCCTTTATTTATTGCATACGATGCAAATAAAATTGGCTTTATGCATGTCTAAAATCCACAAATCTCAATATACATATATTATATGTAATATGAATGCGCTCGATACGCATCACCCTTAAATGAGTTTTATGGTGGATGTATAGCGTGGTTATGGCCAATAAACCCTATGTCTGTGTGCTTGGTTGTATGTGGTTGCTTGCATCTCAGTCTGCACACTGATTCCCTACCTCCTTATTCCTGATGTAACTCGAGATAACTCGAGATTTCTTTCCTACCTTTGCTCCCCCCGAATGTAACTCGAGGTTTCCCAAATTAAATGTAAATAGGATAGATCTTTTTATATTTCTTGTTATATCAAAGAATGGAGGACAATCTGACAACGACTGAGATGATCGGTTCAAGGCGTGAACTGATCAGTTGGTGATCCAGACGATCGGCTCGAGGAGCGAGATGAGCGGGTGGTGACCTGAGGAGATGCATGACAACCAGTGAACCGATCGGTTGGAGGAGCCAATCGATCGACTGGTGGCACCCAATCGAGCGGCCCGATGGCGAGACGATTAATCTTGGAGATGAGTTGATCAAACCCAGAACGGAAAAGCACAGAGTTCATCATGTACAAGTTGCATGTGATGTAGACCTAGATGACCGTGATTCCTCTAGGCTCGAGGAATCACATTAGGATGGCCATGATCATTGCTTTTATCATTTCACATGTTTTCTGTGGGATATAGCATGTATATGATACATACTATGTATTGTGGTGATTGAATATGTATATGTACCTATAAAACTAAATCCCTCATCTAAATATTAAGTCTTTTACACCTTCCATTAGTGGAACACATGAAAAACTTGATCGACCAAGTGTAGGTTACGCCAAAGCGTGGTGCACCGTCTATCTCGTGGAAGTGTGAAGGGTAAACTTGTAGGTTCTGCCAAAGCAGGGTGCATGTTTACCGTGTCGGCTTTTGGGTTAGACTTAAGTGGTGATTCTTAGAGAGTCTAGGCCCAGGGGCATAGAATGTTCATGGCAAGGTGTTGCGCATGTTCATTCATCAAGAGTTGCTTATGATACAATTGGCATTATGGCCTACCCAAATAATCAAGATTATGGGCGATCAGCCAAAGCTGACTCATGACTTGATGAAATACAGATCATGACCCACTAGAAGGTTGTACGATGCAATCTTCCAAATTGATGGTGAGGGCTATCAATTTGAACAAAAATAGTGGGAGTGATAATTAATTAAAGTCCTAATTATATCGTCAACCTTTCAAATCAATCAAATAAGTCAAAATTGAGTTTTGGACTAAATTGCATATATTTCCTTTTTATACAATAAATGGTTAATCAACAATAATCACTTTATTTGCGATCAGTCCTTAAGATGGACAAATTAAATGGGAAAAATTCCATGACTGGTTAGGACATTGAGAAGTGTTCTCAATCGAAGAGCAAAAGCTCTAAGTCCTAGTTATACCAGAACTAGATGAACTCGATCCCACCACACCAATGGCTTAAAGGATGCTTATGGAAGCATACCAAAGATGCCATTGATGTGGATTGCTTAATGTTGTGTTCTATGAACTATGAATTGCAGATACAACATGAGACATATGATGTCTTGAAGACACTATCCTAGTATGTCATGACAGAAGAAGATCCAGTAGGTATTCACGCACTCAATGTGATTGGGTATGACTAGACTGGGATTTCCTCTGAGCCAACAATTGGCTACTGGTATGATACTGCAAATGTTGTGAGAATCATACAGTTCATGATGAACTACAACATGAACACCTTTGACAAGAATTGATAGAGTTGTTGGACATGTTGAGGACAATAGAGGCAAAGATGAAGAAAGACAAACCCTAATCTTTAATGTGATCAATGAAGGGTAAGGCAAGGACAATGGCAAAGCAAAGAAGTGTTCTGATGCTAGCCAGCTATCCAAGCCATCTTTAGCCTTGAGGCTCAGATGAAGAAGGACAAGCCTAAAGTATGTGATGCTAATCAATAGAAAGAAAGGCAGGTCCAAGGGCAAGGGTAAGGGAAAAGCTAAGAAGGGTTCTGATGCTAGCCAGTAGCCCAAGTCATCTTCAGCCTCATGGCACATGGGAAGGTGTATGAGGGAATTGACCTCTATATATGGAAGAACAAAAGAAGAATGAGGGGATGGATATCTCTACCTAAGGTATCATGAAATGAACCACTTCTGAGGTATATGATACCAAGATGAAGATCTGGCATATATGATATGTAAGATCTACAAAGAAGTGATGGCCTTTATGAAAGGACCAAGAAAGGAGTACCCATCATTGGAGAAAGTGTTGATGCCATAGATAGGAGTACTTTTTAGTTTATTTTAGCCTAAAGGGCACGAAATAGAGTTGAGAACTGCTATTTCAATTTTCCAATAGAAACACTTTATTGTTGCATCTTGCAGTGACAAGATGACTATCAATATAGTTGATGTTTCAAAGATATGATCTTTGTGGCAGTGCCTTTTTTATCTTGTGTTACTTAGTATGCATAAGATAAAATGATATCTAAAAGTTATTGATAACTCAAACAGCAAATTAGAATCATCATGAGAAATTCATTTCTAGTTTCCATATGATGGATAAATCTAGACTCTTTTGGTTAGAGAACCTGTAAGAGACATGAATCTCTTGAACATGATAAATCGATCTTCACTAGTGGTAGTGGAAGAATGATTATCCTATTAGGTATAATACATGTACCTATTGTAGCAAATGCTAATACTTCAAACGGTATTTAGCGAAATACCAATATGAATATCTTGAAGTGTTCAAGAATATCATAGATGAAGTATGAATTTGGTAAAGTATTAATTCTTGATGAAATCAATGGATGAAATACTTGGACCAAATGTTTGAGATCCTTATGAGTGATTATGATAATGTATCATAGTGAACTCATGACTAAGGCATGGTGATGTATAAATCAACAAGGAGTCATACTCTAAGGAGGTAGAGGATGGTTATCCAATAACTAAATTCTTCTTAAATAAAGAATACCCCACACTAATAAAGGACATTAAGAATCACAAAGAGTTGTAAGTTCTTGTATCCTTGACAGACACACCTCGATTATCTATGTGATGAGTTGGTCATGTGATGAGTCAACTATCTAGATGAATATGAGGAACCAGATTTTGAGTTTATGACCATTACATCCTAAATGACTTCCATGTGAACCATAAGGTATGACCTTGATGGTAGCACCCATTAGGATGAAATCCATAAGTGTAAATAAGTCTTAAGCATTAAGACACATGGATAAGATTTTGAGAAGGATGATGCTTCTTGATTGTAACTTAATGACTAAGAAATGTGGTATACAAATACTAAAACCGCATTCCTATGAGGAATAAAAACAAGGATGTGTACGTGACACAACCTATAAGGTTTATGAATCCATTAATGCAAATGAAGTCTATAAGTTAGAATGGACTAATCAATGTGATTGATTAATTACAAGCAACTCATATATGAATCTTTACTTTGATGATATAGTTCAAAGGTTTGATTGATATGTCAAATATAAAGAGAGATTTGTGATTTAGTGAGAGCGTATTCACATTCCACATGTTGATGTGAAATGCAAATGTTCTAGAATGGAAATCCAAAGTGGAAATTATCTTTAGGGAAGATAGAGACATTTCCTATGTGATAGGAATAGAGATATATATATATATATAGTTCTCAAAAACCTCTTGACCTGAAAAGAGAGACCATACATTGGCAATCTATACTGAAGGGTTCAGTGTGCACAGATTCATTGGGAGAAAACTTGTCTATGTTACATGGAGTTAGTATCCCATAGCCAAGTGTCCAATTCTTATGAAGAATGGAAACACTAAGAATAGATAAGGATCTATCTTGTATGTAAACATCCCATCATCTTGCATGTATGGACATGGCAAGAACAAAACACATTTATCATCTTGTATGTAGGACATGACAATATGATGTGCTCATCCTGATAACTCGTATGTGGGACATGACGAGTGGATGTCTGTCTAGTTCTAGTAAGGGTTACTGGAATACCATAAGAACTTGATAAGTACTTGAGAAGTAATAGTTCTATGGAAATAAGGAAGGGTTCTCTGTAAAGAGTTACACTGATGCGAACTTCCGAAAAGGACATAAAATTAGTCGCAAAATATATATGAGATATATATAAAAGTGAATGTTTGTTGATAAATGGAAACGTTCCAATAAAGTCGTTTAAAAGGAAAAGTTGAGTATCTGTGTGATAGAGAACATTAGTGGATACTATATGGATCTGGAAGTTCATGAGATGAACTTATAGATATTCCGGTCATTGATGACAAGTTAGGAGTGCTTGGTCATGCAATGTGGCTAAATGTTAGCAAAGGAATACTAGATCGCATATTACGGCAACTCCATCAAAGAGATGAGAGACATGCAAATAATACCGACTTTGGAAAGGTGTTGCCATAACTCACTATGTTAGCACTAGAGCACAGTAACATGTGGGACATGTTTGAAGATCACTAACAATATGATTCAAGGGTGATTGGCTCGTAGTGCAAGTGGGAGTCTGTTGGTATGTATACCCTGAGAACCAATCATGGGATGATTGGTGGGATACATTAAGATTGATTTGATAAACATCAAAGCCAAGCTTCCAATTCTTTATGGTTTAGTCATATGAGATAATGATAGACCATATTGAATGTCTAGAGAATGAAAATACTCAATGACGTATGCCTTCAGGTTCAGGACCTGAACGATGAGATCATATGGATGCTAAGAGTTTGTACATTCTTATTATGTCCCTAGTCATATGTCATTGTGGAAGGTAGATAGACAACAATGACACACAAGACTAGATTGTGGTGTTGGTTGATGATAGAATCTCGTTAGTCATGATATGGAGATATCAAACCAAACACATAGGTACTTGTTAGAGAACAAGTTTACCAGAAAGACCCACCGTGAGTTTGACACATGGAACAATGACATGGTAGTCACATTCAGTTCTCATAGTGATGGTGGTGAGTGTGATTCTTTGACCTGAAATCACTACACTCAACACATGTCGTTGGGTACACTTTGACATCATCAAACGCAGTCCTGAAACATGGGTTGTTATAAAGGTGATGATTGGGTGGCTTTGACACATTGGGCTTTTGAGGGGTGAGTGATAGATATGGGATTTGTCCCTCCTGAGGGAGTTTGATATCCATGGCCACTTCATGAGTAGGATTGAGATAGGTGTGCCATGTATGTGTGAATTAGTATGTGATATTGATGTCATACATATCTCCTCCAATCTACTCTGAGATCAAGAAAGTGAATGAACGTTGACAGGATGATTGTTCCATGCCTTGAGTTCATTCAGGATATCAGTGACAAAGGAATTATACATTCACTGTAACACCATTCACATATTGTAGGATTGAAAGTTGTTCTCCAACTTTATATTTCACTTGGGTAGCACTGATGTGTGACTAGGCACCGCTCTTTTCTTGTGAAGTCATAAGTGCTATGGACTTTCACTGCCAACGTGAAATGGGCCTGCAGGGTCACACACATAGGATTTAACCTGGAAGAGGAGTTTATCCACAAACAATGTTTAGATTGATTACTAATGGAGTTTAGTAGTTCAATTAAATAATCAATTAATTGATAGCTCAAAATCATAGTGTTCAAGGTGTTGGACTGATTGTTTAGAGTATCAGATTGATTGGAACTAAAATTGACTAATTTTGCATAGTCTACTGCCCCAACCGATTGGCTCATGGGAGCTTACACATATCTTGGAGCACATAGGATTATTGAAGTATTAAATCATACTTGTCATTGTTCCATGTACTAGGAACACACATCACCATCATACCTTATTCAGTTGACTTAACCTTTCACTAAGTACATGCACCTATGCTTATCCTAGTGTATTGAATTTATTACTTTCATAGGCATCAAGTGATAATCACTCTAACTATACTAATCACCTAAGTACTTTAGAGGTACTTCCATTGAAATCAACCTTGAGATACTCTTCAACCACTTATGGGGTTATTAGTACTTACATGGTTTGAATGAATTGGACCTTCAAATGGTTTGAACCAATTGAACCTTCAAACGGTTTGGTCCTAAATCTTCAAACGGTTTGAGACCATTTAGACCTTCAAACGGTATTGGTCTCTAATCCCTCAAATGGTTTGAAGACCATTAGACCTTAAACGGTCTTGGTCTCTAATCCCTCAAATGGTTTGAAGACCGTTAGACCTTAAACGGTCTTGGTCTCTAATCCCTCAAATGGTTTGAAGATCGTTAGACCTTAAATGGTCTTGGTATCTAATCCCTCAAACGATTTGAATCATTTACTCTTCAAATGGTTTTGAAACCATTTCAGCCCTAACCCCTCAAACAGTTTGAGACCGTTTAGACCATCAAACGGTCTTGAAGATCATTTAACCCTAATCCCTCAAACGGGTTGAGAGATTTTAGACCATCAAAATGTCTTAAAGATTCCTTTGAAATTGTTTGGTCATTCAATTGAGTTGAAATCGTTCAACCCTTAAATGGTTTGAAAACTATTTGATCATTAAACGGTTTGAAACTGTTTGGTCAACTATTTTGAAAACCGTTTGATATTGCTATTTTTAGAAATGTGTGCAAAGATGATGTCAGCATCATCAAGCTTCAGACCTCTGAATTCTACTATCATATATATGATGAATTCATCAATTATTCATGAAGAAAATAATAGATCAACATATGATGAGAAATTGAAATCAATAATAACATTGATGGGTTTGAGTTGTATAACCCGTCTTTAAAGTAGCTTCAAATCTTCAAGCTTCTCATCTCTAATGGTGAAAGAAAAAAAATTAAAATATGACATATAAAAAAGCTAATTGGAAAATAAATATCCATGTATCTGTCCCCAACATGGTTGGGATTAAGTCTTAGATGATTATGATGATGATGATAATGACGATGATGAGTTTTTTATGGAAGAGAGAAGAAAATGAGTGTTGAAATCCGATTTCAACCATCAATTCAAGGTTGAAGATGATCATGGAGCTTACCTTCAGCTTGGGGAACATTTTCCTCCTGCTCCTAAGCTCCTTGGTCATCGGCCAAAGCAAGGGAAGAAAGTGGTTTGCAAAAATAGCCTTTCAAGTAAGGAGAAAATTGAGTACATATAATTGATTTTCTAGGAGAGAGAAAGTAGGAGAAAAATCTTCAACTCCCATTCTAGGTACCACATGCCCCCTCCACTTCCTTGCTTTCGAATCCAACTTCCTTGTCCTCAATATACTCTCAACTATCCTTGAATTAAAAGCAACCACTTAAGCACCTTAATCATTATAATACTATTATCCATTTTTAGTGGACATTACTTTTTAATTAACAAATGTGAGTGGATTGCTTCACCTACTTATGATATTTTGGTGCCACTCAAGGCATTTGGACGTCCTCCCATTATAGGATTTCAACCACAACCTTTTTAGTTTGATGGTCACTTCAATTAATATATTTATTTTTGCTACAAAATAAATTAGGGTTTCAATTATGCTTAAATCTTGATTATTTTATTATCAAGATTATCTCTCATAAAAAATGGTTCAACAAGATGCCCCTTTCTTTTTATTTTCTCTAAATGATACAAAGAAACAATAGGGACATAATAGAGATGGTATTTTACATATCCGACCCTAGGTTTTGCGTAAATTGCAAATTACACCAAAACTAGTATTCAATACTATAATCACTTATAATCAACTAATATGTCAATATGTCCACCATTATTCAAGTTTCTAGCATTATTTCGAGTGTGAATGACCTACCTAGGTTTTCTAGGTACATGCATTAACCCTAATTATCATGGTCAATATGGAAGTCAAAATCAAGTCTTTAGATCATTATCAAGTTCTAACATCATTGGGGTTCAAGATTAGATTGGGTTCTGATTAATATCCGAGATCAACGTTTTAGGTCAAAAGATCATAATATTCCACAAGATTCAGGCCAAATATAATACTAAGATGTCATCATCATATTCAAGGTTGAATCAAGTCAAAAAAAATGGATCTAGATCACTAATAGGTCAAGTATGCTTTTAGAGTCTCCATATGAATATTCGAGTCAAAAATTAGGGTTTTCAGTGTTTAGTCAAGATTAACCACAAATAGAGTCATTTAGACCAATTACATAAGCAAGCGATAAAAATTTAGGTATATCAGTGAGCATCGCTTGGAATCAGCTTTCAAAAGTATTTTAGTGGGTTCATTGTATTTTTCTTATCAAAATTGACTATTTATACATAATTTTTGGAGCTAAGAATCAAAAGTTATCATTTTTGTAAGATTTGAGCATTTAATATATTATTTTTTGGATATGAGAAAAGATACCTTAATTAGTGAAAATAGGATGATCGTTGGACACTCAAGGAGCGGCTGAGATTGAGCCACATGGATCTGCATCTTGCTATCTCAAAGGCCCGGTTTGAATCTTTGATTTTGGTAGGTTCGATCATTGGTTCACTGAGCACTGGACTGGGTGGGGCTCTTTCTTGGACTGGCCAGCTAGCAGCTTGTTCGCTCCTACACATACCTCTATGTTGGGTCAGAAGAATAGGTGGAAGGCTTACTGATGTGAAGGTTCTTCAGGAGTAGGAGGAGGCAAGGAAGGTGGTGAGTAGGCCGGCTAAGCTTGCTTCGGTCCCACAAACTCAATGAGGGCCAGAGAAAGGGGAGAGAAGGTGCGCAGCAGAAACACCCAAATGGGACTAGGCGGAGGCGCCACTCAAGAAGTAGGAGATCAGGAAGGAACTCGGGGACTTTTGCAGCTGCTCGGGGGCACAACATTGAGGAGAGGTCTCAAGCAAGGTGCGGTGTCTGCGAGTTGTTGGGATCCCTTTTATAGTGTTGGGCAAGGATTTTAGGGCTAGAGGACTTGGGTCAAAGGCCATGGATGCCAGAGTGAGACGTGAGGGCAAAGAGGGGCTTGTTGGAAGCCCAAACGTGTACAAAATCTAGTTAAACAAGGGTTTGATGGTTTTGAAATCACGAGAGGAGCATTTTGGCTCACTTAGAAACTTGAAGGGGGTCATGGGCGGGAGATCTCACTCTCGATCTTCATTTACTCCTCCACGCTGATCGCGGGAGGTAGAAGATGGGTTTGTGGTCATTGGATCAGGCTTGCATCTGTGAGAGCCAGATCCAAGGGTCGTGGCTCGCCCCCGATCCTGTACCCGGATTGCTGACTTGGAAAAGCCAAATAAAAATGCTTATATAAAGGGATTTTGAGCACAAAACTTCCAAAATTCATAGAAAATTTTAGGAATATCCATATGGGATGAAATTTGGATCATAGTTTCACAAATATGTGGAGAATATTTTAAAAAGGTTTGAGAAGCAAAAGATGAAGTTTGATTGACCAATTTGATTCTTTGGACAAAGTGATGAATGAATCCAATTTGAAGTGTTATAATGTGTATAAAATCCACTTTGATCACCGTATTTCAATTTTGAGTATCAATATTGATTATGAAGCCAAGAAAAATGATTTGGCACCATGAGTGAGCATGAGGAGGGTGAAATTGCAATTACTTCATATTAATTCTAAATTTCACTTTGTCACATTCTTCCCTACTAAAAAAGGAATTTTGTCCCCAAAATTTAAAAAATCCTCAAAATCGGGATTATCATGAACCAGATCATATCCTCAAATACTGGACTATCCTCGACTATATAATACAAATCATGTCCTCAAACTTCAAGTAGTACAATAATCATAATTGGAATTCCATGTTCCATATCATAACCAACTTGGTATTAACATTATTTCATCATTGAGCAATTGAGTATCAAGCTAAATTATATATTGTTCAAAGTCATCACATGAGTCAAAAATACAAAAAGCATCATATTGATCACAATTTGGAGAGATCATATTTTAGGTCAAACAAATAGAGTTATTGAATCAAGTGCACAAGGTGACTTTCAATCCCAATATTTCATGGTCATGGCCTCTACATTGGCCTAGGTGGGGTTATACACCCATGATTTGAGATTTCCTATTTCAACAATTTTGAGACAAAATCATACTTACAATATCATGATTTTGAGCTCAAAATCAATGGAATGTAGTCCTAATGAGAGCTAAACCCTAAGTCATAAATCGAGAGGGTCAAAATAGTCATCATTTCAGAAATTTTAAGATTTGGGATTTTGAAGCCATTAGTCATATACCTGGGGTGATCTCAAGGTCCAAATAATGTGAACATGGGATTTGTATCATTATTGAGATTGATAATCATGAGTCACAATTCTATTAATCAATATCAAGAGTCGAGATTTTAGACTCCAAAAATCATAGGTCTAGAATTTTGAAGCTAGGGTTAGATTCCTATTTAGACCTTAGTGGAGATCATTCATCTATATTCAATTTTGAGCAACAATATTCAAGGAATATTTGAGCAACATATCAAGATTTTATTATCATTGTATCCAAGTTTGATGAATGATCTAGACCTAGGTCTATCTAGGAAGTCAACCACAAGCTATAGTCAACATTGGCATATATCAAAACCAATATTCAAGATCGAGGATCAACCATGGGTTTAACCTATTAGGCTTAGGTCAACCAATCCAAATAGGGTAAAATGGAATACCTTCCCAATATAAATGATCAACAAGGTGACAATTTAGATGTAGTCATAATAGGGATGTGACCTAGGTTAGGGAGTCATGAGTCAACTACCACCCTAATCTAGCACATTACTAACATTAGTCATTATCCATTGAGATTTTTCACATAGGGAAAGTATCAATGATCAAATCATGTTCTACAAGGTCATAAGATCAAAATTCATGATAATAGGGTTATAATGTCAAGATTTGCATTCCTTTCCTCTCATGGTCAAGGTAGTGATATAATTTGGAAATTGAGGATTTGAATTTGAAATTTGAGGAATTAGAGCATAATAGTGTAAAATCTAGGCCCATAATCATTATATCAAAATTGACGTTGCAAAACGTGTCAATAGTCAATAGAAAAACTAGTTTTTGCATCATAGTCTTACATCATGATTTTGTGAGTCATTAAGATTAATAATTTGATGGCATAATCATCATGTGTATCAAATAGGGTATGAGTTTTCTTAACTATGTTTGAGGTTTAGTCAGCAATAGGGCAACATGGAAATTAATCAAATAGGGACCTTATCCACAATAAGGTAGAAATTCTTCTTATTTCACCAAATCAAGATTTACCTCAAACATAGGAAATATGTAGTGTAATTTTGGTTAAATTGAGTTTGCATGATATGAAAGGTCAAGTATGATTATTTGATTTCAAGATTCACTGATCAAAATCGAGTCTTCAAACTAAGGTCAGATCATGGTATCAACTTTCAAAATTTAGTGATATTCATTTTTCCCATGCATAGCTACCCAAAATCGAGACATCATGTGGTAAAAGGTCACAAGAAAGGACCACTTGAGGGGATGAGAAGACTACCTAACCTTCATCTACATGGGTTGCTTAGGACAGTCCTTAAAGAAGAGATGAGATGCTAGAAGTCTCTCTAAGGTTTCACAAGAGAACCTTTAGGTCCAGTTCTAGATCAATTAAGGCCAGGTAGAGCGGGGGATCTCATCCACCATGAAGACGGATAGGAGAAATTATTCCAGGACCCTGAACCTAAACACCTCAATTTACACCATTATGGACTTTAGGGTTTTTTGGGTGTAAGAGACTTGAGATATTATTTACCTAAAGTATATGTGAGTGTGGAAGCTCTGATACCAACTATCACAAAACCATTCTTACCTCAATCCCACTCCCTAGATAGTGGTAAAAGGATTGAAGCACCCTTCCCTGAGTGGCTTGATAGGATCTAACACGCTGGCATATACAATAAGAAATAATAACTAAAAAATTGGAGATATAAAGAACAAACTAACCCAATATGGAGATATAACTGATTTATCATTGTTATTAGAGTATGTACAATGCGGAAGCGATCTTGGTAGTGTTCCATTTGTCTTGCCTAAAATGAAGAAAATCAAGACACAAAGTCAATGTAATTGCATGGTATGATATATAAAAACAAGTAAAATGGTTTATAACAAAATTAGTGTACTTGGTAGAACTTATATTTAAAAAGTATAATGAGCAATTTGCAAAAACCAAAAATTTATTCGACAAGTTTTTCAAATGATTCAAATTTTATTATGAGTTCCCATTATGTTGTACTCAAAAAGCATTCTTATATATTTTATGTGACTTTATTACCCCAAAGTGATGGGGAGGTCACCAGGCTCCTTCTCACCATAGGAGATAGGAGGTCAATGTACAAATCCACCTCTAATTGAGGGGTTGCTTGCACCCAATATCAACATTATCAACAATATACACACCATCATCATCATTATCAATATACAGGCAGTCATAATGGGCATGTCATTTATGTTTTCCAGTTTGTCTCAAAATATAATAAAAGAAATACAGAATCCTAAAAAATTGGGAACAATAGCTCAACCAAGTATATAACCAAGTACACAATCAAGAGATATATAAAAGTATCTTCATTACAACCAAAGAGAAGGTATAATAGCATACCTTTCACTGAGGATTTTGAGTATAGATCTGAACAAGTAGTAGGTCGACCCTTTGTGTTAGGTCCTGAATCACAATGTTTGGATCAAGGGTCAGGGTCATGATATTTAATTGATCATGTTTCAACATTCGAGATTAGGGTTACACTTTTCTTATGTCAACCTTAGGGTTGGGTCATTCACTTATAATCAACCAATATGTCAATATGTCCACCATTATTCAAGTTTCTAGCATAATTTCGAGTGTGAATGACCTACCTAGGTTTTCTAGGTACATGCATTAACCCTAATTATCATGGTCAATATGGAAGTCAAAATCAAGTCTTTAGATCATTATCAAGTTCTAACATCATTGGGGTTCAAGATTAGATTGGGTTCTGATTAATATCCGAGATCAACTTTTTAGGTCAAAAGATCATAATATTCCACAAGATTCAGGCCAAATATAATATTAAGATGTCATCATCATATTCAAGGTTGAATCAAGTCAACAAAAATGGATCTAGATCACTAATAGGTCAAGTATGCTTTTAGAGTATCAATATGAATATTCGAGTAAAAAATTAGGGTTTTCGGTGTTTAGTCAAGATTAACCACAAATAGAGTCATTTAGACCAATTATATAAGCAAGCGATAAAAACTAAGGTATATCAGTGAGCATCGTTTGTAATCATGTTTCAAAAGTATTTTAGTGGGTTCATTGGATTTTTCTTATCAAAATTGACTATTTATACATAAATTTTGGAGCTAGGAATCAAAAGTTATCATTTTTGTAAGATTTGAGCATTTAATATATTATTTGTGAGATATGAGAAAAGATACCTTAATTAGGGAAAATAGGATGATCGTTGGATGCTCAAGGAGCGGTTGAGATTGAGCCACATGGATCTCATCTTGCTATCTCAAAGGCCCGGTTTGAATCTTTGATTTTGGTTGGTTTGATCATTGGTTCACTGAGCCCTGGACTGGGTGGGGCTCTTTCTTGGACTGGCCAGCTAGCAGCTTGTTCGCTCCTGCACATACCTCTATGTTGGGTCAGAAGAATAGCTGGAAGACTTACTGATGTGAAGGTTCTTCAGGAGTAGTAGGAGGCAAGGAAGGTGGTGAGTAGGCCGGCCGAGCTTGCCTCGGTCCTACAAACTCAATGAGGGCCAGAGAAAGGGGAGAGAAGGTGCACAGCAGGAACGACCAAAAGGGACTAGGCGGAGGCGTCACACAAGAAGAAGGAGATCAGGAAGGAACTCGGGGACTTTTGCAGCTGCTCGGGGGCACAACATTGAGGAGAGGTCTCAAGCAAGGTGAGGTGTCTGCGAGTAGTTGGGATCCCTTTTATAGTGTTGGGAAAGGATTTTAGATCTAGAGGACTTGGGTCAAAGGACATGGATGCCGGAGTGAGACGTGATAGAAAAAGGGGCTTGTTGGCAGCCCAAATATGTATAAAAGCTAGTCAAACAAGGGTTTGATGGTTTTGAAATCATGAGAGGAGCATTTTGGCTCACTTAGAAACTTGAAGGGGGTCATGGGCGGGAGATCTCGCTCTCGATCTTCATTTACTCCTCCCCGCTGATTGTGGGAGGTAGAAGATAGGTTTGTGGCAATTGGATCAAGCCTGCATCTGTGAGAGCCAGATCCAAGGGCCGTGGCTCGCCCCCGATCCTTTACCCGGATTGCTGACTTGGAAAAGCCAAATAAAATTTCTATTATATAAAGGGATTTTGAGCACAAAACTTCCAAAATTCATAGAAAATTTTAGGAATGTCCATATGGGATGAAATTTGGATCATAGTTTCACAAATATGTGGAGAATATTTAGAAAAGGTTTGAGAAGCAAAAGATGAAGTTTGATTGACCAATTTGATTCTTTGGACAAAGTGATGAATGAATACAATTTGAAGTGTTATAATGTGTATAAAATCCACTTTGATCACCGTATTTCAATTTTGATTATCAATATTGACTATGAAGCCAAGAAAAATGATTTAGAACCATGAGTGAGCATGAGGAGGGTGAAATTGAAATTAGTTCATATTAATTCTAAATTTCAGTTTGTCACATTCTTCCCTCCTAAAAAAGGAATTTTGTCCCCAAAATTTAAAATATCCTCAAAATCGGGATTATCATGAACCAGATCATATCCTCAAATACTGGAGTATCCTCAACTATATAATACAAATCATGTCCTCAAACTTCAAGTAGTACAATAATCATAATTGGAATTCCATGTTCCATATCATAACCAACTTGGTATTAACATCATTTCATCATTGAGCAATTGAGTATCAAGGTCAATGCATATATTGTTCAAAGTCATCACATGAGTCACAAATACAAAAAGCATCATATTAATCACAATTTGAAGAGATCATATTTTAGGTTAAACACATAGAGTTCTTGAATCAAGTGTACAAGGTGACTTTCAATCCCAATATTTTAGGGTCATGGCCTCTACATTGGCCTAGGTGGGGTTATACACCCATGATTTGAGATTTCCTATTTCAACAATTTTGAGACAACATCATACTTACAATATAATGATTTTGAGCTCAAAATCAATGGAATGTAGTCCTAATGAGAGCTAAACCCTAAGTCATAAATCGAGTGGGTCAGAATAGTCATCATTTCAAAATTTTCAATATTTGGGATTTTGAAGTCATTAGTCATATACCTGGGGTGATCTCAAGGTCCAAATAATGTGAACATGGGATTTGTATCATTATTGAGATAGATAATCATGAGTCACAATTCTATTAATCAATATCAAGAGTTGATATTTTAGACTCCAAAAATCATAGCTCTAGAATTTTGAAGCTAGGGTTAGATTCCTATTTAGACCTCAATGGAGATCATTCATCTATATTCAATTTTGAGAAACAATATTCAAGGAATATTTGAGCAACATATCAAGATTTCATTATCATTGTATCCAAGTTTGATGAATGATCTAAACCTAGGTCTATCTAGGAAGTCAACCACAAGCTATAGTCAACATTGTCATATATCAAAACCAATATTCAAGATCGAGGATCAACCATGGGTTTAACCTATTAAGCTTAGGGCAACCAATCCAAATAGGGTAAAATGGAATACCTTCCCAATATAAATGATCAACAAGGTGACAATTTAGATGTAGTCATAATAGGGATGTTACCTAGGTTAGGGAGTCATGAGTCAACTACCACCCTAATCTAGCACATTACTAACATTAGTCATTATCCATTGAGATTTTTCACATAGGGAAAGTATCAATGATCAAATCATGTTCTACAAGGTCATAAGATCAAAATTCATGATAATAGGGTTATAATGTCCAGATTTGCATCGCTTTTCTTATATGATCAAGGTAGTGATATAATTTGGAAATCGAGGATTTGAATTTGACATTTGAGGAATTAGAGCATAATAGTGTAAAATCTAGGCCCATAATCATCATATCAAAATTGACATTGCAAAAGGCGTCAATAGTCAATAGAAAAACTAGTTTTTGCATCATAGTCTTACATCATGATTTTGTGAGTCATTAAGATTAATAATTTGATGGCATAATCATCATGTGTATCAAACAGGGTATGAGTTTGCTTAACTATGTTTGAGGTTTAGTCAGCAATAGGGCAACATGGACATTAATCAAATAGGAACCTTATCTACAATAAGGTACAAATTCTTCTTATTTTACCAAATCAAGATTTACCTCAAACATAGGAAATATATAGTGTAATTTTGGTTAAATCGAGTTTGCATGATATGAAAGGTCAAGTATGATTATTTGATTTCAAGATTCGCTGATCAAAAACGAGTATTCAAACTAAGGTCAGATCATGGTATCAACTTTCAAAATTTAGTGATATTCATTTTTCCCATGCATAGCTACCTAAAATCGAGACATCATGTGGTAAACGGTCACAAGAAAGGACCACTTGAGGGGATGAGAAGACTACCTAACCTTCATCTACATGGGTGGCTTAGGATAGTCCTTAAAGAAGAGATGAGATGCTAGAAGTATCTCTAAGGTTTCACAAGAGAACCTTTAGGTCCAGTTCTAGATCAACTAAGGCCAGGTAGAGCGGGGGATCTCATCCACCATGAAGACGGATAGGAGAAATTATGCCAGGACCCCGAACCTAGACACCTCAATTTACACCATTATGGACTTTAGGGTTTTTTGGGTGTAAAAGACTTGAGATATTATTTACCTAAAGTATATGTGAGTGTGGAAGCTCTGATACCAACTATCACATAACCATTCTTACCTTAATCACACTCCCTAGATAGTGGTAAAAGGATTGAAGCACCCATCCCTGAGTGGCTTGATAAGATCTAACACGCTGGCATATACAATAAGAAATAATAACTAAAAAATTAGAGATATAAAGAACAAACTAACCCAATATGGAGATATAACCGATTTATCATTGTTATTAGAGTATGTACAATGCGGAAGCGATCTTGGTAGTGTTCTAGTTGTCTTGCCTAGAATCCAGAAAATCAAGACACAAAATCAATGCAATTGCACGGTATGCTATATAAAAACAAGTAAAACGGTTTATAACAAAATTAGTGTACATGGTAGGACTTATATTGCAAAAGTATAACGAGCAATTTGCAAAAACCAAAAGTTATTCGACAAGGTTTTCAAATGATCCAATTTTTGTTACGAGTTCCAATTATTCTATAATCAATAAGCATGCTTATATATTTTATGTGACTTTATTACCCCAAAGTGATGGGGAGGTCACCAGGATCCTTCTCACCGTAGGAGATAGGAGGTCAATGTACAAATCCAACTCTAACTGAGGGGTTGCTTGCACCCAATATCAACATTATCAACAATATACACACCATCATCATCATTATCAATATATAGGTAGTCATAATGGGCATGTCATTTATGTTTTCCAGTTTGTCTCAAAATATAATAAAAGAAATACAGAATCCTTATAAATAGGGAACAATAGGTCAACCAAGTATACAGCCAAGTATACAATCAAGAGATACATAAAAGTATCTTCATTACAACCAAATAGAAGGTATAATAGCATACCTTTCATTGAGGATTTTGAGCATAGATCTGAACAAGTAGTAGGTCGACCCTTCGAGTTAGGTCCTAAATCACAAAGTTTGGATCAAGGGTTAGGGTCATGATATTTAACAGATCATGTTTCAACATTCTAGATTAGGGTTATACTTTTCTTATATCAACCTTAGGGTTGGGTCATTCACTTATAATCAACCAATATGTCCACCATTATTCAAGTTTCTAGCATAATTTCGAGTGTGAATGACCTACCTAGGTTTCCTAGGTACATGCATTAACCCTAATTATCATGGTCAATATGGAAGTCAAAATCAAGTCTTTAGATCATTATCAAGTTCTAACATCATTGGGGTTCAAGATTAGATTGGGTTCTGATTAATATCCAAGATCAACTTTTTAGGTCAAAAGATCATAATATTCCATAAGATTCAGGCCAAATATAATATTAAGATGTCATCATCATATTCAAGGTTGAATCAAGTCAACAAAAATGGATCTAGATCACTAATAGGTCAAGTATGCTTTTAGAGTCTCAATATGAATATTCGAATCAAAAATTAGGGTTTTCAGTGTTTAGTCAAGATTAACCACACATAGAGTCATTTAGACCAATTACATAAGCAAGCGATAAAAATTTAGGTATATCAGTGAGCATCATTTGGAATCAGGTTTCAAAAGTATTTTAGTGGGTTCATTGGATTTTTCTTATCAAAATTGACTATTTATACATAATTTTTGGAGCTAGGAATCAAAAGTTATCATTTTTGTAAGATTTGAACATTTAATATATTATTTGTCAGATATGAGAAAAGATACCTTAATTAGGGAAAATAGGATGATCGATGGATGCTCAAGGAGTGGCTGAGATTGAGCCACATGGATCTGCATCTTGCTATCTCAAAGGCCCGGTTTGAATCTTTGATTTTGGTTGGTTCGATCATTGGTTCACTGAGCCCTGGACTGGGTGGGGCTCTTTCTTGGACTGGCCAGCTAGCAGCTTGTTCACTCCTGCACATACCTCTATGTTGGGTCAGAAGAATAGGTGGAAGGCTTACTGATGTGAATGTTCTTCAAGAGTAGGAGGAGGCAAGGAAGGTGGTGAGTAGGTCGGCCGAGCTTGCCTCGGTCCCACAAACTCAATGAGGGCTAGAGAAAGGGGAGAGATGGTGCACAACAAGAACGCCCAAAAGGGACTAGGCGGAGGCACCACACAAGAAGTAGGAGATCAGGAAGGAACTCGGGGACTTTTGCAACTGCTCAGGGTAACAACATTGAGGAGAGGTCTCAACCAAGGTGAGGTGTCTGTGAATTGTTGGGATCCCTTTTATAGTGTTGGGCAAGGATTTTAGGGATAGAGGACTTGGTTCAAAGGCCATGGAAGCCGAAGTGGAATGTGAGGGCAAAGAGGGGATTGTTGGCTGCCCAAACGTGTACAAAAGCTAGTCAAACAAGGGTTTGATGGTTTTGAAATCACGAGAGGAGCATTTTGGCTCACTTAGAAACTTGAAGGGGGTCATGGGCGGGAGATCTCGCTCTCGATCTTCATTTACTCCTCCCTACCGATTGCAGGAGGTAGAAGATGGGTTCATGGCCATTGGATCAGGCCTGCATCTGTGAGAGCCAGATCCAAGGGCCATGGCTCTCCCCCGATCCTTTACCCGGATTGCTGACTTGGAAAAGCCAAATAAAATGCTTATATAAAGGGATTTTGAGCACAAAGCTTCCAAAATTCATAGAAAATTTTAGGAATGTCCATATGGGATGAAATTTGGATCATAGTACACAAATATGTGGAGAATATTTAGAAAAGGTTTGAGAAGCAAAATATCAAGTTTGATTGACCAATTTTATTCTTTGGACAAAGTGATGAATGAATCCAATTTGAAGTGTTATAATGTGTATAAAATCCACATTGATCACCGTATTTCAATTTTGAGTATCAATATTGATTATGAAGACAAGAAAAATGATTTGGCACCATGAGTGAGCATGAGGAGGGTGAAATTACAATTAGTTCATATTAATTCTAAATTTCACTTTGTCACATTCTTCCCTCTTAAAAAAGGAATTTTGTCCCCAAAATTTAAAAAATCCTCAAAATCGGGATTATCATGAACCAGATCATATCCTCAAATACTGGAGTATCCTCAACTATATAATACCAATCATGTCCTCAAACTTCAAGTAGTACAATAATCATAATTGGAATTCCATGTTCCATATCATAACATATTTGGTATTAATATCGTTTCATCATTGAGCAATTGAGTATCAAGGTCAATGCATATAGTGTTCAAAGTCATCACATGAGTCACAAATATAGAAAGCATCATATTGATCACAATTTGGAGAGATCATATTTTAGGTCAAACAAATAGAGTTCTTGAATCAAGTATACAAGGTGACTTTCAATCCCAATATTTCAGTGTCATGGCCTCTACATTGGCCTAGGTTGGGTTATACACCCATGATTTGAGATTTCCTATTTCAACAATTTCTAGACAACATCATACTTACAATATCATGATTTTGAGCTCAAAATCAATGGAATGTAGTCCTAATGAGTGCTAAACCCTAAGTCATAAATTGATAGGGTCAAAATAGTCATCATTTCAAAAATTTCAAGATTTGGGATTTTGAAGTCATTAGTCATATACCTGGGGTGATCTCAAGGTCCAAATAATGTGAACATAGGATTTGTATCATTATTGAGATTCATAATCATGAGTCACAATTCTATTAATCAATATCAAGAGTCGAGATTTTAGACTCCAAAAGTCATAGGTCTAAAATTTTGAAGCTAGGGTTAGATTCCTATTTAGACCTGAATGGAGATTACTCATCTATATTCAATTTTGAGACACAATATTCAAGCAATATTTGAGCAACATATCAATATTTCAATATCATTGTATCCAAGTTTGATGAATGATTTAGACCTAGATCTATCTAAGAAGTCAACCACAAGCTGTAGTCAACATTGTCATATATCAAAACCAATATTCAAGACCGAGGATCAACCATGGGTTTAACCTATTAGGCTTAGGTCAACCAATCGATATAGGGTGAAATGGAATACCTTCCCTATATAAATGATCAACAAGATGACATTTTAGATGTAGTCATAATAGGGATGTGACCAAGGTTACAGAGTCATGAGTCAACTACCACCCTAATCTAGCACATTACTAACATTAGTCATTATCCATTGAGATTTTTCACATAGGGAAAGTATCAATGATCAAATCATGTTCTACAAGGTCATAAGATCAAAATTCATGATAATAGGGTTATAATGTCAAGATTTGCATCCCTTTCCTTTCATGATCAAGGTAGTGATATAATTTGGAAATTTAGGATTTGAATTTTGCATTTTAGGAATTAGAGAATAATAGTGCAAAATATAGGCCCATAATCATCATATCAAAATTGAGATTGCAAAAGGCATCAATAGTCAATAGAAAAACTACTTTTGCATCATAGTCTTACATCATGATTTTGTGAGTCATTAAGATTAATAATTTGATGGCATAATCATGATGTGTATCAAATTATGTACGAGTTTGCTTAACTATGTTTGAGGTTTAGTCAGCAATAGGGAAACATGGACATTAATAAAATTGGGGCCTTATCCACAATTAGGTATAAATTCTTCTTATATTACCAAATAAGGATTTACCTCAAATATAGGAAATATGTAGTGTAATTTTGGTTAAATCGAGTTTGCATGATATGAAAGGTCAAGTATGATTATTTGATTTCAAGATTCACTGATCAAAATCCAGTCTTCAAACTAAGGTCAGATCATGGTATCAACTTTCAAAATTTAGTGATATTCATTTTTCCCATGCATAGATACACAAAATCGAGACATTATGTGGTAAAAGGCCACAAGAAAGGACCACATGAGGGGATGACAAGACTACCTAACCTTCATCTACATGGGTGGCTTAGGATAGTCCTTAAAGAAGAGATGAGATGCTAGAAGTCTCTCTAAGGTTTCACAAGAGAACCTTTAGGTCCAGTTCTGGATCAATTAAGGCCAGGTAGAGTGTGGGATCTCAGCCACCGTGAAGACGGATAGGAGAAATTATGCCAGGACCCCGAACCTAGAGACCTCAATTTACACCATAATGGACTTTAGGGTTTTTTGGGTGTAAGAGACTTGGAATATTATTTACCTAAAGTATATGTGATTGTGTAAGCTTTGATACCAACTATCACAGAACCATTCTTACCTCAATCCCATTTCCTAAACAATGGTAAATGGATTGAAGCACCTATCCCTGAATGGCTCGATAGGATCCGACGCACTAGCATATACAATAAGAAATAATAACTCAAAAATTGGCGATATAAAAAACAAACTTACCCAATATGGAGATATAACTGATTTATCATTGTTATTAGAGTATGTACAGTGCGGAAGCGATCTTGGTAGTGTTCCAATTGTCTTGCCTAAAATCAAGAAAATCAAGACACCAAGTCAATGCAATTGCATGGTATGCTATATAAAAACAAGTAAAATGGTTTATAAAAAAATTAGTGTACTTGGTAGGACTTATATTTCAAAAGTATAATGAGAAATTTGCAAAAAAAAAGTTATTCGACAAGGTTTTCAAATGATTCAATTTTTAAAATGAGTTCCCATTATGCTGTAATCAATAAGCATGCTTATATATTTTATGTGACTTTATTACCCCAAAGTGATGGGGAGCTCACTAGGCTCCTTCTCACCATAGGAGATAGGATGTCAATGTATAAATGCACCTCCGACTGAGGGGTTTCTTGCACTCAATATAAACATTATCAACAATATCCACATCATCATCATCATTATCAATATACATGCAGTCATAATGGGCACGTCATTTATGTTTTCCAATTTGTCTCAAAATATAATATAAGAAATACATAATCCTAATCAATAGGGAACAATAGCTCAACCAAGTATATAGCAAAGTACACAATCAAGAGATACAAAAAAGTATCTTCATTACAACCAAATAGAAGGTATAATAGCATACCTTTCACCAAGGATTTTGAGTATAGATCTGAACAAGTAGTAGGTTGACCCTTCGAGTTAGGTCCTAAATTACAATGTTTGGATCAAGGGTCAGGATCATGATATTTAATATATTGGGTTTCAACATTAGAGATTAGGGTTACACTTTTCCTATGTCAACCTTAGGGTTGGGTCATTCACTTATAATCAACCAATATGTCAATCTGTCCACCATTATTCAAGTGTCTAGCATAATTTCGAGTGTGAATGACCTACCTAGGTTTTCTAGGTACATGCATTAACCCTAATTATCATGGTCAGTATGGAAGTCAAAATCAAGTCTTTAGATCATTATCAAGTTCTAAAATCATTGGGGTTCAAGATTAGATTGGGTTCTGATTAATATCCTAGATCAACTTTTTAGGTCAAAAGATCATAATATTCCACAAGATTCAAGCGAAATATAATATTAAGATGTCATCATCATATTCAAGGTTGAATCAAGTCAACAAAAATGGATCTAGATCACTAGTAGGTCAAGTATGCTTTTAGAGTCTCAATATGAATATTCAAGTCAAAAATTAGGGTTTTCAGTGTTTAGTCAAGATTAACCACAAATAGAGTCATTTAGACCAATTACATAAGCAAGTGATAAAAATTTAGGTATATCAGTGAGCATCATTAGGAATTAGGTTTAAAAAGTATTTTAGTGGGTTCATTGGATTTTTCTTATCAAAATTGACAAAGTTATCATTTTTGTAAGATTTGAGCATTTAATTTATTATTTGTCAGATATGAGAAAAGATACCTTAATTAGGGAAAATAGGATGATCGTTGGATGCTCAAGGAGTGGCTGAGATTGAGCCGCATGGATCTGCAGCTTGCTATCTCAAAGGCCTGATTTGATTCTTTGATTTTGGTTGGTTCGATCATTGGTTCACTGAGCCATGGACCGGGTGGGGCTCTTTCTTGGACTGGCCAGCCAACAGCTTGTTCTCTCCCACACAGACCTCTATGTTGGGTCAAAAGAATATACGGAAGGCTTGCTGATGTTAGGGGTCTTCAGGAGTAGGAGGAGGCAAGGAAGGTGGCGAGTAGGTCATCCGAGTTTGCATGGGTCCCACGAACTCAATGAGGGCCAGAGAAAGGGGAGAGGAGTTACGTAGTAGCAATGCCCAAAAGTGACTAGGTGGAAGCACCACACAAGAAGTAGGAGATCGAAAAAGAACTTGGGCGATTTTGCAGTTGCTCGGGGCAACAACAGTGAGGAGAGGTCTCGAGCAAGGTGAGGTGTCTGTGAGTTGTTGGGATCCCTTTTATAGCGTTGGGCTAGGATTTTAGGGCTAGAGGACCTGGGTCGAAGGCTGTGGCCGTCGGAGTGAGACATGAGACCAAAGAGGGGCTTGTTGGCGGCCCAAACGTGTACAAAAGCTAGTCAAACTAGGGTTTGATGGTTTTGAAATTTCTAGAGGAGCATTTTGGCTCTCTTATAAACTCGACGGGGGTCATGGGTCAGAGATCTCGCTCTCGATCTTCATTTACTCCTCCCCGCTGATCGCCAGAGGTAGAAGATGGGTTCGTGGCCATTAGATCAGGCATGCATCCGCAAGAGCCAGATCCAAGGGTCGTGGCTTGCCCCCAAACCTTTACCCGAATTGCTGACTTGGAAAAGCCAAATAAAAAGGCAAATATAAAGGGATTTTGAGCACAAAACTTACAAAATTCATAGAAAATTTTAGGAATGTCCATATGGGATGAAATTTGGATCATAGTTTCACAAATATGTGGAGAATATTTAGAAAACGTTTGAGAAGCAAAAGATGAAGTTTGATTGACCAATTTGATTATTTGGACAAAGTGATGAAAGAATCCAATTTGAAGTGTTATAATGTGTATAAAATCCACATTGATCACTGTATTTTAATTTTGAGTATCAATATTGATTATGAAGCCAAGAAAAATGATTTGGCACCATGAGTGAGCATGAGGAGGGTGAAATTGGAATTAGTTCATATTAATTCTAAATTTCACTTTGTCACATCCTTCCCTCCATAAAAAGGAATTATGTCCCCAAAATTTAAAAAATCCTCAAAATTGTGATTATCATAAACCAGATCATATCCTCAAATACTGGAGTATCCTCAACAATATAATACAAATCACGTCCTCAAACTTCAAGTAGTACAATAATCATAATTGGAAATCCATGTTCCATATCATAACCAACTTGGTACTAACATCGTTTCATCATCGAGCAATTGAGTATCAAGGTCAATGCATATATTGTTCAAAGTCATCACATGAGTCACAAATACGGAAAGCATCATATTCATCACAATTTGGAGAGATCATATTTTAGGTCAAACAAATAGAGTTCTTGAATCAAGTGTACAAGTTGACTTTCAATTCCAATATTTCAGGGTCCTAGCCTCTACATTGGCTTAGGTGGGGTTATACACCCATGATTTGAGATTTCCTATTTCAACAATTTCTAGACAACATCATACTTAAAATATCATGATTGTGAGCTCAAAATCAATGGAATGTAGTCCTAATGAGAGCTAAAACCTAAGTCATAAATCGAGAGGGTCAAAATAGTCATCATTTCAAAAATTTCAAGATTTGGGATTTTGAAGTCATTAGTTATATACCTGGGATGATCTCAAGGTCCAAATAATGTGAACATAGGATTTGTATCATTATTGAGATTGATAATCATGAGTCACAATTCTATTAATCAATATCCAGAGTCGAGATTTTAGACTCCAAAAGTCATAGGTCTAGAATTGTAAAGCTAGGGTTATATTCCTATTTAGACCTTAGTGGAGATCACTCATCTATATTCAATTTTGAGCAACAATATTCAAGAAATATTTGAGGAACATATCAAGATTTCATTATCATTGTATCCAAGTTTGATGAATGATCTAGACCTAGGTCTATTTAGGAAGTCAACCACAAGCTATAGTCAACACTGTCATATATCAAAACCAATATTCAAGATCGAGGATCAACCATGGGTTTAACCTATTGGGCTTAGGTCAACCAATCCAAATTGGGTAAAAGGGAATACCTTCCCAATATAATTGATCAACAAGGTGACAATTTAGATGTAGTCATAATAGGGATGTGACCTAGGTTATGGAGTCATGAGTCAACTACCACCCTAATCTAGCACATTACTAACATTAGTCATTATCCATTGAGATTTTTCATATAGGGAAAGTATCAATGATCAAATCATGTTCTATAAGGTCATACGATCAAAATTTATGATAATAGGGTTATATTGTCAAGATTTTCATCCCTTTCCTTTCATGATCAAGGTAGTGATATAATTTGGAAATTGAGGATTTGAATTTTGCATTTTAGGAATTAGAGAATAATAGTGCAAATCTAGGCCAATAATCATCATATCAAAATTGAGAATGCAAAAGGCATCAATAGTCAATAGAAAAATTACTTTTTGCATCATAGCCTTACATCATGATTTTGTGAGTCATTAAGATTAATAATTTGATTGCATAATCATGATGTGTATCAAATAGGGTACGAGTTTCCTTAACTATGTTTGAGGTTTAGTCAGCAATATGGCAACATGGACATTATTCAAATAGGGACCTTATCCACAATAAGGTATAAATTATTCTTATATTACCAAATAAGGATTTACCTCAAACATAGGAAATATGTAGTGTAATTTTGGTTAAATTGAGTTTGCATGATATGAAAGGTCAAGTATGATTATTTGATTTCAAGATTCACTGATCAAAATCCAGTCTTCAAACTAAGGTCAGATCATGGTATCAACTTTCAAAATTTAGTGATATTCATTTTTCCCATGCATAGATACCCAAAATCGAGACATCATGTGGTAAAAGGTCACAAGAAAGGACCACATGAGGGGATGAAAAGACTACCTAACCTTCATCTACATGGGTGGCTTAGGATAGTCCTTAAAGAAGAGATGAGATGCTAGAAGTCTCTCTAAGGTTTCACAAGAGAACCTTTAGGTCCAGTTCTGGATCAATTAAGGCCAGGTAGAGTGTGGGATCTCAACCACCGTGAAGACGGATAGGAGAAATTATGCCAGGACCCCAAACCTAGACACCTCAATTTACAACATTATGGACTTTAGCGTTTTTTGGGTGTAAGAGACTTGGAATATTATTTACCTAAAGTATATGTGAGTGTGTAAGTTCTGATACCAACTGTCACAGAACCATTCTTTCCTCAACCTCACTACCTAGACAATGGTAAAAGGATTGAAGCACCCGTCCCTGAATGGCTCGATAGGATCTGACGTACAGTCATATACAATAAGAAATAATAACTCAAAAATTGGAGATATAAAGAACAAACTAACCCAATATGGAGATATAAATGTTTTATCATTGTTATTAGAGTATATATAGTGCGGAAGCGATCTTGGTAGTGTTCCAGTTGTCTTGCCTATAATCAAGAAAATCAAGACACAAAGTCAATGCAATTGCACGGTATGCTATATGAAAACAAGTAAAATTGTTTATAACAAAATTAGTGTACTTGGTAGGACTTATATTTAAAAAGTATAATGAGCAATTTCCAAAAACCAAAAAATTTATTCGACAAGTTTTTCAAATGATTCACTTTTTATTACGAGTTCCCATTATGTTGTACTCAATAAGCATGCTTATATATTTTATGTGACTTTATTACCCCAAAGTGATGGGGAGGTCACCAGGCTCCTTCTCACCATAGGAGATATGAGGTCATTGTACAAATCCACCTCCGAATGAGGGGTTTCTTACACTCAATATCAACATTATCAACAATATCCACGTCATCATAATCATTATCAATATATAGGTAGTCATAATGGGCATGTCATTTATGTTTTCCTATTTGTCTCAAAATATAATATAAGAAATACGGAATCCTAATCAATAGGGAACAATAGCTCAACCAAGTATATATCCAAGTACACAATCGAGAGATACATAAAAGTATCTTCATTACAACCAAAGAGAAGGTATAATAGCATACCTTTCATCGAGGATTTTGAGTATAGATCTGAACAAGTAGTAGGTCGACCCTTCGAGTTAGGTCCTAAATAACAATGTTTGGATCAAGGGTCAGAATCATGATATTTAACAGATTGTGTTTCAATATTCGAGATTAGGGTTACACTTTTCCTATGTCAACCTTAGGGTTGGGTCATTCACTTATAATCAACCAATATTTCAATATGTCCACCATTATTCAAGTGTCTAGCATAATTTCGAGTGTGAATGACCTACCTAGGTTTTCTAGGTACATGCATTAACCCTAATTATCATGGTCAATATGGAAGTCAAAATCAAGTCTTTAGATCTTTATCAAATTCTTACATCATTGGGGTTCAAGATTAGATTGGGTTCTGATTAATATCTGAGATCAACTTTTTAGGTCAAAAGATCATAATATTCCACAAGATTTAGGCCAAATATAATATTCAGATGTCATCATCATATTCAAGGTTGAATCAAGTCAACGAAAATGGATCTAGATCACTAATAGGTCAATTATTCTTTCAGAGTCTCAATTTGAACATTCGAGTGAAAAAATAGGGTTTTCAGTGTTTAGTCAAGATTAACCACAAATAGAGTCATTTAGACCAATTACATAAGCAAGTGATAAAAATTTAGGTATATCAGTGAGCATCATTTGGAATCGGATTTCAAAAGTATTTTAGTGGGTCCGTTGGATTTTTCTTATTAAAATTGACTATTTATACATAATTTTTGGAGCAAGGAATCAAAGGTTATCATTTTGTTAGATTTGAGTATTTAATTTATTATTTTTCGGATATGAGAAAACATACCATAATTAGGGAAAATAGGATGATCGTTGGATGCTCAAGGAGTGGCTGAGATTGAGCCACATGGATCTAAAACTTGCTATCTTAAAGGCCTGGTTTGATTCTTTGATTTTGGTTGGTTCGATCATTGATTCACTGAGCCCTGGTCCGAGTGGGGCTCTTTCTTGGACTGGCCAGCCAATAGCTTGTTTGCTCCCGCACAGACCTCTATGTTGGGTCAGAAGAATAGGCGGAAGGCTTGTTGATGTTAGGGCTCTTCGGGAGTAGGAGGAGGCAAGGAAGGTGGTGAGTAGGCTGGCTGAGCTTGCCTGGGTCCCACAAACTCAATGAGGGCTAGAGAAAGGGGAGAGGAGTTGCGTAGAAGGAACGCCCAAAAGGGACTAGGAGGAGGCACCAAACAAGAAGTAGGAGATCAAGAAAGAACTCAGGGGCTTTTGCATCTACTTGAGGCCACAATAGTGAAGAGAGGTCTCGAGAAGGTGAGGTGTCTGCGAGTTGTTGGGATCCCTTTTATAGCATTGGGGTAGGATTTTAGGGCTAGAGGACCTGGGTCGAAGGCCATGGCCGCCGGAGTGATATGTGAGAGCACAGAGGGGCTTGTTGGCGGACCAAATGTGTACAAAAGCTAGTAAAAGTAGGGTTTGATGGTTTTGAAATCTTGAGAGGAGCATTTTGGCTCACTTAGAAACTCAAAGGGGGTCATGGGCGGGAGATCTTGCTCTCGATCTTCATTTACTCCTCCCCACTGATTACGGGAGGTAGAAGATGGGTCTGTGGCCATTGGATCAGACCTGCATCTACAAGAGCCAGATCCAAGGGCCGTAACTTGCCCCCGATCCTTTACCCAGATCGCTGACTTGGAAAAGCCAAATAAAAAGGCAAATATAAAGGGATTTTAAGCACAAAACTTCCAAAATTCATATAAAATTTTAGGAATGTCCATATGGGATGTAATTTGGATCATAGTTTCACATATATGTGGAGAATATTTTGAAAAACTTTGAGAAGAAAAAGATGAAGTTTGATTGACCAGTTTGATTCTTTGGACAAAGTGATGAATGAATCCAATTTGAAGTGTTATAATGTGTATAAAATCCACATTGATCACCGTATTTCAATTTTGAGTATCAATATTGATTATGAAGCCAAGAAAAAATATTGTGCACCATGAGTAAGCATGAGGAAGGTGAAATTGGAATTAGTTTATATTAATTCTAAATTTCACTGTGTCACATCCTTCCCTCCTTAAAAAGGAATTTTGTCACCAAAATTAAAAAAAATCCTCAAAAGTGGGATTATCAAAAACCAGATCATATCCTCAAATATTAGAGTATCCTCAATTATATAATACAAATCATGTCCTCAAACTTCAAGTAGTACGATAATCATAATTGGAATTCCATGTTCCATATCATAACCAACTTGGTATTAACATCGTTTCATCATCGAGCAATTGAGTATCAAGGTCAATGCATATATTGTTCAAAGTCATCACATGAGTCACAAATACAAAAAGCATCATATTGATCACAATTTGAAGATATCATATTTTAGGTCAAACAAATAGAGTTCTTGTATCAAGTGTACAAGTTGACTTTCAATCCCAATATTTCAGGGTCCTAGCCTCTACATTGGCCAAGGTGGGGTTATACACCCATGATTTGAGATTTCCTATTTCAACAATTTCGAGACAACATCATACTTACAATATCATTATTTTGAGCTCAAAATCAATGGAATGTAGTCCTAATGAGAGCTAAACCCTAAGTCATAAACCGAGAGGGTCAAAATAGTCATCATTTAAAAAATTTCAAGATTTGGGATTTTGAAGTCATTAGTCATATACCTGGGGTGATCTCAAGGTCCAAATAATGGGAACATAAGATTTGTACCATTATTGAGATTGATAATCATGAGTCACAATTCTATTAATCAATATCAAGAGTCGATATTTTAGACTCCAAAAGTTATAGGTCTAGCATTTTGAAGCTAGGGTTAGATTCCTATTTAGACCTCAGTAGAGATCACTCATCTATATTCAATTTTGAGAAACAATATTCAAGCAATATTTGATCAACATATCAAGATTTCATTATCATTGTATCCAAGTTTGATGAATTATCTAGACCTAGGTCTATCTAGGAAGTCAACCACAAGCTATAGTCAACATTATCATATATCAAAACCAATATTCAAGATCGAGGATCAACCATGGGTTTAACCTATTAGGCTTAGGTCAACCAATCCAAATAGGGTGAAAGGGAATACCTTCCCAATATAAATGATCAACAAGGTGACAATTTAGATGTAGTCATAATAGGGATGTGACCTAGGTTCGGGAGTCATGAGTCAACTACCACCCTAATCTTGAACATTACTAACATTAATCATTATCCATTGAGATTTTTCACATAGGGAAAGTATCAATGATCAAATCATGTTCTACAAGGTCATAAGATCAAAATTCATGATAATAGGTTTATAATGCCAAGATTTGCATCCCTTTCCTTTCATGATCAAGGTAGTGATATAATTTAGAAATTGAGGATTTGCATTTGGCATTTGAGGAATTAGAGAATAATAGTGCAAAATCTAGGCCCATAATCATCATATCAAAATTGAGATTGCAAAAGTCATCAATAGTCAACAGGAAAGCTACTTTTTGCATCATAGTCTTACATCATGATTTTGTGTCATTAAGATTAATAATTTGATGGCATAATCATGATGTGTATCAAATAGGGTATGAGTTTGCTTAACTATGTTTGAGGTTTAGTCAGCAATAGGGCAACATGGAAATTAATCAAATGGGGACACAATAAGGTATAAATTCTTCTTATTTCACCAAATCAAGATTTACTCTAAACATAGGAAATATGTAGTGTAATTTTGGTTAAATCGAGTTTGCATGATATGAAAGGTCAAGTATGATTATTTGATTTCAAGATTCACTGATCAAAATCAAGTCTTCAAACTAAGGTCATATCATGGTATCAACTTTAAAAATTTAGTGATATTCATTTTTCCCATGCATGGATACCAAAAATTGAGACATCATGTGGTAAAAGGTCAAAAGAAAGGACCACATGAGGGGATGAGAAGACTACCTAACCTTCATCTACATGGGTGGCTTAGGATAGTCTTAAAGAAGAGATGAGATGCTAGAAATCTCTCTAAGGTTTCATAAGAGAACCTTTAGGTCTAGTTCTTGATCAATTAAGGCCAGGTAGAGCGGGGGATCTCAGCCACTGTGAAGAGGGATAGGATAAATTATGCCAGGACCCCGAACCTAGACACCTGAATTTTAACCATTATGGACTTTAGGGTTTTTTGGGTGTAAGAGACTTGAGATATTATTTACCTAAAGTATATGTGAGTGTGTAAACTCTGATACCAACTATCAGGGAACCATTCTTACCTCAATCCCACTGCCTAGACAGTGGTAAAAGGATTGAAGTGCCCATCCCTGAGTGGCTCGATAGGATCTGACAGACTGGCGTATACAATAAGAAATAATAACTTAAAATTTGGAGATATAAAGTACAAACTAACCCAATATGGAGATATAACATATTTATCATTGTTATTAGAGTATGTATAGTGCGGAAGCGATCTTAGTAGTGTTCCGGTTGTCTTACCTAAAATAAGAAAATCAAGACACAAAGTCAATATAATTGCACGATATGCTATATAAAAATAAGTAAAATCATTTATAACAAAATTAGTGTATTTGGTAGGACTTATATTTCAAAAGTATAATCAGCAATTTGCAAAAACCAAAAGTTATTCGACAAGTTTTTCAAATGATTCAATTTTCATTACGAGTTCCCATTATGCTGTAATCAATAAGCATGCTTATATATTTTATGTGACTTTATTACCCCAAAGTGATGGGGAGGTCCCCAGGATCCTTCTCACCATAGGATATAGGAGGTTAATGTAGAAATCCACCTCTGACTAAGGGGTTTCTTGCACTCAATATCAACATTATCAACAATATCCACATCATCATCATTATCAATATATAGGCAGTCATAATGGGCATGTCATTTATGTTTTCTAGTTTGTCTCAAAATACAATATAAGAAATGTGGGATCCTAATCAATAGGGAACAATAGCTCAACCAAGTATATAGCCAAGTACACAATCAAGAGATACATAAAAGTATCTTCATTACAACCAAATAGAAGGTATAATAGCGTACCTTTCATTGAGGATTTCAAGTATAGATCTCAACAAGTAGTAGGTCGACCCTTCGAGTTAGGTCATAAATCACAATGTTTGGATCAAGGGTCAGGATCATGATATTTAACAGATTGTGTTTCAACATTTGATATTAGGGTTACACTTTTCCTATGTCAACCTTAGGGTTGGGTCATTCACTTATAATCAATCAATATGTCAATATGTCCACTGTATCTACCTATGTTTTCAAGGTACATGCGTTAACCCTAATTATCATGGTCAATATGCAAGTCAAAATCAAGCCTTTAGATCATTATCAAGTTCTAACATCATTGGGATTCATGATTAGATTGGGTTCTGATTAATATATGAGATCAACTTTTTAGGCCAAAAGATCATAATATTTCACAAGATTCAGGCCAAATATAATATTAAGATGTCATCATCATATTCAAGGTTGAATCAAGTCAACAAAAATGGATCTAGATCACTAATAGGTCAAGTATTCTTTTAGAGTCTCAATATGAACATTCGAGTCAAAAATTAGGGTTTTGAGTGTTTATTCAAGATTAACCACAAATAGAGTCATTTAGACCAATTCCATAAGCAAGAGATAAAAATTTAGGTATATCAGTGAGCATCGTTTGGAATCAGATTTCAAAATTATTTTTAATGGGTTCATTGTATTTTTCTGATCAAAATTTACTATTTATACATAATTTTTGGATCTAGGAATCAAAAGTTATCATTTTTACAAGATTAGAGCATTTAATTTATTATTTGTCAGAGATGAGCAAAGATACCTTAATTGGGGAAAATAGGATGATCGTTGGATGCTCAAGGAGTGGATGAGATTGAGACAAATAGATCTACAACTTGCTATCTCAAAGGCCCAGTTTGATTCTTTGATTTTGGTTGGTTCGATCATTGGTTCACTGAGCCCTAGACCGGGTGGGGCTCTTTCTTAGACCGACCGGCCAGTAGCTTGTCTGCTCCCACACAGACCTACTCGTAGGGTCAGAAGAACAGGCGGAAGGCTTGTCGACTGATGACACTTTATTTTACATATTTTTTGTATATTTTTTAAACCTCTTTTAGTATATCTTTTGTTAGCTTTTCCCAAAGTTTACTATCTTTTTTACTAAAACCTCACTCACATGATTTCAGGTACATTCACAGCCCAAGTCACAGTCGTTACCTCGGATGCGACCCTCTTATCCTTCAACCGCAGTCGCGGTCCCTTTTTTACTTCAAGACTGAGGTCATCGTACATTGGAGCCAGACCACGGTCATAACTGAGGCTGTGATCACCACTAAACCGCGATCATAAGGAGGTCGCGATCAGTACAAAGGGACCAATCAAACCAGGGACTGTGGTGTGTTTGGAGACCGCAGACGCCAAATTTTCTCATGACTCAATTAAGGTCACGATCCCTACAGACCATAGTCAAGCCGGACCGCAACTAGCTTGGAGGCCGCGGTCATCACTAAGCCTGCGATCCTTGCAGACCGTGACCAAGTAAGAAGGCATCGACCTCGACCATGATCCTTGCAGACTGCGACTTAGTTGATCATGATGAAAGGAGGAAGAAAGAGTAGACCACGACCGCGGTCTCACGCCTTACCCAACCAAGACCGCAACCGCAGTCTAGGCTTACCTCGGTGGAATGTGCCTATAAATAGGCCACCCACCCATCTTGCATAAGGATCAGATCATAGATCAGATCTTGGGGACCACGAAGTGTTGCTGCATCCCAGATTCATTCCATACCATCCCATCCACCAGTCTTGGATCTCTAAAGGAGGAAGATGAGGAGAGAGAAGATTGAAGACTCCTTCTTTGAGAGAAGAAGTTCGTCCACACCATCAACGTGTTAGATCCAGATCTGAAGAAGTACTGTGTCATATCACATCTCTTCTCTCTCTAGATCTATCATTCCATTTCACTTTACTTCCCTCCTCTCTTCGTGGGACTTCATGTATCCATCTTTTTGTAATTCTATTATGATGTCCGCAAGCATGAGCGGATAAACATCTTAACTTGGGTTGGGGGTAGCCACTAAGGCTCTCCCAACATGTATATTGTCTCTCTCTATTGAATATATATTCTTATCAAGATTATCTCCATGCACCTATTTTAACGCTTCACTTGTATGCTTAGCTACCATCTTGTGATGTTTGATAGTTGACATCTCGAGAGAGTAATATTTCTTTTATCATGTGTTATGGAGTAGTATGAATGCACGAGAGTGTTGAAATGCTAAATCTTTAAGACCATACGTTATGCGACATAGTTTTCATGTAGTCATCTCAAGAGAGAGGCTACCCTTAGACTTAGATCTATCCTCATCTTGAGAGAGAGTGGAATGGAAACTTTTGATGATTTCTTACAATATTAGTAAGAGTATGCGAGAGAGAGATAATTTTGCATGTTGGTGAGAAGCCTTAGTAGGTGAACCCCAGCCCGGGTTTCCTCCCATATACTTGTTTTGTCTTGTTTCTTTTATTTTCATTTGTTCTTATTATTCTTGTTTTTCTTGTCCAACTTTAATTTGTATACCATCATTCCTTAGGGAACACCTTTTATATACCCTCTTCGGCTGGAGTATATGAGTGTTAGATTCTGTGTGCTTAACACTGCCAACCTTGTCCCTGTGTTCGACCCCAATCGCTACATCGGACCTCGTTTATCGTTGTAGGGGCCTGAGAGTTGGGTTATCTCTTTAAAAGTCTGACTACTCTAAATCCACTCCTTTTGGATGTGCGATTTAGGACGGTCAACTTTTTGGTGCCGTTGTAGGGGAAAAGGCAAAACGAAACTGTTAAGAACTCGAGTCCACTTACTATACTCCCGTGCCTCAAGCTTAGCAATAAGCTTGACAACATAATTACTTTAAGTCTGCTACACTACCCTGAGTTTGTGTAGAATAGTTCATTTTAACACGTCTAGTTTGCTAACTCGACTGTACGGTCTATTTAGGCACCCAGGAAGAAGCAGACTTGTTCAACTTAGCACCTTTTCACCATGCCGCCTTGCGTAGATGCCACTATCTCTGCAAACAAGCAGGATGTGAGGAATCAACACAACCCACCATCATCCGACTCGGATGAAGACAGAGACGAACGTTACAATGATGATCATCGAGATGGAGAAGACAACAGGGATGAAGATCGCCGTGAAGATGATCATCGTAAAGAAGACCGACGAGAAGAAGAATGATACCACTGGCATCGAAGAAGGCATCACTATAACCATCATGACAATGAATGGGAGTGTGATGGTTGGGATAGCGACAGTGAGGATGATGAAGAAGGGAAGACTCTTCGTGAGTTGGCAACGACCATGGTCAATGAGTCTAGGTGTCCCATCATCATACCAAACTTCAATGCAACAAGTTTTTAGCTAGACCAGTTGTCATATCAATGATCCAAAACAAGCCTTTTTGCAGGAACTCAAGAGAAAATGTGTACCATCATCTCGATGCTTTCAAAAATATATGTGATACTATCAAGATGAGGGGAGTTCCATCAGAGGTGATTTACTGCAAGGGTTTCAACTTCTCTTTGGAAGACAAGGCTCTATCTTGGTATCTTAATCTCCCTCACCAATCTATAAATTGGTGGAGAACCCGGGTGGATGCTTTTGTAACTAAGTTTTATCCTACAGAGAGGATGATCTGTAACATGCAAAAGATTACCTCTTTTATAAAAAATCCAGGAGAGAACTTGCATGAGGCATGGGAGCACTTCCAGGAGTACCTTAGGGATTTCCCACACCACAATTATCGTCAGGGGTTCCTAGTGACTACTTTCTATAATGGGCTAACTCATACGGAGAGGACTTCGTTAAATGCAGCTGCTGACAGTGATTTTCTCGGGAAGAAGCCAAGCAGAACAATGAAGATAATAGAAAACATAGTTGCGCTGCAAGTGGAGTAGACTATGAAAGGAATGACAAAGGCCCAATGAGGAAGGTATGGGATGAAGGACCATCTGTGGAAGCCAATGCTTTAGAAACTATAATAGCTCAAATTCAGAAAATAGCAACTTATGGGAAACAGTTGAAGGACATTGGAGCCAAAGGCAAGAAGCACACCGAGAAAGTCATGAAGTGTGTCACCTATGGAGAAGGAGGACATGGGGTCGATAATTGTATCTATACCAGGCCAGAGGAAAGTGAAGAAAGTGAAAGTGAAGAAGAGACTACACATAATGTTTCCTATGCCAACTTCAAGAGGACAGACCACCCTGGTTCCAGTTATGGAAATAAGGATGCAGCTAAAACTTCACACCAGCTAAGCAATTCACAAAAACCGCTGCTAGGTTTTGAAAAGAGAAGCGGACAAGTGCAGTATACTCGGACAACCAACTATCAGACAAATAAGAATAATTACTCAGTACAAGGTAAGAACCAGACTAGCCAAGGGGCAGGACCAAGCCAAGGAACGAGCCAAGGCCAAGGATCAGGGCAAGGAAAATATAACTGTCAGCAAGACTTAGTAACTCAAAATTTTGATTTCTCTAAGAGGCAAGCCACTATGAATGATCAACTGGCACAAAGTTCTCTCACTAATTATGGCGTCCTAACAACTATGCAAGTCCAGATGGTAGATATGCAGACACATCAACGCCAAATTGACCAACAACTCACGTAGTTGGCAGAGCTTGTAAAGAATCCCTTGGGAAAGATTCTGTCGAATATAGAGACTAAAAGAATGGCTACCGTATGATCTAGGAGGATGTTGATCAACTCTGGAATAGGAAATGACAATGAGGAAGAAAAAGATGAGGAACCACAACATGAGAAGGAAGTTTCCTCTGAGAAGGCTACTGACAAGGGAAAGTCTACTGAAGAAAGCAAAAAGAAAAATGGAGAAGCTAGGGATATAGATCATGTTGAAGAAATCTTCACAAAGAAAAATCTATATGTGTCAAGAATCCCATTCCCATACAAGCTCATCAATGCACACCTAAAGAAAAGATATGAGAAATTTGTGGAAGTAGTGAAGAAATTGCATATAGACGTTCTATTCCTTGATGATTTGGAGAAGATGCCCACATATGCAAAATTTTCAAAGATACTTATCATGAAGAGAAGAAGAGGAAACCATGTCGAGACTATACACCTGGAAAATATGTCTAGTGCCTTTATACAAGCTAAATTGCTGACTAAGAAGAAGGACCCAGGATCTTTTAACATTCCTTTTTGTGTTGGAGATAACGTTGAAAGGAAGGGTCTAGCAGACTTGGGAGCAAGCATTAGCATCATGCCCCTAAGTTTAGCGCAAAGACTAGGATTGACCGACATGGTTAAGACAAATATGAGGATTGAACTTGCAGATCATACGTTTAAGAGACCCATGGGTATAGTGGAAGATGTCCCGATCTGTGTGGGTCGATTCTTCATACCTTGTGACATTATTGTGATAGACACTGTGGAGGACCCAAAATGTCCTATGATATTTGGACGACCATTCTTGGTGACTGGGAGAGCTATGATAGATGTCAAAGAAGGCATCATAACCTTGAAAGTAAAAAATGACCACATAGACTTCAAGGTGAAGGACGCCATGAAGGGACCATCTCTTTCATAACTAGTATACTTCATAGACAGCTATAACCAATATTGTGAAGAGATTCAAGAAGAAAAGGCCATTATAGACCCACTGATGAGAGCCCTGAACAACCCTAATCCTCTGGTGGAAGACCCAGATGTAGTGAAAATTCTAGATTACCTGAACCAAGGAGAACAAAATCTCAATGATGACAAAGAAGTGATAGAGACAGTGAAGTATGCTTCTCTGGAACAGTCAAACAAAGAGCTGGAAGCTCCCAAGCCAAATACAGAACTAAAGCCACTCCTTAAAGGACTAAAGTACGAGTTCATGGACGAAGAGGGAAGGAATCCCATCATCACCAATGCTAACCTAACAAAGGAACAGCGAGAAAGGCTCCTAGAAAAGCTGAGGGAGCATAAAAGAGCAATCAAATATTCCATTGAGGACATCAAGGGACTTAACCCAGCCCTGTGTATGCATAGGATAAACTGAGAAGCATCTGTGAGACTATTGGTGCAACCTCAAAGGAAATTGAACCAAATGTTGAAGGAAGTAGTCAAGAAGGAAATATTGAAGCTACGAGATGCGGGGATTATATACCCAATAAGCGACAACAACTGGGTGAGACCCATTCATATAGTACCAAAGAAGGGTGGGATGATTGTAGTGAGAGGAGATAATGGTGATGAAGTTGCCGCAAGAACTGTCACAGGATGGAAAATGTGCATAGATTATAGAAAGCTAAACTTAGCCATGAAGAAAAACCATTTTCCCTTGCCATTTATTGACCAAGTCTTAGAAAGACTTGCCTACCATGACTACTTCTACTTCTTGGATGGATATTCTAGATTTTATCAAGTTCCGATCCACCTAGATGATCAAGAGAAGATGACGTTTACATGCATCTATGGCACGTATGCCTTCAGAAGAATGCATTTTGTCTTATGTAATGGTCCTACAACTTTCCAACGTTGCATGAACCCTATGTTCTCTGACTTCTTAGAAGAGATAGTTGAAGTGTTTATGGATGACTTCTCAGTTTATGGAACTGACTTTGATACTTGCCTAAGAAATTTATCTTCTGTTATGCAAAGATGCGAGGAGAAACATTTAGTCCTAAACTGGGAAATGTGCCACTTTATGGTTCAGATGGCATTGTCCTAGGACACAAAATATCCAAGAAAGGCATTGAGGTGGATCTAAGAAAGATCAAAGACATCTCCAAACTCCTGCCAGCAAAGTCTGTGATTGGGGTGAGAAGTTTCTTGGGCCATGCTGGGTACTACAGGAGGTTCATCAAGGATTTCTCAAAAATTTCAAAGCCCCTTTCAAATTTGTTGATCAAGGATGCAATGTTCAAATTTGATGATGAATGTTCAAAAGCTTTCGAGACCCTGAAGAAGGCTTTGACTTCTGCACCAATTCTCCAAGCTCCAGATTGGGAGCTTCCATTTGAGATAATATGCGACGCTAGTGACTACGCCATAGGCACGGTCCTAAGACAAAAGAAAGATAAAAAGCACCATGTCATCTGTTACACCAGTCGTGCCTTGGATGTAGCCCAATTGAACTATACCACCACGGAGAAAGAGATGCTAGAGATTGTTTTTGTGTTTGATAATTTCCGATCATACCTTATAGGAGCCAAGGTTAAAGTTTATACTTACCACGGTGCTATACATTACCTCATGCATAAGAAAGATACCAAGCCAGGACTACTAAGATGGGCTCTATTGTTGCAAGAATTTGATCATGAAATCATTGATAAAAAAGGAAAAGAAAACGTGGTAACAGACCACTTGTCTAGAATAGTTTTTGATGAAGAAAATCAGTTACCCGTGAATGACAATTATACTGATGAAGCCCTATTGATGGCCCAGTCTGATGAGCAGAAACTTCCATGGTTCATAGATATTTGTAACTATCTGGCTTGTGGCCAGTTGCCACCTGACATAACATAAAACCAGAAGAAGAAGCTTTTCTCTGATGTTAAGAACTATTACTGGGATGATCCATTGTTTTTTAAAAGGTGTTTTGATAATTTGTATCAAAAATGTATACCAGAGGAAGAAGTTCCATCTATCCTGAAAGAATGTCATTCTTCACCGTATGGAGGACATCATAGTGGAGAAAGAACGGTTGCAAAGGTGCTCCAATATGGGTTTTACTGGCGCACCCTGTTCAAGGAGGTGACATCTTTTGTCAAGGCTTGTAAGGAATGCCAACTTACTGAAATATTAGTAAAAGAAGTGAAATGCCTATGGCTGATTGGGTGGAAGTGGAGATCTTTGATGTTTGGGGAATCGACTATATGGGTCCTTTACCATCATTAAAAGGATACCACTACATCCTAGTGGCCATTGACTACGTATCCAAGTGGGTCGAGGAGGTAGCAACCCAAACTTGCGATTCGAAATTTGTGATCAAGTTGCTTGAGAAGACTAATTTCCCACGCTTCGGAGCACCTCGCACTATCATAAGTGATGGAAGATCACATTTTGGATAAAATCAATTTGAGGCGCTATTAAAGAAATATGGGGTAAAGAACAAGGTTGCTACACCCTATCATCTTCAAACCTCAGGACAAGTGGAGGTGTCTGATAGGTAGATTAAATAGATATTGGAGAAAACAGTCAGCCGTACCAAGAAGGACCGGTCCATGAAGCTCGATGATGCTCTCTGGGCTTATAAGACAACATATAAAACACCAATAGGCACGATGCCGTATAGATTAATCTATGGTAAGTCCTGCCACCTACCTTTGGATCTCAAGCATAAAGCCCTTTGGGCGATCAAGTTTCTAAACATGGACTTGGAGAAGGCAGGATAGAAAAGATTCATGCAGTTGTAGGAGCTCAAAGAGCTGAGATGGCATGCTTATGAGAATGCAAAAATTTACAAACAAAGAACAAAGGTGTGGCATGATGCCCACCTAAAGAATAAGGATATCCGGTAGGGGGACACGGTGCTTCTCTTCAACTCAAGCATCAAGCAGTTTCCTGGAAAACTCAGGACAAAATGGTCGGGCACCTTTTCTGTGGTGAAGATATACCCATCAGGAATGATGGAGATTGAAGGGGAGAAAACTAGAATTTTCAAGGTCAATGGCCATAGAGTAAAAAGATTTTATGAGGATAAGGCTTTTGTACAAAGATCTGAAATTAGTTTGGGAGAACCAGATCAACTACCCAAGAAAAGGAATGAGGAGTTGCTACATCTAGCTGTGGAACCAAAGGAATGAAGAATTATGAAGTCTACCCAGAGACTTTAAAACAAGTGCTTCTTGGGAGGCAGCCCAAGTTTTAGATATTTCTTTAAGCTTGGTTTTCTCTACCCTTTTTGTTTGATTAGTTTTCTGCTCCTTGAAGTGTTATACATGTCTATCTCCATTCGAAAAGTTGAATAGAAGCAACAAGTTTGGTTTTGGTCGAGTAGCTCTGATCGCGATCTAGACCGTGGTCGCGGTATAGCCTTGCATCAAGCAAGACTGCGACCCGCGGTGTCAATGATTAGTCATCTTGACCGCGACCTAATTTCTCCCTTGGAACAGAAGAGACTGCGACCTACGGTCGTGTCTCGAGCAAACTGTGGTCACGGTCACTCCCTCTTCATCTTTGATCGTCTGGTCACGGTCACTCTAGTATATATTATTAAAACCTCAGTCTCTCGGACACTTTTCGCTTACTACTTTCTCAAGCCCGGCTTAAACCCTACTTCTCCAAAGAATCGCAACTGCAACTGACAATCTGACGCCGCAGCTGACTCACTGCCACATCAACCTTCTTCGATTTCTCCGTCTCATCAGAAAAACAAGGTAACAGGAAAACATTATTTTCACCCCTCTTACCGTCATTTTCATAATTTTCCTCCTATGCCGTGTCGCTACTGCTATCACCCTCCGCATATCCCTTCTTTTCAATTTGTTCTATTTAAATGACCATCTATAGTGCAGATGCCGATTGCTCTAGCTATCTAAACCGCCCTAAAGGCAGTGTTTGCAAACAATAACTAAAAATACAAATAAGGGGCAACCGCCTGCCGATGAGCATGTCTACAATTGATCAACTTGCGCCACCAATTGATAGATGAAGAAGAAAAGTAGAATGATTGGACATGGTAGAACTGCGAGTCGCGGTCTGCTTCACTACAACCGCGACTGCGGTGGGCTCATCAACCTTGACCCGGTCACGGTGCTTGCTCAACTTCTTAAGTTTTAGGTTCACACCACGGGTCGCGGTGTTGGAAATCATTGCTTGAAGTTCTGGTCCCCTCAACCGTGACCTGCCCGATACATGGAATAAGACTGCGACTACAGTTACAACCACGACCGCGATCCCCTCCTTAAATCACCGTGATCGCGACCTCCTTCAGAGACCGCAATCGCGGTGTCTATTGAGTCATTAACGAGACCACAGGTTGTGGTCCCTATATACATACTTGCACTTAATAATTCATTATTCTGTTGAATGACTTCTCCAGATAACTGCAAGAAGACTAGTCTCTGTTAAGATAATTAAACTAATTCATTATTAAAACTTTGCAGAATGTCTTCTCCAGCAGCCAGTGACCCCATCTATAAGTAGGAAACATCCTTGAATGAGGCAGAGAAGATAGTAGAGAGCCCGACGGCAGCACTAAAGAAGAACACCTCTCTGTCAGTGGCCAAAAGGGTTGAGTTGCAGCTGAAACTCAAACAATATCAAAGGATCCTGGGTCACCTGAAACCGGAGGACTCCCCACAAGAAACAGAACAAATAGAGAAGAAGGAGACCTCCAAGTACCAACTAAGAGAGTCAGAAAGTCAAGTACAGGGGAAGAAGAGAAAAGCTACACCCAAGGAAACAAAGAGCAGCAAGAAGACAAAACCTTTAGTTGCTGAGACACCAAGGGAGCAGGAGGCAAGCAAGGCCAAAGAAGTCACAGGAGAGACATCAGCCAAATCCGACGGACCCCCATTCGTGCCAAGGAGCCTCGTATACCAGTCTACCTATGACTAGATGTACCAAAACAAGGAATTCAGCCTGACTCATCACCTGGACGTAGAAGATTTTAAGAAGATGGGAATCTATGATAGGGTAGTCAAATTCCTAGAAGGTACAAATTTATGCAGCTTGTACACGTCCGAGGCCAAGACCTACAAAAAGCTAACTGTAGAGTTTTTGTCTTCACTAAAGAATGTCACCACCAGTAGTGAGACAAGAAAGGCGAGCATCGGAGATTATCAACTATAAGTAAGGCTAGGAGGTGAGTCTTACATGATCACAGAGGCAATGCTGAACAAGATATTTACAGAGACAGAAGAAGAAGCAAAAGCCTGCTCCACCACCCCAAGCGAAAAGGAATAATTCACCTATGATAGCAATCAAATGTTAGAAGAGCTGAATGGAGAAGAGGAACACAACTCAAAGAACTCTAAGGCTTTGCTGATCACCTCGTGCTTCATTTGCATAATCCAAAAAATTACTCCCTACACAATTTACACGAGGTCATAAACGAGAATAGTTAGCAAAGGAGATTTGTTCCTAATTTGGTCAATGATAAATAGAAAGTTGTTAAATATCAAAAAGATATTAATTGAGTGTTTATCTATGCAATAGGAGGGAAAGCAAAACGGAACTCAGGATATTGCATGTGCGGCCAGATAACAAAAATTGTTGAATACTAATGAATGCAGAAGAGGTCATGAAATATAAGTAGATGGAGGGACAACAAAGGATAGATATCAAGTCCCTTGTCAGCACGGGTATTCTGGCACAGAAGGGGGGGAAATTGTATTTCAAGTAGATTAGATCAAAGAGACTCCTTCCCCTTCCAGAGATGGTGTTTTATGACACCCACAAACTGCGACAAACCCATGACGACATTGAAAAGATGTGCTACTGGACCGACAAAAATAGTCGAGGAGAGCAATGCCCAAGCTGAATTAAAGGAGAAAAATAGCATAGAGTAGTGGAATAAATTGGTAATGCAAAAGAAGAAGACATCAAATATGACTTCCCCGCCAACCGCAAAGACAAAATATGTAGAACCACCAACCCCCACGGATCCACCTATAGAAGACATAGTTGGGAACGAAGAACCAATGCCCCTAGAGCCGCACCAGGAAATGGATACAGTGGAGCCAGAGGAGGCGAAAGAGGAAGGTACAATATCCAACATGCAACTCGACATAGAACCGGAGGCTGAGTCGGAAGGACAACGCTCCCAGGCCATATCGAAACCAGAAATTCATGGAGTGGGCGTGGACCCACAAGACAAGGTAAAGGAAAATGAACAACGCCCACCACCACCACCTCCACAACCGACCATGCCAAGCTCGTCAACGATGTGCACAGAACACCAGCTGCACCACCAGTGATACTCGTCGTTTTGCAATATCAATCACTAAGATAGTTAATCCTAGAGTTTAAACCTTTTTACTTCCAGTTTTAAGGGTAATATAGAAGGATCAATCCCACAGGACAACTTTTAAGAGATTGTTCTTTAGAACCCAAAGTTTGAAGAACTTTATTATTTGTTTTTGGTATTTTTCTTTTAAAGCAGAAAGTAAAGTCTAGTTGGGGGTTTGGTTGATTGCACTAATGCAAGAAGAAATGCACTTAACAAGAAATAACATGCATAAGGAAAAAAATAAGATGATTGTTAACACAAGCAAACTATCTGAATGAAAGACTAAGAATTAAAGAAAGCAAAGCATGCAGTGTTTAAATCAAGAGATGGAAATTGAGGCTCATAGGGGTTTTCACCACCTTAGCCTAGGTGATAACAACTAAATCTTAAACGACGATTCGATGAAGGTTTGCGAATTTTAAAAACTCACAAGAGATAAACTCCACATGAGCCCATTGGTCTTGGTGCTCATGCTTCCTAGTTTATCATCCTAAAAGACAAAAATCCACGGTCATATCAAAACGTCTATGTAATCGATTTTATTGTTCTAAATCCGGATTTCCATGGTCATATCCATCCGGATTAACATGCGATCCGAAGATCAACTATTCAATTAAAATTGATTACCACCTAGTCGTTTAAGAAGAAGTCGTTAAAACCATGGCTAAGGGTTTATTCCCCTTGCCCCGATAGAAGTCTACTCACACATGGAGAGAGGGGAGATGGAGGAACAAAGAAATGAAGCCATAGTCTAGCCCAAAAATCAGGAGATTAGTCTTTATGCTAGAGACGATGAAATGACTTAGTTCTTTGTTCCTTGTTCCAGAAATAAAGAATGAAGAGAAGAAGATTAACACTAGGGCGGAAAGAAAAGACAAGAACAAGTATGAAAGAGCTATATTTGAACCAAGATCTACTTTATTGCATAATAAGAAATTGATTACAAGACTAATTGCTTCAGAACTCCAAATACCAAGAAATCTGAGATGCCCCAAGGAGGAGGAAGTGCCCCTCCTTTTATAGGAGAAGGAGGGGGGGCTATACATTAGGTTTAGGGTTATTTTGAGGTTGCCGGCTGGGACATTTGCTATCTGCGTGCCGCCAACCGACCGGTTCAGGAACCAACCGATCGGTTGGAAGGTTCTGGAACGTGCACCCATCGATCTGTTGCCAACCCTAATTAGGGTGGTGGCACAGTTGAAACCGCTCGGTGTTGCTCAGCAATGGGCATCAGCCGAGCGTCTGGTTGCTGGAGTCGGGCGATCTCAGCCGTCATCTGTTGAGATCAACGATTTGACGCTTGAAGGCAAATCGAGCATTTCATGAAGTCAGACGATCGGTTTGATGTGGTGAGATGATCAGTTGAATGTACCAATCGATCGGCTCAAGTCCTAAAATTGCAATAAAATACAATGATTGTCAGATTTGTGATAAAATGAGAAAATATCATTTTGTGCAATTTTCAAGAGATGAATGGAGAATTTCCATGTGATAAGCTTAATAATTCACAGAAAAGATGTGTTGAAATAGCACGCATCAAAATATCGCGGACTTAAAGTTTTGCTTGTCCTCAACCAATTTGAAAAATCAAAATGATTCAAAATATTTTGGATCAACAAGTTCATCCTCCCTAGATTAGCAATTCTTCTATCCTTTTCATGGCCAAGTGACCCATCTCCTAGAACCACAAATTGCAAGCACTATGTTTCGCAAGAAAACATTTTTCATAACTTATTTTTTTTAAACTCATACTTTATAAAGACAATCTTGATCTAACTTGCGCTTCGACACTCATCAATTTTTTTCATTTTTCATTTTTTTTTCATTTTTCATTGGGTTGATTGTTGCACAGGAATAGAGAATTTGAGGTGTGAAGGAAAAATCCCTCCTCTATTCGACTTGGGATATAATTTTTTCATGGACTTGTGATTACATTGACCACAATTTTTTTGTGTGCTCTTTTTGGCATCTTTTGATGGTACGCCCCTTTGTGGGGTATGGAAGAAGGGCATGCCACCCCAGACTTAGGGTTTGGCGTGCGATTTATTTTTCCCGTGCAACAATTTTTTTTTTGAGTTGTCGTTGCATAAGATAGAAAGAGACATGTAGCTACATTACATGAGAGTAAAAAGAATAAGTTAATCTAATGCAAAAATTAAGAAAATCTGCAATTGATTTTATTTGATACTCTAAGGCTTGCCACCGTTTCCAAAAATTACTATCATGATCATAGGGAACTTGATATTGCAAACTTTTTTGAAATAAATTTGATAATGCAATTGATTTTGAAGATAAAGTACAACATTCGGCCGACTAGATAAATGCCTTATGTTTGAAAGTAAACAAAGCAAACAAATAAAAATGCAGAAGGAAATGTTGAAAAAGGAAGATAAAGGGTGGATCACGTACCACCCACCCCCACCCCGGACTTAAAAATTTACTCGACTCGAGCAAACTCTAAGGGCGAGATGGAGGGAAGAGTCACTGCGGTGGAGGGTGCTGCTGGTGGGAAGAGTAGTAGTTTGCCTAATAAGGAGAATCAGGGCCTGAATAACTTTGTTGTGCTCCATACTTGTCATAAGCTGGTCGACTAGGGGCATAGTGACCGCTGTCCACATGCCAAGACTCCTGCGAACGTGCATCAGGTACATGTGATTGAGCTGGTGGCCTTGTCTCTGCTGCTCGTTCTGAATCTCATCCAGCTGAGTCTGGATCTCGTAGAAGCCGTAAGGACCGGAGTCATCATCTAGTCGCCGCCTGGTGCGACGTCTGGAAGGTGGCGGTGGTGGTCCAGTGTCATCATCGTGTGCCTCTAAGAAGAGGCTCCTCCTGTGAGGTTGTGGCTCGGGGAAGGTATCTGGATCTGGATGCTCCAGGTAGAATCTCTGGATATGGCCTGGTAAATCAGTCAACTCGTAGACGTAGTTTGCTGCTGCAAACCGTGAATGTAACGGGAGCTGGAGGACCACCTCAGTGTCTTTGAACAAAAGGTAATAAACGCCTTCGGTGCCTAAACGGATAAACCTACTGTTCTTCAAATAATGGGTGTTGATGAGGTGATTTTTGAGCTCAAGTGGAGGGAAGGCGATGTGGGTGTAACCCAAAAAAATGGCGAGTTGGGTAACATAGTGGTCAATGCGAAAAGAAGAGGAAGTGGCTCGGCTAGCTTGGGTACCAAAATGCTCAATGATAGTATTGCCCCAGTTAAAAGGCTCTTCATGTAAAAGACACCAAAGGGCATAAAGCTCTACCTGAGTAATTGCACCCTGAGTACCTTCCTGACTGAAAATGGTGCAAGCTAAAATACGATGAAGGTAACGGACCACCGGGTTGTGAATACAGGAGGCCTTGGGCCCACTAGGAAGACGGGGAAGAAGCCTGGTGATCTCCACCCAAAACTTATCTCTGTCGTAATGGTCGGGGTAGGAGTCATGAGATCGCGCCATACATTGGTCTAGCCAATAGTCATCCCTGCCTTCGAGGATGAAAGAAGTGATTTGCTTGGCAAATGATTCCAGATTTTCCCCAAAAATCCGGTACTTACAACTCGAGTTACCGAAAGAATTGTGTAGCCTGTGAAAAGTGCTTAAAAACTCGAGGGTAAGATCACAGTAAACAAAGGTGATACGGTAGGGAAAGCTAAGGATGTGGTTTCTGCTGAGGATATCGTCGACGGCGTCGCGGATTCCCAAAGCATCAAGGGTTGTATCGCATGCCCAATGAGGAAGAGAAACACCAATCGTGAACATATCCTCATAACGCTGGCGGTGGTCAGCGCTAGTAAACTGGTCATAGCTACCCAAAATAGGTGCTATCTGGGGTGAACAGGGGCGTTTGTGTCTGGATCATTGGCCGCCTTCTGAGTTCCCTCCATCTCGCGGAGAAGCTCATCTGCCTCATCGATGTCCCGAAGCATCTCCTCGACTAGCTCGAGAGATGACTCACCCGTAGGAGAGGGTGTGCGGAAATGGATTCCGGGATGCGAACTGGAACGACGAGGAGGATCTCTGGAAGAGGATGCAGGGGCCTTGCCCTTGCCCTTGCCCTTGCGGAAGTGGCTGAACATCACTGTTGCAGGGAGAAACGGATGGTCTAGAAAAGCTAACCGGTCATTTGGAGATTCAAGCGATCGTCTGGATAGCGGAAACGGTCATTTTGGCGGCTGAGACGGGCGACTGGAATGACCAAACGGTCGGCGGAGTGGACCTGAGCACTCAACGGATCTGGCTTCGGCCGTCTGTTGAGGAGGTGGCGACGCGGTCGACGTTGGTCGTCTGGAGGACCCAATCGATCGTCGGGAATCTAAATCGGGCGTTTCGGCCCCTAAGACGGACGATTGGGATCGCAGCTTCCATTGGTCATCTGGAAAGCGAGACGGGCAGTGGTGGATTCAAGAAGGCGGTGGTCAAACCAGGTGGGCGGCTAGCTCAGGTGAGAGTGGGCGGTCCGAATGCCAGACGGCCGGCTCAGGTGAGACGTCTGGCTGAGAACTTGAAACAAAGAGGTGGCGGTGATGGAGGCTCCGTTGGTCGTCTGCCAATCGAGACGGGCGGGCGTCGTTCTCGGGCAGGCGGTTGAAGAACAGGCGGAGCCACACAGGGATGCGGCTAGGGTTTGCGAAGAGATGGTAGAAAGACCTCGCATCTGCAGTGTTATATAGAACAATGGATCCACGAGCCAATCGGTTGGCTAGCCAAACCATCGGCTGGTATGCCTCGGGCATCAACACAAAACTGAAAGGACAGAGGCTGCATTTACGATTCGTGGAACAGTCGGCAGACGAGTCGAGCATTTGGAAAAGCAAAACGGTCGGCTGGCTGTGCGAAACGAGTGTCTGGACGTTCGAACCGATCGGCTCGACAGAAGGAACAAAAAACATAACAGAAAAACAAAAACAAAGAAATAATGAGAAGGGAAGATAGTGTTTGGTTGCCTCCAAACTAATGCCTTATTTTACGTTGTGGCTCGACCAAGATCAGATTAATTGGAATCCAGGGGAGGTGAAGGGTCAGTGAGGTTCAGATCCTACAAAGGTGGAAATTTGGTTGAGTCTGAAGCGACAACATCTTCAGTGGTGATATATCTTTTAAGACGGTGCCCATTGACCTTAAACTCGCCTAGAACTTTATCCCAAAGAAGAAAAGTGCCATGTGGATAAGCACACTTGACAATGTAGGGACCATACCATATCGACTTAAGTTTTCCAGGGAAAATTCGTAATCTTGAATTAAAAACTAAAACTTGATCCCCTTCTCTAATGTCTTTGCGCTTGATGTGAGAATCATGCCACATTTTGGTTTGGTCTTTGTAGATTCTTGCGTTTTCGTAGGCACTCATCCTAAGTTCATCAAGCTCATTCATTTGGAGAAAATGTTTCTCTCCAGCCACGGAAAGATCAAAATTCAAACTTTTGATGGCCCAGCTTGCTTTGTGCTCTAGTTCTATTGGTAAGTGACATGATTTACCGTTGATCAATCTGAAAGAGGTGGTGCCAATGGGTGTTTTGTAGGCAGTACGATATGCCCACAGGGCGTCATTGATTTTTAACGCCCAATCTTTCCTAGTTCGTCCAACAGGTTTTTCTAAAATGGATTTGATTTGTCTGTTGGATACTTCTACATGCCCACTGGTCTGAGGATGATAAGGAGTGGTGACTTTGTGATAGACCCCGTGTTTTTTCAAAAGAGCTTCAAAACTTTTCTCCAAAAAATGAGATCCCCCGTCAGAAATGATGGTGCGAGGGACTCCAAATCTAGGAAAAATGACATCTTTAAAAAGTTTTTTAACGGGTTAAGAGTCACATGTTTTAGTTAGGTATGGCTTCAACCCACTTTGACACGTAATCGACTGCGACTAAAATGTAAGTAAACCCATAAGAAGAAGGAAATGGGCCCATATAGTCGATCCCCCAAACATCAAAAATCTCTAATTCCTACCAAGAGGTGAGAGGCATTTGGTCACATTTGGAAATATTACCCGTCCTTTGACAATGGTCACATGAAAGCACATAATCATACAAGTCTTTAAAGATGGTGGGCCAAAAGAATCCGCATTGTAGGACTTTTCTACCCATTTTTTGGGAACTCATGTGACCACCATAGGGGCCAGAGTGACATTGTTCCAAAATGGCAATGCTTTCTTCATGGGACACACAACGACGATATAAACCATCAGCGCAAAGTCGAAACAAATAAGGTTCATCCCAATAATAATTTTTCACATAATGTAAAAATTTAGCTTTAGAGTGTCCCGTATACTCGGGATGCAATACACTTGTAGCTAAATAGTTTACAAAATCAGAAAACTAAGGAAATTGGGAGTCAACCTTGAGCAATTGGTCATCGGGTAAGGATTCATTTATGGGATGTTCATCAATGGGGCTATAGCTAAGTCTACTGAGGTGGTCAGCCACGACATTTTCAGAGCCCTTTTTGTCTAGGATTTCTAGATCAAATTCCTACAATAACAAGATCCATGTTATGAGTCTAGGCTTGGCATCCTTTTTGGTCATGAGGTAGCGAATAGCTGCATGATCAGTGTACACGATAACCTTTGAACCAACAAGATATGAGTGAAATTTATCGAATGCATAGACAATGGCTAGCATTTCTTTTTCGGTGACTGTGTAATTTTGTTGAGCTTCATCTAAGGTCTTTGATGCATAATAAATGACATGGTGTTTTTTGTCAATTCTTTGTCCTAAAATGGCACCTATAGCAAAATCACTAGCATTGCACATGATTTCAAAGGGTAAGGCCCAGTCAGGAGCACGGATGATAGGAGTGGTGGTGAGAGCCTTTTTCAAACATAGAAAGCTCTCCATGCATGCCGTATCAAAATGGAAAGGCACCTCCTTTTGAAGAAGATTTGTGAGAGGTTTTGTGATTTTGGAAAAGTCACGGATGAATCGCCGATAGAAACTGGCATGTCCAAGGAAGGCACGGATGTCTTTGACTGAGGTGGGAGGGGGGAGCTTGGTGATGACCTCAATCTTAGCTTGGTCAACTTCAATGCCCTGGTTGCTCACCTTATGGCCTAGAACAATACCCTCCTTGACCATGAAGTGACACTTCTCCCAATTAAGGACTAAATGTGACTCGATGCATCTATCAAGAACAAGGGAGAGGTTCCCAAGGAAAGAAGTGAAACTATCTCCATAAACAGAGAAATCGTCCATGAACACTTCCATGACAGTCTCAGTTAAACCTGAAAAAATGGCAGACATACATCTTTGAAAATAGCTGGTGCATTGCACAGGCCAAAGGGCTTTCGTCTAAAAGCGTATGTACCAAAAGGGCATATGAAGGTGGTCTTCTCTTGGTCTTCAGGATGAATGGGAATCTGATAAAAACCCAAGTAGCCATCTAAATAGCAAAAGTATTGTTGATGAGCTAAACGTTCAAGAACTTGATCGAGGAAGGGAAGAGGGAAGTGGTCTTTCCTGGTTTCTTTGTTGAGTTTCATGTAGTCAATGCACATCCTCTACCCTGTGATGGTACAGGTGGGGATGAGCTCATTCTTCTCATTCCTAACGACTATGGTCCCACCCTTTTTGGGGACGACCTGGACAGGGCTGACCCAAGGAGAGTCAGAGATGGGGTAGATGATTCCTATAGTCAAAAGTTTAATAACTTCAAGACGGACAACTTCCTTCATGTTTGGGTTGAGTTTCCTTTGTGGGTCTCGGGAAGGTTTACTATTTTCAATCATTGGGATTTTGTGGATGCAAATGGATTGATCTATCCCAAAAAAATCCGTCATTTTGTACCCTAAAGTTGTTTTCCTTTTCCTAAGTTCTCCCATAAGCATGTTTTCCTGTTCAATGGTAAGGTCAGAATTGATAATGACAGGGCATAATTGTTGTTCATCCAAAAAGATGTATTTTAGGCCTATGGGGAGAGCCTTCATTTCTGGGGCCTTTAGGGGTTCAGGTTGTTCTTCTATGGTGGAGATCATTTTAAGGTCTTCAATCTCAGCACATGGGATTTCCTCATAGTTGTCTAAATGAATCTTAAGTTGATTTGATGGTTCATTATCAAAATCACATTCGGCGGGGATGGTGAGAGCAGTGCATAGGGGGTCATCAACTAATTCCCATTCTTGCCTTAGTTGGGTTAATTCATCAATGCAATCAAGGAGGTAGACTTCTTCCTCAAGACTAGGTCCCCTCATGCTTTCAAACACCCTAAATTGTAGGGTTTGCTTCCCTAGTCTTAACAAGATGGTACCAGCCTCAACATCAATTAAGGCACGAGAAGTGGCTAAGAAGGGACGTCCGAAAATGAGAGGGTAGCGTAAATCTTCCTTGATATCCATGATCACAAAATCACAAGGGACGTATGCATCATTTCCAACTTTAACTGGAATGTCTTCTATGATTCCCATGGGTTTAGTGGTGGATGAGTCTACGAGTTGGATGGTCATGGTTGCGGGTAACATGTCATTGAATCCTAGTCTTTTGCAAAGACTATATGGCATGATGGATATATTGGCTCCTAAATCTGCTAGGACTTTCCTACAAGCATTGTCACCTAAATTGCATCATATTCCAAAAGAACCTGGATCCTTCTTTTTTTTAGGAATATTACTTAGGATAATGTCAGAGGTAGTCCTAGAAAGTTTAACAGTCTTGTATTCTTTAGTAACATACTTCCTAGTCAAGAGGGATTTCATATACTTGGACCAGGCGGGCATGTCCGCCAAAGCATCAAGGAAGGGAATGTCGACATGTATTCTTTTCATAGCATCCCTAAATTTCATGAAGCGGGCATCAAGTCTTGTATGTTTGAGGCGGGCTTGATAAGGAGGTCGAGGTTTGTAAACTGGTTCTTCATCTTCTGCTTGAGGGGTTTCGGGGACAGATGGTTTGGGTGTGGCTTCAGGTTCGACAACTACCATGTCCTCATCCTCAAATTCTAGAGGTGGGTCTGAAGATTTTTCTAGAGGGGGAGGGGTGTGCACTTTTCCCGAATGAGTAAGGACTACCTTGAGTTGTTCAGGATGTTTGGGGTTGTTTTCAGGCTGTCCTGCAAAAGTCCCAGTAGGAGGTTTTTGTTGGGCAAACAAACGGGCTAACTGTACGTCAGTTGCCTTTTGATGGGCTTGAATGGCCACGAGGGTTTGTTCTATGTTTTCCAAGCTAGGATGACTAGGGGGAGGAGGGATGGCATTTTGAGGTGGTTGGAGAGGTTGAGGTTGGTTTAGATTTTGGGGTGGAAGGTTTAGGTTTTGGAATTGTTGGTAGTGTTTTCGATTTTGGTGATTTCCAAAATTTCTTTGATTGTTGTATGGGAATCCAGGTGGTGGTCGATTGTTACTTTAAGGGTAGGGAGGCCTTTGTTGAAGGTGGGTAGAGTTCTCAGTGCCTGAGGGGTTCCCATACTAAAAACCAGGGTGATTTCTAGGTTGGTTGGGATTGTAGTAACCTTGGCCTGGTATTGTATGAATCGAATTGAGGTCTTCTGGTTGTTGACCAACTTCAGGTTGTGTGGGCATGTTGTAGAGGTATTGAAAGTGGAGGGTGGTATGGTCGTATCATTGGCAAATACCACAAAGGGAATCCATGGCTTTTAGTTGTTGGGGTGACTCCCTAAGGGTGACCAAGGATGACTCTAACCGATCTTGTTTTAAGGCAATTAATTTTAGGCTTTCCGCTATGCTTTGGATATCATTATTAACTTCTGCCTTGGCTACCTTAAGGATTCCTCCAATCCCTCTTCTAGCCCTTGTTTCGAAAGCCCGTTTAACTACCTCCCATGCACTAGTTAAACTTTGATGCATGAAATTTCCTCCCGATGAGGAATCAAGAAAAAATTTGGTATCATCATCAACAACACGATAGAAAATCTCTATGAGTTGGGCTTGAGAGATATCATGGTGGGGGCACTTCCTAAGTAAATCTTTGAATCTTTTCCAGGCTTCACCTAAAGACTCCCCTGGGGACATAGAAAAATGAGTTATTTGACCCCTAAGTTCATAGGTGAGAGACGGGGGATAATTTTTTTCAAGGAACTTACTTTGTAGAACTTCCCAAGTTGTGACATGTTCTTCACTCTCCATGGTGTTGTACCAGCTACTAGCTTGGCCAGAGAGGGAATACTTAAACAACCTAAGGCGGATGGCATCTTCAGAGACACCCGGGAGTTTGTTCAAGGAATAAAGGTCAATGAACCTTTGAAGGTGATCTTGGCAACTTTCCCCATTGTTGCCCGAGAAGGGGTTGGCTTGCATCATGGTGGTCCATTGTGTTCGGATTTCGAATTGTGGAGCAATAATATCGGGGGGTATGACTGGATGTTGTGCATAGTCCGTTTTAGGAATAGAAAAGTCTTTTAATTGTTTTTGCCTTTCGGCTTCCCTCCTATCGGCTTCTATGGTTTCTTGCTCATCCCTAAAGGCTGCACGGAAAGTGGCTTCTCTTTCCACTTGTTCGGCTTGGATGAGCTCTCTTTGAGCTGCGAGAGCTTGGTCGATCCTACGGGCGACCTCGTGTTCATTCATTCTCACTAGATTTTGACAGTTTAGACAATGAAAGGTCCTTTCTATTTTCGGATCAAACGGTTAGAAATCGTCATTCGGGCGTCGCATGCACAATTAAAGTAGTTATTCGTGTGCAGAAAAAATGTACTGCCGGAATGGAAACTCGGCAGAAAGAGGAGTACACTTCCAGAATGTTACTCGGACGACATGAAAAAAGGAAAAAAAGTTTTTCAAAATTTTTTTGGGGTTCGAAAAAAAATAATCCGTTGTCCCCGACAACGGCGCCAAATTGATACTCGTCGTTTTGCAATATCAATCACTAAGATAGTTAATCCTAGAGTTTAAACCTTTTTACTTCCGGTTTTAAGGGTAGTATAGAAGGATCGATCCCACAGGACAACTTTTAAGAGATTGTTCTTTAGAACCCAAAGTTTGAAGAACTTTATTATTTGTTTTTGGTATTTTTCTTTTAAAGTAGAAAGTAAAGTCCAGTTGGGTGTTTGGTTGATTGCACTAATGCAAGAAGAAATGCACTTAACAAGAAATAACATGCATAAGGAAAAAATAAGATGATTGTTAACACAAGCAAACTATGTGAATGAAAGACTAAGAATTAAAGAAAGCAAAAGATGCGGTGTTTAAATAAAGATATGGAAATTGAGGCTCATAGGGGTTTTCACCACCTTAGCCTAGGTGATAACAACTAAATCTTAAACGACGATTCAATGAAGGTTTGCGAATTTTAAAAACTCACAAGAGATAAACTCCACATGAGCCCATTGGTCTTGGTGCTCATGCTTCCTAGTTTATCATCCTAAAAGATGAAAACCCACGGTCATATCAAAACGTCTATGTAATCGATTTTATTGTTCTAAATCCGGATTTCCATGGTCATATCCATCCGGATTAACATGCGATCCGAAGATCAACTATTCAATTAAAATCGATTACCACCTAGTCGTTTAAGAAGAAGTCATTAAAACCATGGCTAAGGGGTTATTCCCCTTGCCTCGATAGAAGTTTACTCACACATGGAGAGAGGGGAGACGGAGGAACAAAGAAATGAAGCCATAGTCTAGCCCAAAAATCAGGAGATTAGTCCTTATGCTAGAGACGATGAAATGGATTAGTTCTTTGTTCCTTGCTCCACAAATAAAGAACGAAGAGAAGAAGATTAACACTAGGGCGGAAAGAAAAGACAAGAACAAGTATGAAAGAGCTATATTTGAACCAAGATCTACTTTATTGCATAATAAGAAATTGAGTACAAGACTAATTGCTTCAGAACTCCAAATAACAAGAAATCTGAGATGCCCCAAGGAGGAGGAAGTGCCCCTCCTTCTATAGGAGAAGGAGGGGGGGCTATACATTAGGTTTAGGGTTATTTTGAGGTTGGCGGCTGGGACTTTTGTTGTCTGCGCGCCGCCAACTGACCGGTTCAGGAACCAACTGATCGGTTGGAAGGTTCTGGAACGCGCACCCATCGATCGGTTTCCAACCCTAATTAGGGTGGCGGTACAGTTGAAACTGCTCGGTGTTGCTCAACAATGGGCATCAGCCGGGCGTCTAGTAGCTGGAGTCAGGCGATCTCAGCCGTCGTTTGATGAGATCAACGATTCGACGCTTGAAGGCAAACCGAGCGTTTCATGAAGTCAGACGATCGGTTTGATGTGGTGAGAAGATCGGTTGAATGTACCAATCGATCGGCTCAAGTCCTGAAATTGCAATAAAATACAATGATGTTCAGATTTGTGATAAAATGAGAAAATATCATTTTGTGCAATTTTCAAGAGATGAATGGAGAATTTCTATGTGACAAGATTAATAATTCAAAGAAAAGATGTGTTGAAATAGCACACATAAACCAGCAACAGAATACACCCTCTTTCAGGGGTGTATTAGGTACAAGGTTTGATGCAATTTGGGAACACATGCATCAAACCACTTCAATAAATACAAACATTTCTTCTTCTTTGTCCGTGCTAACAACGCAGGTACATGTTCTCGATGAAAGGACTAGAGCACTCCCTGACCTCCTACAAGAAGCCTTGAGCAACCAGTGGATAATGATGAGAGTGTTGAAAGAAATGAAGAATGAAATGGAGGACTTGAAGAAGGAGAGGCACGCCATCTGTGCCGATAATGAACATATGTGTCATGGCTATGATGCGGTGATGGCCAACCTTGAGGAGGAATGCCAACGCCTAGAAGAGGACCATCGGAAGCTAGAAAAGGAACACGAAGAAATCGAGAGTCGACAGAAGAAAAAGAAGGCGAAGCGCTCAGCAAGCCCAGCGCGCTCCTCATCGAGCCTCTCCAGCCACGGCGACAACGATGAAGAAAACGTAGGATGGACTGGAACGGGAGCAACAACGCTAAAAGAAGAAAGTGTCAACGTAAAGATGGCACATGCAGTGAGCAGAAAAAGAATGAGCCTCCACAACAATTGAGCTCCCCCAACGACAAACGCACAACGAAAACCACAACGTTGTCATGGGAGCTCGACCTCAATATCAACCTTGAAGAAGGGCAGGATGAAACTAATAAATGCAGTGGTAGACAAGTAGAGAAACAATTAACCCTTCCCACAAATATGATGATGCTAGAAGAACAACTTGCAATAGCTCACCGAGAAGAAGTCACTGTAGAATTCAACGCGACAGGTTCAATGGAGCTCGATAAGATGCTAGCTGAGCTGGGCATCGGTCTCAAAGAGAGCAACGAGTTCGTCCTACTCCAAACACACCATGAATATAATGACTATGTCTATGATGGAAATATGGAGGCAACTCTAGCAGTGATGGCGGCCACCAAGTTGGGACAAACTTCTAAGGAAAGCAATATCAAAGACAACGTAGCTACAGAAGCTTCCTCAGAAGTAGTAGAACAGGTGGCCACAACACAACCATCAGACAAAGAAGCTGAACAAGTGGCCAAAGCCATGCCAACCATAGACAAAACTCTGACACCTTCTGCGTAAGAAGTAACATCTGATGATGAGGATGGTGGGCTGGCAACCTTCTTTGCGAATGAGCCCGCTAGGGAGTGGAGTGTGCCAGCTAGAACATAAATGTTTGGAGTAGCTCCCCCTCTACCATGGAAGATGAAAGAGATGGACATGTCTGCAGTGTCACAGATCACATGTAGAAATGTCCACATCTTGGCAGACGTTAGAAATGATCTACCCGGGTTAGACATACTATATAACAACAAGGGTAGACGTATAACCAGAGATCACTTGTGGGAGATCTTCATGAAAAAGGTGAGAGTACATAAAAGGCTATTCAAGGTACTCTATGCCACCCTCCTGAAAGAATTTCTGCATCCAGACAAGCCGCATCCAATCTTCAATGGGATGACACATCTAGCTAGCCTCCTCTACAAAGAAGACTACAGTGCAGTAGATGTCTCCGAACTGAAGACAGCAGTTCGAAGAAAGGAAATAAGATATGTAGTGATGCGCATAAGGAATGTAAAGCATTGGGCAATGATAGTTTTCGAACTATATGAGTGGAAAATGATGTTGCTCAATTGTTGTGTAGCTGAACTGGACAATACTTTGTTAATCTACAAAAGGAAGGACACCAGATATGCCCTAAAGATACTACTATGTCTGCAACGAGCAATCAAATTGCCTGGTTCAGACAGTGAGTCAACTAGTTTGAGTCGTGCATGGAAAGGGTTGACTGGAGAGATGCACCTTCTTGGGATGAATCAATCGATGGATCAGCCTCATGAGACGGCCGACTGGAGTTCAGAATGGAATTCTTTGGGCACATGAGTCGATCGAATAATGATATGAGTCATCCGATTGAAGTACTAAAATGCTTGGAAATATGTAATTAAAGCCCTTAGTCATTTGATCTCTAAGAAGTGAAGCAGGCTTTTGTCTTAATGACCTAAGAGAATGTGAATGAATATAGAATCTGCAAAATATAAGCAAAAATGATAAGAATTCTAATTAATGGGTCAAAATCAAGTAAATTCCAATTAATTCCTAAAATTGTGCAAAAGTAAAATAATAACCTAAACAAAGATCTAAAAGATGCAATGAAAAAGATGATGAATATGGCCCGGACTTGAATCTTTTGTCATCCTCCAAAAATAATAAATTACAAATAATTCCAATTTGTACTAACAACGTGTTTTTCCTCACTCTCATAGCATTACTTTATTCCTTACCTCCTTTTTTGGCTAAGTGACACAATCTCCTGGAATCACAAAAAAAACCACATTCTCTTTTAAAACATGTTTCATAACTTGTTTCTATATCAAGACTTTGCAAAGAAGTAGGTTTCATCTCTCTTTTACTTTGAAACTCAACCATTTTTCATGAGTTTTCCACAAGAACTAGGTTTTGAGTAGATAGAGGTGTCCCTTGGAATTCTCTGGGTAGAAAAATAGAGTGAATGAGGTATGGAAGGGAATGATCTCTCCTATATTTGACTTTTCTTTTCATTTATGTACGTTAGTTACATTGACAACATTTTTTCAGTGTGCACTTTGGCATCATTTGATGGTACACCCCTATTAGATTTATGAGGGGTATGGAAGAAGTGATGAAAGGGGATAAGGTCATGCCACCATGGACTTGGGGTTTGACATGAGTTTGTTTGATTTATTTTTCTTTTGCTAAGTGGAGGGGAAGGAGATGGTGGAAGAAGGTGTTGAAAAGGTTGGACATATGCATCTTACATTGTTGAAATATTTTCATTTAGGAGTATCATTGTATATGTTCAATTTTTCCTGATAATTCATTATACAATAGATATGACAAGATATTATGGATTTTAAAATAAATGAACACTTGTGTTTGATTCCTATACATTCGATAGTCCTTGCAAACATTTACAAGGATTAATGCTAATTGAGATCCTAGGTGACATGGGGAGTTCTAATTATGGCAATTTTAAGATGTTCTGCAAGGAAGATTTACTGCATTCAAAATGAAAGTGTACATTGAAACAAAATTTCTATTCATTTGGCCAGTTAGATAAGTGCCATTCAACATCATTAAGGGAAAAAAAGCAAACTAAAGACTAAAACATGCAACAAAAGTGCATGAAAGGAAAAAATGACAAGATTGATATGCTAATAAAGGAAGATAAGAGAGGTGCAATTGGTATGGACCACCTACCTTCACCCTAGACTTAGAACTTTTCTCATACCAAGAAAATCCCAATTCTGAGATGGAGGGAAGAGAATAACTGAGGTGGTGGAGGGTGAGGGTATCGAAGAAGCGATGAAAGGGGAGAAGGTCATGCCACTATGGACTTGGGGTTTGTCATGAGGTTGTTTGATTTCTTTTTCTTTTTCTAAGTGGAGGGGAAGGGGATGGTGGAAGAAGGTGTAGAAAAGTTGGACCTACACATCTTACATTGTTGAAATATTTTCGTTTAGGAGTATCATTGTATAAGTTCAATTTTTCCTGATAATGCATTATACAATAGATATGACAAGATATTCTGGAGTTCAAAATAAATTAACATTTCTGTTTGATTACTATAAATTTGATATTCCTTGCAAACATTTACAAGGAGTAACGCTAATTGAGATCCTAGGTGACATGGGGAGTTCTAGTTATGGCAATTTTAAGATGTTCTACAAGGAAGATTGACTGCATTCAAAAGGAAAGGGTACATTGGTACAAAATGTCTATTCATTTGTCCATCTAGATAAGTTTCATTCAACATCATTAAGGAACGAAAAGAAAACTAAAGACTAAAACATGCAACAAAAGTGCATGAAAGCAAAAATGACAAGATAGATATGCTATGAAAGGAAGATAAGAGAGGTGCAATTGGTATGTACCACCCACATTCACCCTAGACTTGGAACTTTTCTTACACTAAGAAAATCACAATTCTTAGATGGAGGGAAGAGAATCACTGAGGTGGTGGAGAGTGTGGTGGCAGAGGGGAGGAGGAGTAAGGAAGCTCATAGTAGTAGTTGCCCCAATTTTGGCAGTTGGGGTCATGATATATTTGATGGGCCCCATACTCTGTGTAGGTTGTACTAAAAGAGCATAATGTCCATAGTCGACATGCCAAGACTCCTGCAAATTCTTCATAAGGTAGATATGGTTAAGATGATGTCCTTAGTGTTGCTACTCATGCTAAATATGGTCCAACTATTACTTGATATCGTGGAACAAAGGCTTGTCATCTCCTGTGTCATTTGTGGTGCACCTCTGGGTACGACATCGAGGATGAGCTGGAGGAAGGTTAGATTAATCTCATTTACCTCCATGGATACACTCCATCTATGGGTAGTGGGCTCATGGATAACACCCTATGGAATGGGGTTCTCAAGAAGGAACTATTGGATATCCATTGGTTGGTCTGACAACTCATGAGTGAGATTTGTTGTTGTGAACCTAGTCTGTCTTGAAAGATTATGATGGACATTGGATTCCTTGAATACAAGATAGGAAATGTTTTTGGTGTAGAAACAAATAATCTAGTTGGTCTTCAGGTATGGAATATCAATCAGGTGTTGATTACCCTTAAGCTAGATTTCCAAGAAGGGAATATGGGTGAAGTCAAAATAAATGGCAATGGCATTCATGAGACGATCAATGCTAAAAGGTGAGGTAGAGTTGTGGCTCACCTGAGTGTTGATGTTCTCTAGGATTCCATTCACCTAATTGATTGACTCACCATGAAGAAGGCACCACAAGGTGTAGAGATTCATTTTAGTGATGGTGCCATGGGTACTAGACCTACGATTGATAGTGCACATGAGAATTAGGTGAAGATAGTGGAAAATGGGATTGTGTATGCAGGAGGCTTTAGGTCCTTATGGTATAGAGGGGAGAATTCTAGTAATTTATGCCCAGAACTTGGTAGGGTCATAGTGACTATGGTAAGAAGAATGAGAGTGTGCCATACATTGTGAAAGACAAGAGTCATCCTTGTCGTCGCGGATGATGGAGGTGATCTTCCTGGATATGAATTCTATGTTTCTCCCCAAAAATTGAGATCATATAGATGGAGTTCCCCTGTGAGAAGTGAAGTCAGCAGTGTAGTGATGAACTCCAATTTGAGGTCATTGAATATAGAGAGGACCAATTAGGGGAAGAGAAGAATATTATTCCAACACAAGATTTGGTCTACATAATTCATTGATTCTGGGGAGATAAGAGACTCACTGCATGCTCATCTCAAAAGAGTGATGCCAATGGAGAACATCACGGTGATGCACTCCCGATGGTCTTCATAGTGAATTGGAGGTAGTTGACCAGGTGAGGAACTATGTGCAGTGGGCGCATCGTAGTTGAATCCAGATCATGGAGAGAGGCTTGGCTAGCCTTTATATCGCGGATGAGCTCATCCATTTCTTCAAGGTTGGGGACCATCTCCTCAGTGATGTCTGGGGAGGATTCACCTAATGGTTCTTTGATGTGGATTCTGGTGTTGGAATGATGAGGAGGGTTGTAGGGGGCTCATTTCTTGGCAAGTAATTTACCCTTGAGGAGATGGTTGAGTAGGCACCCGCGGGAGCCTTCCTGAGACATGGTGTTGCTGATCTTGATCATGAGTTGGTTGACTCAGAGTGAATCACTCAACTCATAGTAGCGTTGTAGATGTTCTGACTGTCGTCTCCTGGTGAGTCACTCAATGTGCAAAATGAAGCGCTCAACTCAATGATGTGGAAGATGTTATGGTGATGTGTGAATTTCCTGATTGGTGAAGTGAAGTGGTCGACCCGGACTGTGAAAACTATCTGAGGCGGTGAGTGAATCATCTAACTCACTCAGTGAACTGCTTGTTTCACGGGGTGGAAGAGGTAGGTGCAGGTTACCAGAGATGAAGAAGAAGAATAGGAATGGGAGTCAAAGAGGTGTGATTGACTCACCTATGGGTTGAGTGTAGGGAGGAGAATCTCACTGCTTAGACGGTGGAAGGCGTGTTGTTGTTAGGTGAGTGAGCTGGAGGATCGCTCAACTCCCCAACGGTGGACTCTAAAGTGTGGATGTCTGAGTCACCGATGAGCATTGTAGTGCCTAGGGAGGAGAAGCTTAGGGGGCGCTTTGGTGATGTTAAAATCGATCCCCCCCACTTGGCATATTTTATAGAACTTTCATGAGCCATGGACTGATCTACTCAAAAAGTGAGTCACTCAACTCATGTGTCATGGCGGGAAGTTGAAATGATTTGAATTTTGAATCAAATGCCGATTCAGATCAGCTGGTTGGGGAACGAGTGGATCGACTCACTTTTTTTTGTGCCTACATCAAGAATTAAAAGTAAGAGAAGGTTGTGAGAGTTATAAAAATAACAACAAAATGTAAATCAAACGGATAGGGTCGCCTCCTAGAAAGCACCTAATTTTATGTCCACGACCCGACTAGTGTGGTTCATGAAGTCAAATTAGGATCAAGATTGCGTGCGGACGGAAGTTCACTTAATTTGAAATCTTCAGGTTTATGGATTTTGTAAAGACCTGGTCTTTATGATCAAATATTTACAAAAATTTGTATCAGAAAATACAAACAAATCTTTTCATCATACAATTTTCTCAAAGTAAATGGTGTTTTTTTATAAATAATACATTTACACTAAATATTAAAATTTAGTACATCTAATCTTCATCTTCCAACAGAGGACTATCTCATGCAGTCTCTTTTAGTCTTCTCTGGTCACCTTCCCATGAGTTCCTGTAGGAACAAAACTAAAATGGGCCCCAATAAGGGAAATTGGGGGCAGCAAAGCTGGTACAAAATAGGTATATGGAAAGCAAAACAATATGAACTTATCTATAAAGAATTAATATTACAAAATGCAAAGGAATGAACAACATAGGTAAGAATCAAAAGATAGAAATTAGTTTTCAATTTCAATAAGAATCAATATCCAAATTTTGAAACTAGTCATTCAATTTTCAATAGTTAGCACATGTCAATGTCTATATTGTTGGGGAAGTCATTTGTTCACTTCATGAGAACGACAACACAACAACTGCATTTTCCAGTATACTGAGGAACCTCATGTCCTTCTCTCTGCATAGAGTTGCGGAAGCGTTATTCCACTAAACAATGGGTACTAGCTTGCCCTTTTCGATGTTTGAACAATGTGCTACTATTTAGCAAGATTTATTGTTGGTGGCTTTCAAAGAGCAGGGCTAATGTTTGCAATAATTTTTAGCCAACCAACCTATCTAAATATTCATGCAATCAATGAAGGAAATAATTTTCCAAGTTGAAATAGAAATTTTTTACCTTTAGATCAACGTATGCATCATTGCGATATTCAAGTATTGACTCCAAGGAATAATCAAAATAAAGAGATCTACAAATTTAGAAAAATGTTGCATTTGACCTAGATCGACTGGTTCATAAGTCCAAATTTTATAACCAAATATATTTGAGTATGTATGTTTTTGAGGTTTGTGCTATAATAAGGGTATAGTTTTCATGAAAATGAAGTTTCTTGTTTATAACTCATTTGCTTTTTGGCACACACATATATATACATACTAATGTGACAACCATTTAATTAATGGATTAACTAGACTAGTCTATCATAATTAACTATGTTTTGTATGAAACATGTGGTGATAATTATATAGTCTTTGCTCTGGGATTCTTGTCCCTACGGATTGCTTACTCATCATCGTCATTCAAACTGTTGTTTACTTGTTATTATTATTTTTTGAGTTAGAAGGAGACTTAGTCTCCCCCCCTCCCACAAATACAATGCGCAGCAGGAGGTTTCGAACCCGGATCCTTCGGGGATGACAGGTCGGGGTCGGGCCGAACCATCTGCGCTACACTGACCGGGTTGTTTACTTGTTATTATTAGTACTTATTTCTAATCTATGAAATGTAGTATGTTGTACTGACCTGCCGGTGACAGAAGAGTACAAATTGGTCTTCATTTCTCAGTTCAGAGGTTGTATATGGTGAAGGGCTTTGATGTCAGTCTCATTTTCGAGTCTCCTTAAACCAGGACGGAGATGATGAAGACTTGAGGATTTCATTTGGCTCCTCTTACTTTCCCTCACTGTTATGAGTGCAGACAGGATGCCTTCTGCATATCTCCGACCCAAGATTAGATGGGAGGTGATCAACTCCACAACTACCTTTCTTCCGGTGTGGAGTCTAACTCGGTGAGATGGCTCAAGGAAAAAGGCTCGGACCTTTACGACAGATCTCATGGTAGGTTTTCTGGAGTAGCTGTAGAGGCCATGGTCAGGGAGGCCTAGAGATGGCGTCTACATTTATAGACCATCAACAGCTTTCAATAACTGTCCAGAGAGAAGGGCAACCATGGCCAGTAGCAGGGCCGGGTTCCAGGGTAGCGAGAAAATAAAGGAGTCGGTGTGCTTTGGTTGCCAGAGTAACTGCGGTTGTGGAGGCATATCCGGATGGAGGACGAAACGCTATGTTGCAGGTCGTCGGCCATAAGCAGGTTTGTTAGTTGGCGAGGAAGAGAGTTTTCATGGTGGAGGATGGAGTCTAGGTAGAGGCAGAAGCAGAGGCTGCTCGGTTCGATTAGGATGGTCGGGGTTGGCGGCCTGTTTGCAGGTTTCTGGTGATAAGGCCAGACTGGTGGCACGAGGGAGATGAGTTGCAGGTCTGTGTTGCATTTCGGCTGTTATTTCTCTGTGGCCAGGGTAGGAGTCTTATAGGAGTAGGGGTGTACATGTATATGCAGGTTACGCATACTCACCACTTCATTTGGAGGTCTGGTCGGGAATTATAACTTTAGTCGCCGTTCTAGCTAGCAGATCGCAAGAGGCGCGACTTTAACTTCAAGTCATGCCGTTATGGTGTTATTGTTCTGAAAGGTATCAGGTATGCCTTTATGATTACCGGTGCTAAGATCAAGGGAAAAAGATTTACCCATTTCGTTAGAAAAAGCCAGAACGTATTAGGCTATTAAGTGCCCACCTTCACAGAGGAAGATGAATCGGATTTATTTAACTTTTTAATTGTCAACAGCCTTGTATATTGGCCTTGTCATTCGACGCTTGCAGTGCGAGGCAATTGCATATATTATTCATACCAATGAGCCTAGTCAAAATAAATGAAGCGGCTTGGGTACCATTATCATCGTATGTCTTATTAAATTCTAAGTCAAGACATATAATATGGTGTAACGCCAAATAATATTTATCTAGTCTTTGTATGTATATTAGGTAATCGAATGGAGTCAGTCAATTTCTCAAAACTTAATTAGTAAACTTCCTCTTTCACCTAAAGTGATCCTTTTTAAGGCTATTCACTCAAGACTTTTTACAATTGAATTTCTCCTTTCTAAGCAGTATAACACTAATTTGTTGCTCAACAATGTGTGTTACTCTTTGAGTTTATGGTCTACATACTCGAATATGACAACTAATCAACCTTTTGACATTCAAATAAATGAATAAATTAAGATATGATGCTCATGAGTCTATTTTCGTAAGTAGTTAATTTATAAAAACAGTATTCCAAGTTGGCACTCTAATTTTGGTCAACTTCCAACCTCACCGAAAGTTCACATTACATATATTTAATACAATTGAAATTTATATTACTACCACATCCATTCCTGTAAAAATAATGAGCTGGCGTATACCACATCCATTCCTGTAAAAATCATGAGTTGGCGTAGCAATATACTTGAACTTGAGTATTTTGAATACGAAGAAGACCGAAGATACTAAAGAGTTCCTAATATTAACTTAAAGGGGCTAGATTGTAATCTTTCTCAAGTGATTAGAAAGAGCTCATTTAGACACAAGAAACTTAAAAGACAATTAATTTATATTCAGGAATATGATAATTAAATAGTCAAACATGAGTTGGAAAGGAGGACATTTTTGTAATAGAGTTCAAGTTAAGGGAAATTTTTAGTTATAGTTCCAAATAAATTTAGTATCTAATTTCCAGTATGTTACATATTCCTTGTGCACCCTATCCCATGAAATCTTCAGCGGTAATATATCATTTAAGTCTATGCTCATTCACTATAAATTCACCTTTCCATTTATTCCAAGGAAAGAAAGTACCATGTCGATAAGCACGCTTTACAAGATAGGGTCCATACCATCTAAATTTGAGTTTTTCATGAAAGAGCCTAAACTTGGAATTATGTACTATGACTTGGTCACCCTCTTGAATGTCTTTCCTCCTGATGGCCATCATGCCATGCTTTGGTTTGTCCTTATAGATCATGGCAATTTCATAGGTTGTCATCCTAAGTTCCTTGCTGTAACGTCCTAAAATCTAGAATATTGTCCTATTCCCTGGTTAGGAAGATAGTATGTGTGGTTTCTTAGATTTTATCAAACAAGAAAAAAAATATACCTTAAGGAATTGTTTCCATATTAATTGGGATCACACATATCATAATAAACTCTTATTAACATAATAACTTAACTATGTGCTAACATGTAAAGTAAATTCATTAAATATGTAATATATATTACCTATTCTAACTAATCTACAAATAGTAGGTAAAATATGTTTAATAAGTGGCACAATGTGCTTAACACACGTATAGGAAAAACAATGTTAATTTCCATGCCCATAAATGTGAATTATATTCCATTAACTGAATAAATATTTATTCAATGGACTCATAGATTAAATGAGTAAAATATGGAAATTCTTGAGTAATAATATAAGGAAATTCTTTTGGAAATGAATTGAGGATAATAGGACTCAATTAAATAAATGTTGATGACAAAGATACAATATTTGATAAATATAATGATAATGGGCCAAAAGTCCTAATGGTGTCATAACTCATAAAAGGAAATATCAAAAGTAAAATATAATGGAAAAATTGTGTTCCTTGGGTCCCAATTTGCTAGGGTGCCAAGTTTCACATTATTTGAACAACTATAACTAGCCTAATTTTATTTAAAGAAGAAAATATCAAAAAAACACAATGTGTTAAGTAAATTACTAAATGTATTCAAAAGTGAATATAAACCCCAAATTCAAAATCCACATACTGAAATTAGTCTATGTGTCAATTTCCATATTAATTGGGCAACCTTATCTATTCTAGTTTAGTTTAGCATAGAGAATTTACTTTAAAGACAAAAGTATTAAATAAGATAGTAAACATTCCCAAAAAGGAAAATTTATAGAAAAATAAGATTCTACAAGTCCCATTTAGTCTAGTTACAAAATTTGGCTTTAATTGAATGTTGTTTGGACCCTCAAATAAAGTGGGAAAATAAAAGATAAGTATTAAATACTTAATGGATAAAGTATTTAACCATATACTCATTTCACTATAGTTTTCCATTTGATTTAGATGACACACATGGTTAGTCAGAAACCATCCTGTTGTGTGTTTTTTGGAGTCTTTGTAGATCATTCGATTATGATCGCACAACGTCAGTATATCTTCTACCTTGGGTCAAAAGAGGCAACCCCACCTAACAATTTCTACCTCTTTTGTGATCACTTCTCTCTCTATTATGTCTCTCCCTCTTTTAACTTATTTATAGAATACTTTCTCCATGGAATTTCCATCTTTGGCACCTCAATAATCTAGGGTTCGTCATCTATATATATCCCAACCCTCTCCTTTCCATTACCCTCCCAGTTTTCATCTCGATAACCTCCTCCAGCCTCACTAGACTTGCATACCTATATTTTCTAGTCTAAAAAACATTCACCAACTTGATGCAACTCATCCAAACCCCTATAATCTCCTCTGGAATTTACAACCCTATCTCCAAACACCCTTAGCTTGTCGACACCCTCAGCTTGTCGAAGCCACTCTAGCTACGAGAGACAGATCTAGATCTACATGGCGTCAACACACCTAAACTCTAGTGTTCTATGGTCCCAGGGGCCTCCCCTTACTCCCTATTCCTCCTCTTGAGACCAAGACTCAGGGCAGTGCATTCTGTATAGGAGACCACTTGGTTTGGAAGTTCATCCTGGTTCTATACAACACCAACTTTTAAAGGTCAATGATACACTTCCACCGTCGAGCTTCTGATCCTATTAAGGAATGAAAACACCACCCACATGGAGGACGTTGGTCTGCCACCAAACCCCAACTATCACCATCCATCAGTGCTTCACCAACAGTGGTCTTGTACACCTTGCACTCCATAAAGTCATCACAAAGGGATCCTACAGAGGCCCTTGATGTTCTTCCCTATGGTCGTTGGTTGTTGATCAATAGTAATACTCAGTTTACACCTATTTCCTATGGTCATCGTGATTTATCCATGGTTCCTCATCCTAAATTATATGCTCCTATAATCTCACCTATTCTTCTCACTTGACTTTATTCATTTTTGGTTGCCCTCTCTCTATTTTCCCTAGCCGGTCATAGAAAAAATGTCTGCTCGGAGTTTTGGCTGCTAGACACCTTGTTAAGTTACTTTGTGACTGATTGATCATAACTGGGCATTCTAGAGATCATCGGTGTTTGTGTGTGAGATGAAGGAATAATTCAGGTGTCTGTGACTTTCCTTCTATGACCCTTGTTTTCTTTTTATGTTTTTTGTACCGCATGGGGAAAAATAGTCGTTTAGCCACCTGATGTTTTCTTTTCCACATTGTGTGTTGTACCTTGTTGGTTGTGGACCCAATCTATTTTTCTAAAAACAATCGGGGCACATTGGATATTTTTGTATGCATGTAATTTACTTCTTATTTTCTGATTGGTTGACTTTTCTAAAATTTGTAGCAAATTGTCTTAATTCAGAAAAATAAGTAAAAATATGATTTGGAATCGTGAGATTTTCCTCTACATAATGGTATAAGTTTCATTGTCTGATTCACATCTACAAAATACATGATTTTTATTGATTTATCTAATGCATTATAATTTCAAAATTCCTTTGCATATAATTTGTAAGTCAGAAAAATAAAGTAAAATATTCCATGAACTCGAATAAAATAATCTATAGGATCGCAAGGTTTTCATAGCCGAATTCAATAATAATAAAAGGGTGATCTTTAGGGTTTATATGATTAATATAAACCTAACTCTTATTCTACATATATGTTTAATATGTGTATGAAGATCATGGTTTGGACCTAGGGTTAGCTTTGGACTCATGTAGACTTCATGTGAGGTATGGTTGCATTCCCTATTATTCTTATTGAGCAATTAACCTAGTTGTCCTCTCTCTCTTGGTCCTATGGACAAATTAGCCTACACAATTTCTCTCTCTTCTGAGAACTTATTTTGTGTGAAAGATTTCATGTTGACTCTAATCTTGATATCATCTTAGTATGTTGGATTTTCTTTTTTGACTCTTATTCATATCTTGTTCATTTTTTTCCATAGTGAACTTTATGATCTTATGTTGCATCTCATTTTTGTGCATGATTGGATATTTGGTTATGAGTCCTCTCACCCCACATGGTAATTGTTGGATAGTCTTTGTTATTGTTTCATATGACTGAACTTTCACTTGCCTCAACATTTATGCATGCTTTGTGAATTAGTAGCTCTATATTAATGTAAATTCTTTGGTTTTGTTGGGTTTTATTCCCTACCGAGTGCACTTTCCACTCATATTATACACATGGGTGCGTCTTTCCACCCAGGGTGTGCCTTTTATGTTATTCCCTATTAGGTGTTAAGGTTGTGAGACTTATCCATCAATGACTTTATATTATGCTAGTGCTATGTTTATATCACATGCATTCAAGTAGATATTATGGTGAAGAGTTCTATTCCCTTAAGTCTTTAATGTGATTTTTTTGCATAAATCTTACATTTTTTTCACCAATAATATGATTCATTGTGAGTTTGATAAATATAGCTGAGATAGCTAGATATCCCTCTACTTTGATCATGATGATGTTGTAACCTTCATGTAATCCCTATATGGGAGATGATGATGTAATTTTTTAAAATTGAATATAGTCATGAAGTATTATTCTGCTGCTATACTTTGGTATTTTTTCATATCATCACTTGAGAGAAGAACAAAATACCCCTATTCCAACATACCTTATTAGTGTGTTTGGAATACATGGTTCATTCCTCACATTTTAGTAGGGAGTGTATACCCTCTCGGGTCCCACTCCTTACACCCTAATTCTTGAATTTGTAGGAATTGATTTTTACTAGCAGCTGCTAAATCAAAATTAGGAGTTTTGATGGCCCAACTGGATTTACGTTCCATTTCTACCATGATATGATAAGATTTTCCATAAATCAAATAGAAAAGAGTGGCTCCTAAAGGTGTTTTGTAGGCAGTTCTATAAACTCACAAGGCATCATTGAGCTTCAAGGCCCAATCCTTTCCTTTGTGGTTTACATTTTTCTCTAGTAAGACTTTATTTGATGATTTTAGACTACAAATTGGCTACTAGTATGCAGGTGATAGGGGGAAGAAACCTTGAAGGGGACACCATACTTTTTAACAAGAATTCAAATTTCTTTTATAAAAAGTGTGCCCCTCTGTCAGACATCATGGTGTGAGGAACCTCCAAACTAGGTTTAGAATAGCTGTGTTCTAAAAAGTACACCTATTGTAGCATGCCTTCTTAGTGTGTTTAGAATAGATGGTTGATTTCTCAAATTTTAGTAGGGAGTGGATCCCCTCTCTATTCCCACTGCTTACAAGATGGTATCAGAGGCCATAGTAGTTGTAATCTGACTATTTCGATTATGCCTCCCCAATTAGAACCCTTACATGACATAGTTACCCTCTAAGGGAGATATCTACCCTATATTTGACCTATGTTATTCATGTGGTGATGAAAAGATGACTTAGAACCATACAAGGTACACATTAGAATCATGTTTAGTTAACCCTAATGTGATGAAGTTTTAGGTGATCTTACCCTAACATGTAGTTAAATGGTGGCATATCCCTTTAGATGTTAAGACCTAACTTTAGATTGGTTTTTGGCATGAGAATGAGAGAATAATTGATAAGGAGATCACATATGGATAAAATTATGACTTTGTTTCTTGCATCGATTTTGAGCTCATTTTGTTTTATGTCGTATGATTTTTCAAAGAAAAACCTACTTTCCATTATACTACTATATGTACAAAAGTTTCTATGATTTTATCGATGTTTTATTGAACTAAGTTGCAATAGTGCACGATATGAATTTTGGTAAGGAAATCCTAAAATTAGTTGGAAAAGATATCCTAAACCCTAGTTCTGATGTTTAGTATGATGACTAGGAAGATATGTCTTGACGTAAAGGTATAATTGACCTACCCTTTGTATTATATGACTTTTTGGATGCGGATGTGAATCTTAGGGTTGATAGATTAGTAACACAAGAACCTAAAACACAACCCTATTTAAGCATGACATGATGGTTGGATGCATAATCTATGAACAACATAAACCCTTAAAATATTCACAATTAAAAGATACATAAGTAATCCTAGTACCTTGATATTTCTTAGCTTGGCTTATCAGGTTAAACCTTATAAGGGGTGGAGGGAAGTTGGTTGGTAGTATAAGGATGGTTGGATTTCAAGGAAGAAATCCTTTTATGGGGTGGAGTGTTGTAACGTCCCAAAATCTATGATCTTATCCTATTCCTTGGTTAAGAAGATAGTATGCTCAGTTTCATAGATTTGATCAAACATGAACAAAAATATACCTTAAGGAATATTGTTTGCATATTAATTGGCATCACACATATCATAATATGCTCTTATTAACATATAATAACTTAATTATGTGCCATCATGTAAAGTATATTCATTAAATATGTCACATATATTACCTATGCTAACTATTATGCAAATAATAGATAACATATGTTTAATAAATGAAACAATGTGCTTAATACATGTATAGGAACAACTTTGTTAATTTCCATGTCCACAAACATGAATTATGCTCCATTATTTGAATAAATATTTATTTAATGGACTTAATAGATTAAATGAGTAAAATATGAAAAATCATGAGTAATAATATAATGAAATTATTTTCAAAACGAATTGAGGACAATAGGACTCAATTAAATGAATGCTAATAATGGTAATGGGCAAAAAAATTTAATGGTGCCATAACTAATAAAAGGTAATCTAAAAAGTGAAATATAATGGCAAAATTATGTTCCTTGGGTCCCGTAGCTTGGGTGCTAAGTTTCACATTATTTGAACAATTATAACTATCCTAATTTTTAATTAGAGAAGAAAATATGAGAAAAAGTCAAAGTGTTAAATAAATTACTAAATGTCTTTAATGGTGGAAATAAATCCCATATTCAAAATTCACATGCTAAAATTAGTTTGTGTGTCAATTTCTATATTATTTGGAAAACTTATCTATCCTAGTTTAGTTTGTGATAGAGAATATAACATAAAATATTAAATAAGCTACTAAACATTCCCAAAAAGAAATACTCATAGCAAAATAGGATCCTACAAGTCCCAATTAGTCTAGTTACAAAATTCGGCTTTAACTGAATTTTTTTAGACCCTCAAATAAAATGGGAAAAGAAAAAATATATATTAAATACTTGATGGATAAAGTATTAAATCGGAACATTCGTTTCACTATAGTTTCCCATTTTATTTAGATGACATGCATGGTTAGTTGGAAACTTACTTTTTGTGTGTTTTTTTGGAGTCTTTGTGGATCATTCGATTATGACTGCATAGTATCGTATATCTTCTACCTTGGGTCAAAAAGAAAACCCAGCTTAATAGTTTCTCCCTCTTATGTGATCGCTTGTCTCTCTATTTTTTCTCTCCCTCTTCCGACTTCTTTGTAGAAAGCTTCCTCAATAAAATATCCATATTTGGCACCTCAATAATTTAGGGTTCATCATCTATATATATCCCCAACCCTCTCTTTTTGATTCGCCTCCTAGTTCTCATTTTTGTAACCTCCTACGGCCTCACCAGAGCTTCATACCTGAATTTTCTACTCCAAAAACCATTCATCAACCTGATGCAACTCATCCAAACCCCTATAATCTCCTCTGGAATTTGCAGCCCTATCTCCAAACACCCTCAGCTTGTTGGCGCCACTCTAGATACAATAGATGGATCCAGATCTTCATGGCGTCAACACACCTAAACTCTAGTATTCTATAAGACTACCTCCTGACTTTCCAAAAAAAAAACTCCAGTCTTCTATGGTCCCAGGGACCTCCCTACACCACCTATTCCTCTACTTGAGACCAAGACTTAGGACACTAGATTCTATAGAAAGACCACTTGGTCTAGAAGTTCATCCTGACGCTATCCCAACACCAGCTTCTGAAGGTCACCAATACACTTCTGTCATCGAGCTTATAACCCTCTTAAGGCACGGAAACACCACCCGCAGGGAGGACGTTGGCCTAGCACTGAACCCTGACTATCATCAGCCATCGACGCTGCACTGGAAGTGGTACTCTACACTTTTCACTCGACCAAGTCCTCACATAAGGTTCCAACGGAGGCCCTTGATGTGCTTCCTTATGGTCAACAATCATTGATCACTAATAATACTCAGTTGACACCACTTTCATGTGGTCATCGAGATTTCTCCATGGTTTCCTATCCTAAATCCCGTGCTCCTATAATCTTGCATGTTCTTCTCACATGACTTTAGTTTTTTTTATTGCCCTCTCTCTCCATTTTCCCTAGTTGATAAAGTAGAAAATCCTTCTTGAAGTTTTGGCTGTCTAGATGCCTTGTTAAGTTTCTTTGGGACAAATTGACCCCCACACTTTTTTCCACATTGTGTGTTGTTCCTTATTGGTTGTGGAACCAGTCTATTTGGCTAGCAATGATCGGGACCACATTGGATATTTTTGTACGTGTGTAATTTCTTCTTATTTTCTTATTGGTTGTCTTTACTGAAATTCATAGCAAATTGTCTATAGTTTAGAAAATGAAGTAAATATAAGATTTGTAATTGTGAAATTTTCCTCTACACAATGGTACAAGTTTCATTTTCTAATTAAAATCTAATAAATACATGATTTTTATGTATTTATCTAATTGATTACAATTTCAAAAGTTCATAATTAATAATTTATAAGCTTGACAAATACAGTAAAATATTTTATGAACTTAGAAAAATATAATCTATAAGATCACATGGTTTTCATAACTAATTTTATAATAATTGACAGGTGATTTTTAGGGTTTATACAATTAATATAAACCTAACTCTAATTCTACATATATGTTTAATAGGTGTCTGAAGAACCTGGTTTGGGCCTAGGGCTAACTTTGGACTCATGTAGACTTCATGTGAGATATGATTTCATTCTCTATTATTCTTATTGAGAAATAAACATATTTTCCCTCTCTCTCTTAGTCCTATGGACAAATTAGCCAACACAATTTCTCTCTCTTCTGAGAACCTATTTCATGTGAAATATTCCATGTTTATTCTAGTCTTGAGATCATCTTAGTTTGTTGGATATTCTTTTTGGACTCTTATTCATATCTTGTCCATTTTATTCCATGGTGGGCTTTATGATCTTATGTTGCATCTCATTTCTGGACATGATTGGATATTTGTTTATCGATCGTATGACCCCACATGGTAACTATTGTATTATTATCTTATTGTTTCATATGATTGGACTTTCACTTGCATATACATTTATGCATGCTTAGTGAATCAGTAGCCCTAGAGTAAGGTAAATGCTTTGGTTTTGTTAGGTTTTATTCCCTATCGAGTGTGGCTTTCCACTCATATTATATAGAGGCACGTCTTTCCACCCAGGGTGTGTCTTTCCACCCAGGGTGTGCCTTTCCACCCATTATTATATTGGGAGTTAGGTAGTATTTCATATTCTATCAAGTTTTAATGCTATGATTCTTAGCCTCCACTGACTTTATATTACACTAGTGATATGTTTATCTCACATGCATGCAAGTTGATATTATGGTGAAGGGTTTGTTCCATAAATTCTTTATATGTGCCTTTGTTGAACAAATCTTATGTTTTATTAATGACAAGTGCTTATCTTGAATACCATTTTATTGAATTCATATTCTTTTGATACCCTCCTGGGTGAAACTTTCCTCTTCTATGGGAAGACTTGTTTAGTTGATGTCCTTTATTTCTTATATAACTCAATCCTCGATGAATATGCTCATACTGGCTTGGGTGCTGGTAATTTCAATTTTTTTAATGATATCTTTTGGGGTATGCTTCCAATCCTACATGTAGGACATGGAGGCATGACATACAGAAGTGGACCTATATTATGAAGATAACTCTTAATGGGAAATATATTTGAGATAGCTAAATATCCCTTTAATTATATCATGATGATGTTCTAACCTTTGTGTAAGCCCTATATGGGAGATGATGATGTACTTTTATAAAATTAAATATAGTCATGAAATTTTATTCTGTCGCTATACTATGGTCTTTTTGCATATCATCATTTGAGAGAAGAAAAAAATTCCATCTCGGGTGTGTTTGGAATACATAGTTCATTCCTCATATATTAGTAGGGAGTGTATACCCTCTCGGGTCCCACTCCTTGCACCTTAATTCTTGAATTTGTAGGAAACAACTTTTACTAGCAGCTGCTAAATCAAAATTAGGAGTTTTAATGGCCCAACTAGATTTATGTTCCATCTCTACTGGGATATGACAAGATTTTCCATAAATAAAATAGAAAGTAGTTGTTCATAAAGGCATTTTGTAAGCGGTTCTATACACCCACAAGGCATCATTGAGATTCAAGGCTCAATCTTTTCCTTTGTGGTTCACAATTTCCTCTAGAATAGACTTTATTTGATGATTTGACACTTCAACCTAGCCACTAGTCTGTAGGTTATAAGGGGAAGCAACCTTGTAGCGGACACCATACTTTTCAGCAAGAATTCAAATTTCTTTTCTAAAAAGTGCGCCCATCTGTCAGAAATCATGGTGTGAGGAACCTTTAAACTAGGGAAAATGGTGTCTTTGAAGAGTTTTGTAATAGATTTAGCATTATAAGTTTTGATGGGGAGGGTTTCTACCCATTTCAAAACATAATCCACAACCACTAAGATATAGGAAAACCCACAAGAAGAAGGGATTGGTCCCATATAATCTACTCCCAAAACATTAAAGATTTCAAGCTCTTTCCAAGAAGTCATGGGCACTTGGTCATGTTCGGATATGTTTCCTGATCTTTGTCATTGGTCACAGGAGAGACAAACTCATACAAATCTTTAAAGATTGTGGGTCAACAGAACTCACATTAAAGAATTTCCCTAGTGGTTATTTTAGAACTCATGTGCCCAACTGTTGGACCTGATTGACATTGATCTAAAATAGAAAGGGATTCCTCACGGGTGACACACATACGGGAAAGACTGTTTGCACAAATTTTGAAAAGATAAGGGTCATCCCAACAAAAAATCCTAATATAATCCAAAAGGTTAGCTTTTGAGTGTCCATTGTATTCGGGATGTAAAACACCTACAACAAGGTAATTGACAAAGTCAACAAATCATGGAATTTGAACTCTACCTTAAGAAATTGGTCATCTAGCAAGGAGTCATCTATTGGAATTTAGTCATCCTAACACATACTTAGCCAACTAAGATGGTTGACAACAACATTTTCTAACCCTTTTTTATCAAAGGTTTCTAAGTCAAATTCCTAAAGTATAAGGATCCATTGAATGAGTCTGGGTTTAGCATCTTTCTTCATCATAAGTTAGAAAATAGCAGTGTGGTCACTATACACAAAAACCTTAGACCCAACTAGATATGACCAGAACTTGTCAAATGCATAAATAACGGCTAGCATTTTTTTGGTAGTTGTGTAGTTTTGTTGCACATAACCTAGAGTTTTGGACTAGTAGTAAATGACATGTTGATTTCTATCAACTCGTTGCCCTAGGATGTCTCCCACCACGTAATCTCTGGTGTTGCACATAATCCCAAATCATAGTGACCAATCCGACGTGTCGATGATGGGAGTGGAAGTGAGAGTTTCTTTTAGACTATTAAAATTGTTCATGCAAGATTCATTAAAATCAATAGCAATATCTTTCTAGAGAAGATTAGTGAGAGGTTTGGCAATTTATGAGAGTTGCATATAAAACACCAGTAGAATCTGATGTGCCCAAGAAAAGCATGGATGTCTTAACATATGTAGGAGGGATAAGTTTCATTATAACTTCCATCTTTATTCTGTCCACTTCTATTCCCCTATTACTCACTCGATGTCTCTAGACGATTCCTTCCTTCACCATGAAATTATAGGTTTCCTAGTTTAAGTAAGTATGCTTCTTTACACTTTTCAATCATAAGGGATAGATGTCAAAGAAAAGAGTCAAAATTATCTCCATAAATGGAGAAGTCATCCATGAAAATCTCTATGATAGTTTCGGTCAATCGGGAAAAGATCCATGCACCGCTAGAAGGTGGCAGGGGCATTATATAGACTGAAGGGAATTCTCTTGAATGTGTAGGTAACGAACATGCAACTGAAGGAGGTCTTTTCTTGGTCATCAAGATGAATAGGGATTTGTTAAAAAATTGAATAGCCATCGAGGTAACCAAAATACTCTTGATGGGCGAGGCGCTCTAGAACCTAATCGCGGAAGGGAATTTGGAAGTGATCTTTTTTAGTGGTCTTATTCAAAATTCTACAATCAAAGCACATCCTCCACCCATTGATGGTGTGAGTGGGAACAAGCTCCTTATTGTCATTTTTTACCATAGTGGTGCCCCTCTTTTTGGGCACAACTTGAACAGGGATAAACCATGGAGAGACTAAGATGGGATAGAGGGTTTATGTAGTCAAGAGGACAACCTCCTTCATGTTTGGATTTAACTTGCACTGAGGATCCCTAGATGTCTTGTATTCTTCTACCATTGGGATTTTGTGCATGCAGTTGGCTTGACTAACTCCTATGAGCTCGGTCATCTTGTATCCCAAGGCAGCCCTCCTTTTCCTCAATTTGGTCAAAAGTTTTTCTTCTTTCTTGGATGTCAGGTCTGAATTTATTATAATAAGGCAAGTTTCTAATTCAGTAAGAAAGACATGCTTGAGTCCTTCTGGGAGGGGTTTCATTTATGTGGCCTTGCAAGGTTTAAGTTTCTCTTCCAAAAGAGAAATCATTTTCAGGTCCTCAAAATACGATTGTGGAATTTCCTCAAAAGTGTCAAGATGGGCCCTACATTGGATGATGTATTCATTATCAAAATCAGATTCAGTTAGGGAGGTAAGGACAGTGCGGAGTGATCCTCAAATAATTCCCATTCTTGTCTAAGTTGAGAAAGTTTATCTACACAATCAAGTAAGTAAACTTCCTCTTGGATGTTTGGGCTTCTCAAAGTTCCAAAGACACAAAATTCAAGATTTTGTCTTCCTAATTTTAGAAGAATTGCATTGGCTTCTACATCAATCAAAGCTCTAGAGGTCTCAAAAAAAGGTTGACCAAAAATGAGAGGATAAGGGTGCAAGGATGCTGACCCACGTTTTGGGATAAACCTATTTGTTTTTCCTAAGTATGTTGCTTAGAACCTTTCTCTAATCATTTTGAGATGTAATTAGGGCATGTAGAAATTTTAAGGTTCTTGTTTGAGCTTGTTTGGATGATTCTTGTGTTTTGTGGTGAGGTTTTAGTACAAATTGCAATTCACCCAGAATAGGGGTTGATGTGAAAGTTTTCCACCTCTATACTGTTCCCTCTCTCTTTCTTGGCATCATCTAGAGGATAGCGAGAGAAGGACTCATTGTTTGGGTCTTGTTTGTGTGGTGACATCCTTGGTGATGTTTAGAATACATGAGTGAGGTGTGCCTTATACCTAGTGACGTGGTTCGTACTACACTAAAAAACTCACCCAGGGCTGAAATCCCTGAGTTTTTACCAAAACCTTGTGCAATAATACCACCCGCAAGAGGATGAGTCTTATCACACTATAGTTAAGGATCGAATCCCAAGGGACAACATTTTTAAGAATCTTTGCTAGTCAGATCTAGCTCAATCAAGACTAATATTTAGAACAAAGATTGGTTTGGGTTTAATTAAACTAATTGCAAGGAAAGTAAAGAGCAGGATTAAAAGTTGATTAAAGATTAATGATGGGAATTGCTGGGATGGATCTGGGCTTCACAACCACTACACATGCAAACATATCCAAACACGCACATCCAGCATAGATATAACCATCCAAGTGGAGCTACTACAAACCCTCCATACGGATGTTACGTTCGTGTAAGCATCATATTAGGCATCATATGTCTCATCGCCATCCAGATCACACACTTACAGCTCCAAAGATACAGATATCCAATAGAAGTTGCGGCCCCCCCCATACGGGCGTTACGCACACAGAAGTTTCACCGTGGGCTAGATGTCTTGTCACCTCACGGATCACACACTTACGACTTTAGGGAATCCCATTAGAAGTTCTCGTTGAGGAGTCAACCGCGTTAATCGACATTTAAAACCTACGCATTGAAGTTCTCACAACATAAGAATGAAATAGATCATGCAAGCAGTTAATCAATCCACAAGCACACATCAAACGATTAGCAACAAAATGAAGAGTTATATACAAGCCATCAGATGTTTATTAAATGAACATGTGAGCAAGGCCATCGGGGCTAGTCCCCGCACCCCAGCGAAAGGAAACTACTCGCTCATGGTGAGAGAAACAAAGAGAGAAAGAGAGAGGGAAGATTCCGCTATAGGCATGGTGAAGAAGACGGTCGTAGCTCAGTGGAGAGGCAATCTTCTACGCTATGTCAGGGTAGATCTGGAAGAGGAGGGATGGACACCACGGAAGATGGGGCAAAACTTCTATCTCCACCTTCCTTCTCTTCTCATCCTCCTTGCTCGCAGCAGGAGGAGCAACTCGTGGACATGATGGCATATGCAAGCATTGGAGATGTAGATGGATGGTTGTAGATCTGGGTTTCCACCTCAGATATGGATGAACGGAGGCGCAAGAATGCCACAAGGGTTGCTCTTGGCTATGGATAGGACTTCATAGGGGTCGATCACTTCTTGGACGTAGCCTGGCGGCGGTGGAGTTGACCCCTTGACAAGAGTGATGAAGGGGGGTATTTATAGTAGTAGGCGACCTGCTGGGCACTGCTGGGACCTTGGGTCGAGGTCTTTGTAGGTTGTAAGGTGTAGGTACTTCTGGAGACCTCGGGTAGGAGTTGCTTGGTCACGATTCGAGGAAGGAGGTTGCGATCTTAGAAGTGTGTGTGTTGGTGGCTGTAGATCGCGGGTCGAGGATGGAGGCAGGGAGTGGATGATCGCAGTTTCTATTAGATCGCGGGTGGGAGGTGGTGATCGCGATCTGATAGTGGTCACGGTCCATTGAAAAGGTCGCGATGCAAAGGTGTAGGTGTAGATCACGATTGTAGTTGGGAACCGCAGGTCGTGGTTAGGTCGACTGCGGATAGAGAAGGTGCGAGCGTTGATGATGGTGGAGGTCGACGTTGGCAGTAGTTGTAGCTATCGATGCTTGATAATGGTGCAGGGGGATTTGATGGAGGTGGCGATGTCGAGGACCCTAGGTCGCGATGTGGTAGGATGATCACGGTTGGTGGAGAAGGTCACCATGATCGCAGTGTAGAGATGATGATGTTGCAGTGCAAAGCAGTAGAGGTCGCAGTGAGTAGGAAAGGACCGCGGGCACGGTATAGAAGAGATCGCGGTCTGGTTAGGGTTAGAGGCGATGGTAGATGGAAGTGAACATAGTGATCACGATTGGAAGGATCACGATCTAGTGGTGGATGGGAAGTCGATCGCGGCCTAGGCAGGTTGTAGGTTGTAGTTGGAGTAGATGAAGGAGGCCTTGATCGCGATCCCTCAGGAGGGGATGATCGTGGTCTCTTCAACAGGAGAACTAGCCTGATGGGCTTGAATAAACAAGGGCCTTCCATTTATGGATGGGACACATCAATTGAAGGTTGACCCTCTTGTGCCCTACTCCATCTGCATGAAAAGAAACAAATCTAGTCAGTAGGCATTGATAATCCAACCAATTGAGCAAGATTGTATATCATAAGGTTTTAGGAAATAAAATCAAGAATACTAAGTAAAACTGGGCCAAAGATGACGACTAAAACCTAGATGAATATGTATTCATCAAAACACCCCGAACTTAAACGTTGCTCATCCTCGAGTAACACAAAATCTGAAACAGTCGCCAAATGAATGATTTCAACTCGTGTGATTGCCTCATTCTCACATCAGGATCGTTTCTTTTCTTCTCTATATGACTAAGCATCTCAACTTCCTGAGATCACTGAACACAACTTACAATATCTTTGTTCCTGAGTTTGTTTTCCAACATCACTTCCTCCCCACTTTTTCCAACAGAAAGCATTTCTAAGAGCTTCATAAGAGTCCAGAGATACCCGCAGAACAACAAGTGTGCATCCGATCTGACACTGGTGTTTTTCAAGATAAGGGAGGCATTCATTGTGCCATTAGGTGGAAAAGGAAGTGAAGGGTGGTATGGAAGGAATTTGTATATGTCTCCTCTATTCGACTCGAGATTTTTATTATGTGGTTGCAATTACATTGATTGCAAATTTTTTGTGTGCAAATCTCTCCTCTATTCGACTCGAGATTGCCCTTTTTGTGTGCGCATTGGCATCTTTTCTTGTTCATTTTGGTGATACACCCCTTTTTCATAGAGTTGGGTATGGAAGAAGTGAATAAAGAGAGATATGGTGTGCCACCCCGAACTTAGGGTTTGGCACTATTTTGGCTATTTTTGTTTCTTTTTGATGGATGGAGGGGTAAGAAGATGATAGAAGAAGTGTAGAAGAGAGTTCATATCAGAATGCAACTTGATTTACAATTCAGTGCACCGAGTTGTTCTCCTTATCATACTCTTATCAAATAATGACTTGATGAGGATCCAGTGGAGATTCTGTGCTATTGTTCCACTAGTCAGCTAGGAAGCACAATGTGTTTGATCCCTCTCAGTTTGACAGATACTTGCCATTTTTACTGAACATGATGTTAGGATTCATAAGCTTCACATGGTGATTTCTAACTATTGGCTAGTTTCAGAAATTGTCCCCCTTGAGGCTTCACTTCAGATAAGGAGGGTATAATGATTCAAAATTGCATAGACAAAGAAATAGCTGGCTAGGTAAAGGCGTTGATTGAAACAAAAGTGTCAAAACTTCGTCAAGTTTCTATACATCTTCTTTGAAAACTTAAAAATTTTGAAAATTTTGATCAAAATTGAAACGATGGAATCTTAAGTCTGAAACAGATGGGTGTAGGTGGAATGTAAAGTACATACCACCCACCCTCCACCCCGAACATAGAAATTTTTTCATCTTGAGAAAACTCTAGATATGAGATGGAGGGGAAACATCATGCCTATCGGCCCACCAAATGTGGTTGCGTTCCTCTCAGCAACGTGTCCTCCATCTAAAATCTTAAAAATGAAAACTATCAGAACTTGAGATTGCATCTTGTGATGCGATATCTACTGCGTGCAAAATTTTCTAATTCAAAATTGAAATTAAAAAGCTAAGGTAAGGATTGGGTTGCCTCCCGACAAGCATCTTTGTTTTATGTCATTGGCTCAACTTGATTCCTTCAATTTTCTAATATATATGTTGGTTTGGAAAGATTCATTGATTCATCAGTGCTAGTAGCAACTGTGGTGAAATATCTCTTCAAGCATTGTCCATTTGCCACAAAATCGCCCAACTTTTCACTCCATAAAATGAAAGCACCATGTGGGTAGATGCTCTTGACAATGTATGGTCCAGAGCAGTGCGAACGGATTTTTCCTAGGAATAACCTCAGTCTCGAGTTATACAGTAGAACTTCGTCTTCCACTTGTATGTCCTTCCTTTTCATATGACTATCGTGCCATAGCTTTGTGCATTCTTTGTAGATTTGTGCATTCTCATAAGTTGTCATTCAGAGTTCATCTAGCTCCTGAAGTTGCAGAATCATGGCTTGGCCAGCCTTCTTCATATCAAAATTCAGCTTTTTGATTGCCCACCAAGCTTTGTGTTCAAGTTCTATGGGAAGGTGGCATGACTTTCCATAGGTTAATCTAAATGGTGTTGTTCTAAGAGGAGTCTTGAAAGAAGTTTGGTAGGCCCACAAGGCGTCATTGATTTTTACTGACCAATCCTTTTAGTTGTGTCCGAGATAGCTTTGAGTTGGCGGTTAGAAACCTCTACCTGTCCACTCATCTGCGGATGGTAGGGGGGAGCCACCTTGTGTGTTACACCATATTTTCTCAACAGAGCCTCAAAACTCCTTTCTAGAAAATGAGAACCTCCGTCAGATATCACAGTGTGTGGGACTCCAAAATGGGGAAATATAATATCTTTGAACATTTTGATCATAGGTTTCGAATTGCTAGTTACGGTTGGTATGGACTCTACCCATTTAGAGACATAATCCACTGCAACTAGAATGTAGAAAAACCCATGTGAGGATGGGAATGGGCCCATGTAGTCCACTCCCTAAACATAAAAAATCTTGACTTCTTGCCGTAGTTTAAGTGGCATCTCATCTCTTTTTGTTATGTTACCCGCCCTCTGGCATTTGTCACATGATAAAATAAAGTTGTAGGCATCCTTGGATATGGTTGGCCAAAAGAAGACACATTGCAAAACCTTCAAAGAAGTTTTCTTAGAACTCATATGGCCTCCAACAGGGCCTGAGTGGCATTGCTCTAAAACAATTTGGGCTTCTTCCTCAGTGATACAATGTCTATAAAGACCATCAACACAAATATTGAAAAGGTACGGTTCATCCCAGTGATATTGCCTGACATCATGCATGAATTTCTTTAGTGCATTTCCAGTGCATTCAAGGTGGATGACACCGTCCGCAAGGTAGTTCACATAGTCTGAGTACCAAAGAGTAGCTTCTGAGACTTTCATGAGCTGGTCATCTGGAAGAGAGTCGTTAATAGGGATTGTTTCAGTGTCCAGGGTGTGGATACGACTCAAGTGGTCTGCCACAACATTCTTTGTTCATTTCTTATCTCTTATCTCTAGATCAAATTCTTGAAGAGGAGAATCCATCTGATTAGCTTGGGTTTTGCATCTTTCTTTTTTAAGAGGTAACGAATTGTAGAATTATTAGTGTAGACAATCACCTTCGAACCAATGAGGTAGGATCTAAACTTGTCAAAGGCACACACAACTGCTAAGAGTTCCTTCTCGGTAGTTGCATAATTGCTCTGAGCTTCATCAAGGGTCTTAGATGCATAGTAGATGACATGATGTTTCTTCTCTATACATTGGCCTAAAACAGTGCCAACTGTGTAGTCACTGGCATCACACATTATTTCAAAAGGGTGATCCCAATATGGAGCTATGTTAATGGGGGTTGATGTAAGGGCATGCTTGAGATTGTTGAAACTCTTGATGCATTCTTCATCAAAGTGGAAATCAACATCTTTTAGTAATAAGTTTGTCATCAGCTTGCTTATCTTGGAGAAATCCTTGATAAACCTTCTGTAAAAGCCGGCATGACCAAGGAACGTGTGAACCTCTCTTACATTGGTTGGGATAGCGATTTTAGAAATCACTTCGATCTTCGCCTTGTCAAGTTCGATTCCTTGACTACTAACCCTATGGCCAAGGACAATGCCTTCTTTTACCATAAAGTGGCACTTCTTCCAATTTAGCACTAGGTGTGATTCTTCACATTGCTTGAGGACCAAGGAGAGGTACTTCAGGCATGGGTCGTATGAATCCCCATATATGGAGAAATCATCCATAAAAAAATCGATAATAGTTTTGGTTAGACCAGTAAATATGGCTTCCATGCAGTGTTGGAAGGTTGCAGGCGCATTACAAAGCCCGAATGGCATCCTTCTAAAGGAGCCAAAATGAAAAGTGAAAGTTGTCTTCTCTTGGTCATATGGACGTATAGGAATTTGATTGAATCCAGAGTAACCATCGAGATAGCAAAAATATTCCTGGTGAGCCAGCCGCTCTAAAACCTGATCTAGAAAAGGCATCGGGAAATGATCTTTGCGTGTGGCCATGGTTAACTTCCTGTAATAAATACACATCATCCACCCGGTAACTGTTCGAGTGGGGATGAGTTCATTATCGTCATTATGTATCACAGTAGTGCCACCTTTCTTTGGTACAACATGAACAGGACTCACCTATGGCGAGTCAGATATAGGATAGATGATCCCCGTAGTGAGCAATTTAATAACTTCAAGGTGGACTACTTCTTTCATATTTGGATTAAGCTTTCGTTGATGTACAACAGTCGGCTTGTGGTCTTCCACCATGGGGATTTTTTGCATGCAAAGTGCTTGACCATCCCCAGTGAGATCACTCATTTTATAGCCGATATCTTTTCTTCTTTCCCTTAATTCTTTCAGGAGTTTATCTTCTTGTTCGGATGTTAGATCAGAATTTATGATAACTGGACAAACCTTGAGATCATCTAGAAACATGTACTTTAGTCCTTCAGGTAGGGGCTTCATTTTAGGAGCTTCTGGTTTCTCACATAGGTCTTCAGCTACATTCACAACCTTGAGTTCCTCAAATTTAGCTTCAGGATCTTCTTCGACAGCGTTGAATTGGATAACACAATCCTTTACTTGTTCATCAATGGAGTCATCAATAGATGGGTTTGTTAGAGCCACTTCTAAAGGATCATCTTGTTCATAATCCTCTTACGTAAGGAGTGACATTTTCTCTATGCAATCAATCAAATAGACTTCTTCTTGCATGCTTGGTCTTCACATATTTTCAAAAACTTTGAACTCGAGAGTTTCTTTACCTAGTATGAGGAGCAAGGTTCCTTCTTCAACATCAATCAGATCTCTTGCAGTGGAAAGGAATGGACTACCAAAGATAAGAGGGTATCTAGCATCTTCTTTTATGTCCATGTGACAAAGTCGCATGGGACATAAGAGTCTTTGCCTACTTTAATTTGGGACATCCTCAATGATTCCCAAAGGAAGAGTCATAGAATTGTCTAAAGTTGTATAGTCATGCTAGTTGGGAGAAGTTCTACAAACCCTAGCCTCTTTCAAAGGCTAAGTGGCATGATAGAGATGCTAGCACCCAGATTGGCCAATCCCTTCTTACATGAAGAGTCACCGATATGGCATGAAATCCCAAAGGATCTTGGGTCTTTCTGCTTCTTTGGCATCTTGCTCTGAATAATGTCAGAAGTAGTTGTTGCTAACTTGACTATCTTGTATTCTACAGTTATATACTTCCTTGTGAGGAGAGACTTTAAGTACTTCATCCAGGTAGGTATTTCATCCAACGCATCTAGAAAGGGTATATCAACATGAAGCTTCTTCATTACTTCTTTGAACTTGTTGAAACGTGTGTCAAGCTTTGTCTACTTTAGTTGAGCTGGGAAAGGAGGATGAGGCTTGTATACTGGCACATTTGGCTCAGGTGTGTCTTTAGCCTCTACAACAATAAGTTCTTCAGAACTTGCTTTGTCTGTCTTATCAGCGGTTGGTGGTTCTTTTGGTTGAGACTCAGGTATTGTTGAGTCTTGGGCAGTCACAAAGTCATCATTGTCTATAACAACCATAGGTGTCTTGACAAAAGGATCAGAATAGTCTTTTCCAGACCTAGTCGTGACAGCCTTCAGTTGCTCTGGATGCTTAGGATTGTTCTCTGGTTGGCTAGAAAAAGCTCCAGCAAGCGGCTTGAGGCTAGCTGAAAGTTGAGCAAGTTGAGATTCGATAGCCTTCTGATGGGCTTGCTGATTTTCTATCATAGTTTGTTGTGACTACAACATCTTCTCAATGGCTGACAGTTTGTCGTCAGAAGAGATGGGACCGACTTGTGGCCCTTGTTGTTGATGTTGATAAGGGACTTGGTTTGGATTCTGGAACTGAGAGTTGTTTTGATACTGGTTGTAGTTTCTATTCTGGAAGTAATCTCTAAAGTTCCCTTGATTCCTAAAATTTTGTTGTTGGTTATACTGGTATCCCGGAGGACCTCGTTGTTGATTATCTGAACAAGTTTTTGTGAGTTTTCCACTCCTAAAGGATTTCCATATTGAAAACCTGGATGGTTCCTGTTCTGATTCAGATTATAATATCATTGACCAGGGATGGTGTGGATAGCATTCAGATTTTCCATCTGACCATTACCTCCTTGGGTACAAGTATTTCCCAAAACGACATCACAGAGGATATTACAGGCTAGAGTAGAATGATCAGTGCCTTTGCATGCTTCACAGAAAAATGAAGCTGACTTGACTTGTTCTTGTTGACGAGGGGGCGAGCGCCTTCTTTCACAGGTGACAAAAGATGATTCAAGATTGTCTTGCTTAGCAACAAGCAGTTTTAGAGATTCGGCAATAGGTTTGTACTCAGGAGTAGCTTCTGCCATAGCTACCTTCAGCACTCATTTCCCTATGGGTCTACCCCAGTTAGCTTGATTTTCAGCTCCAAGGGTGACAACCTTCCATGCGCTATCATAGCTTTGTCGCATGAAGTTTCCTCCAGACGAGGAGTCTAAAAACTTCTTGATATCATCATCCACACCTCTATAAAAGATTTCAATGAGCTGATTCTTAGTAATGCCATGGTTTGGACACTTGCGTAGAAGATCTTTGTATCTTTCCCATGCTTCTGCAAGGGTTTCTCCAGGGACCTGAGTGAATTGTGTTATTCGGCCCCTAATTTCATAGGTGAGGGAAGGAGGATAGAATTTCTCCAGGAAAACATTTTGAAGTTGTTCCCAGGTGGTGATGGGTTCGCATTGCAAAGAGTTATACCAACTCATGGCTCTATCGACAAGAGAATATTTGAAGATACAGAGTCTGATGGAATCATTTGTGACTCCATTCTGATTTTTCATAGCACATAGATCTATAAACCAAAGAAGATGTTCTTGACTATCTTCTCCTTGCTTACCATAGAAAGGGCTATTCTGAATCAGTGTAACCCAATGTGCCCTAATCTCATAATTTGGAGCATTGATGGGAGGAGGTTGTATTGGGTGGTGAACATCAGCAGCTTTAGGGATTGAGAATTCTCTAAGGTCATTTTGTAACTCTACTGCTTGAGCTTCTACTTGAGCAACTTGGATTTCTTCTTGAACTGCAACTCAGACTTCTTGCATAAGCCTATCTCTTTGTGCATTAAGGGCTTGAGCTACCCTTCAGGAAATTACATCATCTTGTGCCATTCTATCTTGATTCTCTCTACTTTGACGATGAAAGGTTCGTTCTATCTCAGGGTCAAAGCTAACAGCAAGGCCGGAACTATTCGAGCGGTGCATGAACTAGTCTTTGGGAGTACCTAGGATGGAAAGATCTTTCGGGAGTAAGATGGATGGAGTAGAACCAGATTCAAGTGTATGATCAATAGTATCAAAAGTAAAAGCAAAATCCTAGATTAGCCTTAATGGAACTAGATTTAACTAGATGATTCTGTTGTCCCTAGCAACGGCGCCAGAATTTGACATGGTTCTTACTGCACTAACAAACTCACCCAGGGCTAAAATCCCTGAGTTTTTACCAAAACCTTGTGCAATAATATCACCCGCAAGTGGACGGGTCTTATCGCAGTATAGTTAAGGATCGAATCCTAAGGGACAGTTTTTAAGAATCTTTTCTAGTCAGATCTAGCTCAATCGAGACTAATGTTTAGAATAGAGATTGGTTTGGATTAAATTAAATTAATTACAAGGAAAGTAAAGAGTAGGATTAAAAGTTGATTAAAGATTAATGGTGGTAATCGTTGGAATGGATCCGGTTTTCACCACCGCTACACATGCAAACATATCCAAACACGCACATCTAGGCTAGATATAACCATCCAAGTGGAGCTACTGCAAACCGTCCATACAGATGTTAGGTTTGCGTAAGCATCACCTTATGCATCAGATGTCTCGTTGCCATCCAGATCACACACTTACGGCTCCGAAGATACAGATATCCGACTGAAGTTGCGGGCCCCCCAATACGGGTGTTAGGCACACAGAAGCATCACTATGGGCTAGATGTCTCATCACCTCACTGATCACACACTTACAACTTCAGGAAATCCCATCATAAGTTCTCCTCAAGGAGTCAACCACGTTAATCGACATTCAAAACCTATGCATTGAAGTTCTCGCAACATAGGAATGAAATAGATCATGCAAGCAGGTGATCAATCCACAAGCACACATCAAACGATTAACAACAAAATGAAGAGTTCTATACAAGCCATCAGATGTTTAGTAAATGAACATGTGAGCAAGGGCAGTGGGGCTAGTCCCCACACCCCAGTGAAAGGAAACTACTCGCTCATGGTGAGAGAAACAAAGAGAGCAAGAGAGAGGGAAGATTCCACCATGGGCATGGTGAAGAAGATGATCACAGCTCAGTGGAGAGGCAGTCTTCTATGCAATGTCAGGGAAGATCTAGATGAGAAGGGAAGGACACCATGGTAGATAGGGTAGACCTTCTCTCTCCACCTTCCTTCTCTTCTCATCCTCCTTGCTTGTAGTAGGATGAGCAGCTCGTGGACGTGATGGCATATGCAAGCGTTGGAGGTATAGATGGATGGCTATAGATTTGGGTTTCCACCTCAGATCTGGATGAACGGAGGTGCAAGAACACCACAGGGGTCGCTCATGGCTATGGATCAGACTCCTCAGGGGTCAAGTGCTTCTTGGGCATAGCCTGGCAGCGGTGGAGTCAGCCCCTTGACAATATTGATGTAGGGGGGTATTTATAGTAGTGGGTGACGTACTGGGTACTGCTGGGACCTTGGGTCGAGGTCTTTACAGGCTGGAGGGTGCAAGTGTCGCTGGAGACCTCGGGAAGGATTTTCTTGGTCATGGTTCAAGGAAGGAGGTCGCGGTCTTGGAAGTGAGTGCATTGGTAGCTGTCGATCGCGGGTCGAGGATGGAGGCAGAGAGTGGATGATTGTAGTTTCTGTTGGATCGTGGGTGGGTGGTGGTGACCACGATCTGACAGTGGTCACGGTCTAGTGAAGAGGTCGCGATGCAGAGGTGTAGGTGTAGATCGTGATTGTAGTTCAGAACTGTAGGTCGTGGTTAGGTCGACCACGGCTAGAGCAGGTGTGATCATTGATGATGGTGGAGGTTGACGCCAGCAGTAGTTGCAACTGTCGATGCTCAATCACGGTACAGGGGGAGTTGATGGAGGTGGCGTAGTCGAGGACCCCAGGTTGTGATGTCGTAGGATGATCATGGTTGGTGGAGGAGGTCACCACGATCACGGTGTACAGATGATGATGTCGTAGTGCAAGGAAGTAGAGGTCACAGTGAGGAGGAAAGGACCAGAAGCACGGTGTAGAAGAGACTGCGATCTGGTTAGGGTTAGAGGTGATGGTAGATGGAAGTGAGGATTGTGATCACGGTTGGAAGGATCACGATCTGGTGGTGGATGGGAAGTCGATCGTGGTCTGGGTAGGATGTAGGTCACGGTTGGTGTTGATGAAGGAGGCATTGATCGCGATCCCTCAGGAGGTGATGATAGTGATCTCTACAGCAGGTGAACCAGCCTGATGGGCTTGAATAAAGAAGGGTCTGCAATTTGTGGATGGGTCGCATCAATTGAAGGTTGACCCTCTTGTGCCCTACTCCATCTACATGAAAACAAACAAACCTAGTCAGCAAGCATTGATAATCCAACCAATTGATCAAGATTGTATATCATAAGGATTTAGGAAATAAAAGTGAGAATACTAGGTAAAATTGGGCCAAAGATGGCGAATGAAACCTACATGAATATGCATTCATCACCTAGATGTGTTGTCACAGGCTAGAGAGCCTTATAGAGGCTATGTATCAGTTTGTGAGTGTGTAGGGTTGTGCCCTATCGATTTGTGAGTGTCTAGGGTTGTGCCCTATTGGTTTGTGAGTGAGTAGGGTTGTTATCTATTAGTTTTTGAGTGTGTAGGGTTGTGCCATATCAGTTTGTGAGTGTGTAGGGTTGTGCCCTATCAGTTTGTGGGAGTGTGTAGATATGGTTTTGGGAATGACCTTGGTAGGATACCAAGAGGGAGAGATCTATCCTTAACCATATCACCATGTCTTGCATGTTTTTGCATGTGGCTCCTTTTTCATGGACAAGTGTCACCTAAGCTCCTAAGGTGATGACACCTCTACCATGATCTCTCTCTCATCCCCGTAGTATATAATTCTCTTTCTCTCCATGTAAGAGGATCCTTTTGGCCATCCTTTCTTTCTCTCCTTCTTGGGGGATGACCTTGAGAAGCTTAAGGAGCTAGGGAGGTTCTCTTAGAACTTGGTGTACGAGTTTTAAGTTGTGGTGTTCTTTGATCATCTTCCATCTTCTACCTTGGTAAGCTATGTTTCCTAGCTCTCTCTTCTTCTTCTTCTTCTTAGCCATGGATATTTGGTATCTTCTTTTCACCTCGAGCCATCTTAACCTTGGTATCATCTTCTTCCTTGGAGGTGTAGTGGTGATCAAGTTTGGTGGATCATCTTCTACCTTGAGCTCGTGAGCTTAAAGCTTGACCTTGGAGCTTGGATCTTTGGGGTGATCTTTTAGACAGGTTATATAACTCTTAACCTCCTTTGGTATTTTCACTATTCATATGCTTATGTTGTTTTTCTTCTCTAGATTATTTAGTTGATGCATGCTAGTAGTTTTAAGTGGTTTTGAGAATTGTTTTGATGAAGGAGTTTTGTTTAGTTGCTTCCCATGTCTTGCACCTTCATGCCATGTTAGTAGATGGACTTGTGGCCGATCTTCCTAATGTTGAAAATGACCAAGTCGACACATGCACTATGTTGGGGGTGGTCATCATGACTTGTGATGTCCTAACCGACACACCATGTGGCAAGTTGTCATGACTTAGGTAATGCTAAACTGATATGTTTGCTTACACCGACATGCTTTGATGGGGTCATCCCGTCATGCCCTAGAAGTGCCTAAACTGATATGTTTGCTACCTAATATGCTTGGAGGGTGTTAGCCCATCATTACTAGGGGAGTACCTTATGAGCTGGTATGTTTGTGTGTCAAATTGTGATGCGCTGATGGAGTAAGAGGCCGACACACTTTGGTGTAGGGTTGCCTGATATACCATGAAGTGTGAACTGTGATGCATTGCTAAAACACTAACCCTAATAGCCCGTCACAACTAGGGTTGCCCGACACACTTAGTGTTTCCTGTTATGCCTTCATGTAGGGCTAAATCGACATGCCTTGGGGAGGATATCTACTTGTGCCTTGGATAGGGGTAGTCGACATGTTATGTTGATGATAAGTTGAAACCCAATGCCAACTGTTAACCTGACGCACTTGATGCTAAACCAATACACTTCTTGTGTGTTTAACCCGATACACCACAAAATGTGCTAAACTGATACACCCCAAGTTAGTCTAAACTGATACCTTGTAATGGTAATCATGTTACGTTATTTTAATGATAGGGTTACATGGTATGATATGGTACCATATGGGGTGGTGGTATGAAAAATAAAGGACTATTGTTTTATGTAACCTTTAATCTTGTAACATACTTTATAGTGATGATAGAAATGATGATCTGAGGTTGGTTGTGTATCCCACTTTGTAAACCCTAATTGGTTAAAGTGAACCCTAACCCTAATAATGCAATGTGAATGACATGAATCCTTATGAGATGATAGTGATGGTGAAGTGTTATCTTTTTTGTTACAAGTCTCTAACCATGCACGTAACACAAGTTGATATGCATAGCTCAATTTGAGCTATAGTGTTAATGATATTATTTAATGGGCCTTATGAGGCATGTGAGATGTTGGTATCACAAAAAGAGGAGAAAATGGTTCTATGTCCTAGTGATGTCTTGTTGCCTTATATATATGCAATGATAATTTCCTCAGCAATGAGATGAGAGGTTGCTACCTTAAAGTATGTAGTCCTTGTGATGAGATATATGGTGAATGACAAGCATCAAGTGATAATTTGATGAGATCACACCTTATATGCTCAAATATGATCTGGTGATGTGATATGCCCTTATCTGTGTAGAGCTTGTTTAAAGTTTGTACGTTGTAACTTGATTGATGCTAAAAGACACTTAAATGACCTAACTAATCAAGTGGAACCTAATCATGTAGCTTGCCCTGTGCCATAGATCCATTTGGTGTTAGCATTTGTTGGATGGTGAAATGAGTTTACCTCAGAGTGCATATTTTTTAATATGTGGGGGTAAGGATGAATATCCCCTTACGTCCAGGTTATACAGGATTGGCGGCCATACCCTAATAAGAGTGCGGCTTCGAGCCGTAGCTTAGTAAGATGTGATACAGGAATGACAATGGGTCATACCCTAATAAGAGTGTGATTGTGGGTCATAGCTCTTCACTAGCATCGTGACCTGTACCAAGGCGAGCTAGATTTGTACAGCTAGACTATATGTCATTGATAGCAGTATGACTGATGATGTCACTGCATGTTCACTCGTACTGACTGAGGAGTAAGGTCGTGGATTCTGACTCTTCCACTAGACCTTGTATGACACCAATTTTGACTTAGAATTGGTTGGTTGGATTTGGGTGGTACGACTCAAATACTCAGTGTGAAATACAATATGTAATCAGCCATGTGGTATACTTGTATAGGATCAAATACAGAAACATTGGATGAGGCCTTGCTTGTTTTTATACAATATTGTTGGTATGGAATATACATGTTCCTAATATTCCTTTTACAATGTTAAGATGTACCATAATCCAACAGTAATTGCTCATCATGTTAGTAGTGATTTCATGCTTATCATGGTTCTAACTAAACTGCTTGCTTTAATCATCTTATGTGTGATAATAATAGAGTTGACAGAGAGTTATATCTCTCGTTGAGATTTGGAATCTCACTCCATGGTTTTCCCCCACATTCTTTTTAGGTGGACATGCATGAGGAGGCAGAGATCATGCATCAGAGGTTGAGGAGCAGCAAGAGAGGTAGTAGATGACAAGGTTGGGAGTGCTACTATATGTCTTTTGTTGTTAGAGTCCTAGAGTCATCCATGTACAATCAGGTCTTTGTGGATGTTTTGTAGATGTGCTTTTGATGTGTTGTTGGTTGTGTGCCCTTTTATGAACAGTTGTAATGGATATATGTACATATGTTCTTGAACCAATTTCCTTATAACAGGTTGGTGGCACACATGGTAAGTGCTTTGAGGCATGAAAGGATTCGTATGTAAAGGGTTTTTCTATTTGGAAGTTTTATGAAAATAGTTTTAATTTTCAACATTTCCAGTAATCTATTTTTTAATATTTATTCCGTGGTTTTGATTTGAGTAATCTCACTTTTTTGGTGTCGGGCATCACAGATAGGTTGATATCAGAGCTTTAGGTTCTTCGAGTCTATAGGGAACTTGGACTAGGGTTTGTATCTGTTATTGTATCCTCCAGTCTATCTTATAGTGACTTTTGCTTATATAGAAGAAGAAGAAGAGAAAGCTTAAAGATGTCCAAAAAACATGAAGAACATGCTGCTGAGAGTAGTGTTGCTGCACCAGGTGGTGGTGCAAGGAATTAGGCATGAGAAGATCGGGTGCTTGAAGTCCCCTAGTTTGACCCAGACTTGATTGAAAGCTCTTCCCTTCAATGCTTTTTGGGAAGTTCATGGCTACTATGACTCATATGGATGACAGGATTCATGCACCTCAGCCTAGGGCACTGGTTCCTCATGATGAATCTTCGGGTACTAGGAAGACTTTTGAGTGGCTTCGCCATGTTGGGGTGGTGGAATATGCTAGGATGGCTGATCCAATGGATGCATATTTGTGGCTTACCGAGCTTGAGAAATCCTTTGAGATCCTTAGTATCCCCAAGGTTAATAAGGTGAACCATGTGTTGTACCTTCTGAAGGGGAATTTTGGCCATTAATGGGACATAGAGGAGGAGAAGAGTCCTGGAGAGGCTAGAGGTTGGGAGGAGTTCTGACGTGAGTTCGTTATTTGGTACTTTCCTCAGACGTACCTTGATGAGAAGATCATCCAGTTTGAGATGATTCGATAAGGATCCATGACAATCAATGAGTATGAAGCAAGGTTTATGGAGTTGTTGACACTCTGTCTTCATATGGCTACTATGGAGGATGAGCAGATTCGTCATTTTAGGAAGAGGTTGAAGGCTGAGTTGTCTACCCCACCAGCTACTTTGGAGAATCGACAAAGGTTTGTCATGTTTGTGGAGTCTGTTCAGAGGATAGAGTGATCTGTGAAGGAGAAATGAGAGGCATGCACCAAGAAGAGGCTTGCACAGTCCCAGGGGCAGTCGTCGGGAGGCTTTAAGAAGATGAAGTTTTCCGCACCACCAACACCATAGAGGTATAATGCTCTGATGCAGTGTTCACTGAGTAAGGGAAGAGTTTGTGGTATTCCACATGTTGGAGCTTATAGCACCATGTTAGTGTTGGTGACGAGGCCATCTAGGTCGTAGTATGAGACCCGATCTTACCACAAGTTTGGGCTAATAGGACATCTGAAGTGGGAGTGTCTGGTAAGAGATGACGAGCTGACCTAGTAATCGAGATAGAGCCAACATGGATCTTAGAGGTAGCAGAATAGTGACACAGGAGGACAAGGATGTGGCCAATCATAGCATGGCAGATAATCTTCTCAGGGAAGCAGAGGGTGAGGGAAATAACATGCAATGACTAGATTCTACACTATGAGTCATCTAGAGGTGGTGGTCAACCTACGATTGGTGACAGGTCATATGGAGTTATTTCATTTTGATTTGTCTTCTTCTTGCTTTGTATCTATTTTGGTTGACCTAGGTGCAATGCAATCTTTTGTCACTCATAAAGTGATTGACAGTTGCCTTTTTCCTATTAGTTGTAGGAAGGATACCTTGTTGTTAGAAACCCTACTAGTCAGTTCTACAGTGTTGTAGGAGGTGTGTCCTCTCCTTTTCAGAGAACAACATTCAAATGGATCTCATACCACTTGATAAGCATGGTTTTGGTGTAATACATGGAATGGATACCTTGGAGAAGTATGGAGTGGTCTTAGATTGTAGTTCTAAGAAGGCAATGTTTATAGATGGTGGTGAGACGTGGATCTTTCAAGGAGGCATAAAGATTCGTTTGACATGTCTAGTATCAGCTATGGTGGCAAGGAAGCTTTGTAAATAGGATTGCGAGGCATTCTTGGCACATGTGATGGATACCGAGGTGAGGATTCCTAGTATTCAGGAGGTTCCAGTTGTCATGGAGTTTGAGGACGTGTTCCCTAAGGAGTTTCCAGGTGTTCCCCCACCTCGAGAGATTAATTTTGAGATTAATCTAGTTCCCAGCATGCAACCAATAGCTCAGACACTGTACAAGATGGCTCTTATAGAGATGGAAGATTTGAAGAAAAAGTTGCAAAAACTGCTTGATAAAGGTTTCATTAGGCTGAGTACGTCACCATCGGGTGCTCTAGTGTTATTCATGAAAAAGAAGGAAGGGTATATGAGGTTGTGCATAGATTATAGACAAATGAACAAGGTGACAATAAAGAATAAGTATCCCTTTCCAAACATAGATGACTTGTTTGATCAGTTGTGTGGCATGATAGTGTTCTCAAAGATAGACCTAAGGTTAGGGTTTCACCAGTTGAGGATCAAGGAGGATGACATACCTGAGTCGGGTTTTAGGACGAGGTACAGTCACTATGAGTTTTTGGTTATGACGTTCGGGCTGACCAATGCACCAACAATATTCATCGATTTGATGAACAGAGTGTTTGGACTATTTCTTAACCAATTTGTGGTGGGCTTCATAGATGAAATTTTGATATACAGTTGTGACAATCAACAACATGAACAACATCTTCGATAGGCGTTGATAATGTTGAGACAGCATCAGCTTTACACCAAGTTTAGCAAGTGTGAGTTCTGGTTGAAGAAGGTAGCTTTCTTGGGTCATGTCATATCTTCTAAGGAAGTATGTGTGGATCCCAAGACTATGGATTTGGTGGTAGAGTGGGAGCAGCCAAAGACATCAATAGAAATGTGTAGTTTTCAAGGTTTAGCAGGCTATTATAGGAGGTTCATCAAGTACTTCAGCACTATCACCTCTAACAAAGTAGACAAGAAAGGATGTGAAGTTTGTCTAGGATGACAGATGCCAACATGCTTTTCAAACATTGAATGTGAAGTTGACAAGTACACCAGTTCTGGTTTTTCCTGAGTATGAAAAAGGATACATAGTTTTTTGTAATGCATCCAGGAATGGCTTGGGTTGTGTGCTAATGCATGACAAGCAAGTGGTTTCTTTTGCTTCCTGACAGCTTAAGAAACACAAGGAAAATTACTTGACCCATGATCTAGAGTTAGCTGTTGTAGTTCATTCTTTGAATATTTGGAGGCACTACCTGTATGGGGAGAAGTTTCAGATCTTCACGGATCACAAGAACTTGAAGTACATCTTTTCACAACAAGAGTTGAAAATGAGACATCATCGCAAAGACTATGATTGCATGATTGATTATCATCCATGGAAGGAAAATGTCATGGTAGATTCATTGAGTAGGAATTCTTCATCTTCGTCTCTGGATAGGTCCCAGTTGGTTTCAATGATGTGCCATAAATGAGACATGTTGGTCTCATTGTGTCAGATGAATATTAAGTTGGAAGTTTCCTTGCTAGCGGGTCTGTTGGCACATTTACATGTAAATCCTATGCTAAGACATCATATCAAAAGGCACAACAGATTGATATTGTGATACAACAAATTACATCAAAGTTTGGCAATGAGAAGTGTGATGGTTTTCACGAGTCAGACGATGGAACATTTTGTTATCATAGCATAATATTGGTTCCTAATGCTAATGACCTAAGGAATATGGTGTTGGAAGAGGGTCATTCATCTATATACTCTATGCACCCCGGTAGTACCAAGATGTATCATAATATGAAGGACATCATTTGGTGGCCATGCTTGAAGAAGGATGTGGTTGAATTTGTTGTAAGATGTGTTGTATGTCAACAAGTTAAAGCTGAGCATCATAAGCCTGTAGGAATGTTGCAATAGTTGCCTATACCATAGTGGAAATGGGATCATGCGACTATGGACTTTTTGGTTGGTCTTCCTACGCCAGCCAAGGGTCATGATTCTATCTGGGTGATCATTGACAGATTGACCAAGTCAGTGCATTTCCTTCCCGTGAAGATGACATTCAAAATAGAGGCACTTGCCCAGATCTATGTGGATGAGATAGTGTGTTTGCATGGTGTTCTGAAAACTATCATGTCTAATCGAGGTCCCCAATTCATGAGTCACATTTGGGAGCGACTGCACACAACCTTGGGTATGCATTTAAAGTTTAGAAATGCTTTCCACCCATAGATAGATGGTCAATCTGAGAGGACCATTCAAACTTTAAAGGATCTGTTGAGATGTGTGTTCTTTAATTTTTTAGGAAGTTGGGACATAGAGTTCGTCTACATCAATAGCTATCATAATAGCATCGACATGGCACCTTATGATGCATTGTATGGGAGGAATTATAGATCTCCATTGTGTTGGTACAAGACAGGTGAGTATCAGCTTCTTGGTCTTGAGCTTGTACAATAGATGAAAGAGAAGATTAGGGTAATTCAACAACAGTTGAAGGCAGCACAGGACACACAGAAGTCATATGCAGATAACCATTATAGACCCTTGGAGTTCCAAGTGGGAGACAAGGTGTATTTGAAAGTCTCTCCTTGGAAGGGTGTTCTAAGGTTTGGGAAGAAGGGTGAGTTAGTTCCCAGGTTTATGGGACCTTACCCAGTGGTGGCGCATGTTGGGAAGGTGGCCTACAGGATGGAGTTTCCACCTGAGTTGCACAGGTTGCATTCGGTGTTCCATGTGAGTATGTTGAGGAAGTGCCATCCAAATACAAAGTTAGTGATGTAACATGTGGAGGTAGAGCTTGATGAGGATATGACCTATGTGGAAGGTCTAGTATTGATCCTTGATGGGAGAGTGAAGAAGTTGAATAGGACATACCAGTGCTTGTGAAGGTTCTTTGGCATCATCGTGGTGTTGAAGAAGTCACGTGGGAGCTCAAGGAAGAGATGAGGAGGAAGTACCCCTCTTTCTCTTAGGATTTTGGGGGTCAAATCCCTGTCAGGGATTTATAGCTTATAAGGACCCTTACCCATGCTATGGGATAACCCTATTTGTTTTGCCTAAATATGTTTCTTAGAATGTTTCTCTAATCATCTGAGATGTAATTAGGTCATTTAGAAAGTTTAATTTTCTTGTTTGAGCTTGTTTGGATGATGCTTGTGTTTTGTGGTGAGGTTTCGATGCAATTTGCAATTCACCCAGAATAGGGGTTGATGTGCAATTTTTCCACCTCTAGAGTGTTCCCTCTCTCTCTTGGCATCATGTATAGGAGAGATAGAGAGAGAGAGAGAGAGATGGACACCTTGTTTGGGTCTTGGTTGTGTGGTGACATCCTTGGTGATGTTTAGAACACATGAGTGAAGTGTGTCTAACACCTAGATGTGTTGTCTCAGGCTAGAGAGCCTTAGAGAGGTTGTGTATTAGTTTGTGAGTATGTAGGTTTGTTCCCTATCAGTTTGTGAGTGTGAAGGGTTGTTCCCTATCATTTGTGAGTGTGTAGGGTTGTGCCCTATCGGTTTGTGAGTGTGTAGGGTTGTTCCCTATCAGTTTGTGGGTGTGTGGAGATATGGTATCGGTCCTGACCTTGGCAGGAGACTGAGAGGGCAAGATCTATCCTTGACCATATCACCATGTCTTGCATGTTGTTACATGTGGCTCCTTTTTTGTGGAAAAGTGTCACCTAATCTCCTAAGGTGATGACACCTTTTCCATGATCTCTCTCTCATCCCCCTAGTATATAATCCTCTTTCTCTCCATGCAAGAGGATCTTTTTGGCCATCCTTTCTTTCTCTCCTTCTTGGTGGACGACCTTGAGAAGCTTAAGGATCTAGGGAGGTTTTCTTGGAGCTTGTTGGACGAGTTCCAAGTTGTGGTGTTCGTTGGTCATCTTCCATCTTCTACCTTGGAAGCTATGTTTCCTATCTCTCTCTTCTTCTTCTTCTTCTTCTTCTTCTCGGTCATGGATCTTGAGTATCTTCTTTTCACCTCAAGCCATGTTAACCTTAGTCTCATCTTCTTCCTTGGATGTGTAGTGGTGATCAAGTTTGGTGGATCATCTTCTACGTTAAGCTCGTGAGATTGAAGCTTGACCTTGGAGCTTGGGTCTTTGTGGTGATCTTTGTGGCGGGTTATATAACTCTTAACCTCCTTTGTTATTTTCACACTTCATATGCTTATGTTGGTTTTCTTCTCTAGATCATTTATCTCATGTATTCTAGTAGTTTTTAATGATTTTGAGAACTATTTTGATGAAGGAATTTTGTTTCGTTGCTGCCCATGTCTTGCACCTTCTTGGCATGTTAGAAGATGGACTTGTGGATGATCTTCCTAAGGTTCAAGATGACCAATTTGACACATGCACTATGTTGGGGGTGGTCGTCATGACTTGTGATGTCCTAACCGACACACCATGTGACAAGTCATCATGACTTAGGGAATGCTAAACCGATACGTTTTCTTACTCCGACATGCCTTGATGGGGTTAGCACGTCATGCCCTAGAAGTGCCTAAACTAATATGATTGGAGAATGTTAGCCTGTCATGACCAAGGTAGTAACTTGTGAGCTGGTATGTTTGTGTGTCGAATCGTGATACTCTGGTGGAGCGAGAGGGCAATACACTTTAGTGTAGGGTTGCCCGATATACCTTGGAGTGGTGAACTGTGATGCCTTGCTAAAACACTAACCCTAACATTCTGTCACACCTAGGGTTGCTCGATACACTTAGTGTTTCCCGTCACACCTTCAAGTAGTTTTTCCCATCACACCTTCATGTAGGGCTAAACTGACAAGCCTTGGGGAGGTTAGACCCTTGTGCCTTGCATATAGGTAGTCGACATGTTATGTTGATGATAAGTCGACACCCAATGCCAACTATTGACCCAACGCCTTTGGTGGTAAACCAATACACTTCTTGTGTGTTTAACATGATACACCACAAAATGCGCTAAACTGATACAGCCCAAGTTAGTCTCAATTGATACCTTGCAATGGTAATCATGTTACATTATGTAAATGATAGGGTTACATGGTATGATATGGTACCCTATGGGGTGGTGGTATGAACAATAAAAGAGTACTATTTCTATAACCTTTAATCTTGTAACATACTTTATAGTGATGATAGAAAGGATAATCTGAGGTTGGTTGTGTATCCAACCTTGTAAAACCTAAATGGTTAAAGAGAACCCTAACCCTAATGATGCAATGTGAATGGAATGAATCCTTATGAGATTATATTGATGGTGAAGTGTTATCTTTCTTGTTACAAGTCTCTAACCATGCAGGTAACACAAGTTGATATGCATAGCTAAATGTGAGCTATGGTGTTTATGATATTATTAAATAGGATTTATGAGTCATGTGAGATGTTGGTATCCAAGAAAGGGGAGGAAAATGGTCCTATGACCTAGTAATGGCTTATTGCCTTATATATATATATATATATATATATATATATATATATATATATATATATGAGATGATAATTTCCTCAGCAATGAGATAAGAGGTTGCTACCTCAAAGTATGTGGTCCTTTTGATGAGAAATATGGTGAATGACAAGAATTAAGTGATAATGTGATGAGATCACATCTTATATGCTCAAATATGTTCTAGTGATGTGCTATGCCCTTGTCTGTGTAGAACTTGTTTGAAGTTTTTATGTTGTAACTTGATTGAAGCTAAAAGACATTTAAATGACCTAACTAATCAAGTGGAGCCTAATCATGTTGCTTGCCCTGTGCCATGGATCGATTTAGTGTCAGCATTTGCTGGATGGTGAAACGAGTTTAACTTAGAGCTCATATTTTTGAATATGCAGGGGTGAGGATGAATATCCCCTTACATCTAGGTTATACAGGATTGGATATGGGCCATACCCTGATATGCATGCGGCTTTGGGTCGTAGCTCAGTAAAATGTGATACAAGATTGGTTGCGGGTCATACCCTGATAAGAGTGCGGCTACAGACCTTAGCTCAATTTCACTAGAGTCATGACCTATACCAAGGTAGGCTAGATTTGTATAGCTAGATTATATGTCGTTGATAGTAGTCTGAATGATGATGTCACTGTATGTTCACTCATACTGATCAAGGGGGTGAGGTCATGGATTCTGGCTCTTCCACTAGACCTTATATGACACCGATTTTGACTTAGTAGTGGTTGGTTGGATTTGGGTGGTATGACTCAAATACTCAGGGCAAAATAAAATATGTAATCAACCGTGTGGTATACTTATATAGGATCAAATACAGAAACATTGGTGGAGGCCTTGCTTGTTTTTATACAATATTGTAGGTAGGGAATATACATGTTCCTAATATTCCTTTTACAATGTTAAGATGTTCCATAATCGAATAGTAACTTGTCATCCTATTAGTAGTGATTTCCTGCTAATCATGGTTATAACTAAACTACATGCTTTAATCATCTTATCTATGATAATAATGTAGTTTGTGGAGAGTTAAATCTGCCACTGAGATTTGGAATCTCACCCCGTGGGTTTCCCCACATCCTTCTTAGGTGGACATGCACGAGGAGGCAGAGATCGTGCAGCAAAGGTTGAGGAGCAGCAAGAGAGGCAGTAGATGTCAAGGTTGGGAGTGTTGTTGGATGTCTTTTGTTGTTAGAGTCCTAGAGTCATCCATGTACACTCGACTCTTTGTGGATGTTTTGTAGACATGCTTTCAATGTGTTGTTGGTTGTGTGCCCTTTTATGAACAGTTGTAATGGATATATGTATGTATGTTCTGCAACCAATTTCCTTATAACATGTTGGTGGCACACATGGTAAGTGCTTTGAGGCATGAAAGGATTCGTATGTAAATGTTTTTTTTGTCTGGCAGTTTTATGAAAATAGTTTTAGTTTTCAACATTTTTCAGTAATTTGTTTATTTAATCTTTCTTCCACAGTTTTGTTTTGAGTAATCTCGCTTTTGTGGCGCGGGGCGTCATAAAAGAGATCATCTTTGATATCCATGATGACAAAGTTGCAGGGATCATAAGCTTCTTTTCCCATACTGGTACATCTTCTATGATTCCGATAGGTTTTATCATAGACAAGTTTGCTAATTGAATGGTCATCATTGTGGGAAGCATGTCTACAAAACCTAATCTCTTTCAAAGACTATAGGGTGTGATGGAGATACTAGTACCTAAGTCTACTAGATCCTTCCTGCATGTGCTATTGTCTAGATAATACCCAATTCCAACGGAAGCATTATCTTTTAGTTTTTAGGCATTTTATCAAGAATGATGTTGGAAGTGATTCTAGAAATCTTTACAATTTTGTATTATATGTAGTGTATTTCCTAGTCTACAAGGTTTTCAAATATTTAGACCAAGCCGACATTTCACAAAGGGCATCAAGGAACAGAATGTCAACATGAAGTTTTCTTAGAACTTCCTTGTATATAACATACCTGGCATCTAACTTTGTTTTCCTGAGGTGAACTTGGTAGGTGGTACATGGTTTGTAAATTGGAATGTCAGGACTATTGGTCTCATCTTAAGGGGGTATAGGAATGCAAGCTATTTTGGTGTCAGGGTCAATGGCATCTTTTGTCGGTTCCTTTTCAACAACTATGGTATCATCATATTTAAAACTTAAGGATACAAAATGAGGTTTCTCTGGAGGAGGGGGAGAGGGATATACATTTCTAGAATGGGTGGATACAACCTTAAGTTTCTTACTATGCTTGGGATTGTTTTCCAGATTCCCAAAAAAAGTGCCAAAGGGAGGACTTTGGATGCCTAGGAGCTTGTCCAGTGAAACATCAAATGCCTTCTGGTGGGCATGTTGTGAAATAATAATCTGCTCTAGAGATGCTATTGTAATATCAAAAGAGGGAATGGGTGTGTTTTATTGCATTTGTGGTGGTGGTTGGTTGAAATTTTGATATTGCTGCCCTTGGTAGGGGAAATTGTTTTGGAAATTACAATGATAATTTCCTTGGTTCCAAATATTCCTTGGGTTGTTATAGTATTGGAAACCTAGGGGTGGATGGGTCGAGTTATTGACTTGAGGATGAGGAGGTATTTGGTGGGAAGTATTTTCAGCACTAGCTAGATTGTCGTAGTGGAAACTAGGGTGATCCTTGCCTGATTGGGATTATAGTAGGCTTGATTAGGTATGTTGTGGATGGAGTTAAGCTCTTATATTTATGTCCAAACTTAGGCTGCATGGGGATGTTTTATAACAGTTTCCAGTTTTGTGTCTCGTAATCATATCCTTGACAAATGCAAAAAAGAAAATATGTGGCTTGAATATATTGTGGTTGTCCTCTTCTTTCATAAGCATTGAAGGAAAACTCTAAGTTGTTTTGTTTAAGGATGAGGAGCTTAAGACTCTCGACATTATCTTTTATGTCATAATTGTCTTTGTCTTTTGATACATTGAGAACCCCTATAGATCCTTGTCATTCTTGGGCCTCAAAACTATGTTTTATGACTTCTCATGCAATATCAAAACTCTGGAACATGACATTACCTCCAGATGAGGTATCAAGGAAAACTTTGGTGTTTTCATCAACACCGCAATAAAAAGTTTTGATTAATTGGACTTGGCAGATGTCGTGGTGTAGGAAATGATGAAGAAGGTCCTTGAACCTCTCCCAAGTTTTTCCTAAGATCTCAACTGGAACCATGCAAAATTGAGTGGTTTCTCCCCTAATTTGATAATTGAGGGATGAGGGGTAATACTTCTCCAAGAAATTAGTTTGGAGAGCGTCCCAAATAGTGACGTGATCCCCTTCCATGGAATTGTACCAAATACTCACTTGGTCAGAAATGGAATATATGAATAATCTTAATTTTATTGCATCTTCATAAACACTAGGGATCTTATGCAAGGTGCATAGATCAGAAAATCTTTGGAGGTCGTCTTGGCACCTATCACCTATGTTACTGGTGAATGGGTTTGTTTGAAGCATGGTGATCCACTAAGTGCAGATCTCAAACTGTGGAGTAGTGATATCAAGTGGCACAACAAAAATGTTGTGCATAGGCTCTGTCTTAGGTACTGAGAAGTCCTCAAGTTGTTTTTTTGTGTTCTGCCTCACATAGTGCAACCTCTCTGGACTCTTATTTGGCTAAAAGGGTTGTGTGTAAGGTGGTTTCTTGGGCTGCTCATTTTGACAATATGGCCTCTCTTTGAGCGGAAAGGGCGCGCTCGACCCGACAGTTTACTTCTTGTTCATCCATCTTATTTCCATTTCTTTGATTCAAAAAATGGAAAGCCCTATCTACTTCCAGATTGAAAATGGGCGGAGAGAAATCAGCATTTTATGATCGTAGCATGCGTCATTTTATCCTTGTCAAGATTAGTATTAATTTTGAACAAAGAGGTTATTGATTTAACAAGATAAGTGTGATTGTATAAAAAATTTACTGCCGGAATGGAAACTAAACAGAAGGACAAGTAGCACTGTCGGTATGAGACTTAGAAGGCAAGAGAAGAAAGAAAAAAATATTTTGTTTCAAAATAAGTGGGTTTCAAAAAACAAAATCTATTGTCCCCGGAAATGGTGCCAAAACTGATGTGTTGATTAAAACAAAATCAATAGGGAGTTGATTCCAAGAGTTTAACCTCTGTTAACAGTAAAACATCCAATTAAGGTGAATGTATTAGTATAGAAAGGGTTGATCCCATAGGACAAAATGATTAACACTGAGTTTAAAATGGCTTTCATTGAACAATTACTTGAACACTAAATTATAAGTATGTTGGTTGAACATTTCATTATGCTAGGACAAGTAAAGAAAGATTACACTAAGAATAAGGTAATAAGAAGTTACACTAAGAACAAGATAAGAGTGAGTTACACTAAGAACAAGTAAGAGAGAGTTAAACTAAGAAAAAGAAAGAAACATTATCTATGAGCAGAACTAAATTTCAAAAAGTAAGGAAAAAGGTGATTGGAAAGTGAGTGATTAGAAAATTGAGACTGATCTGATAAGGATATTGGAGTTATGGGTTTTGCAACTATAGCCTGCATAAACTAGATTCATGAAATCTATGAAAATAAAAATAGTTAGATGAAGGCATGTGAAACAAATCTCAAATGCATTCAAAAAAGTCAAACTTCTCGCAAACCCATTGATCTTGCTATTTGTTGATCATTGCTCGATCATCCCAATAGATCTGCTTCTGAGATCTCATATGGAACTCTATGCATTTGTTTGGTTGTTCAGTGCCTTGGGGTCGATATATCATCACCTGAGACTACATTTGACACAAATAAGAGATCAAGTCATTTAAGTTATGAAATTATCTAAACAAACACCATCTAACAAGTTATATCATATAAAAATCGATCTAATCAACTATGGCCATGGGGCTACTCCCCATGCCCAGATACAAAAAAATACTCCAGGGAAATTAAAGAAGGAATTAAGGAAGGAAGAAAGAGAGCCATAGACTGGTGAGAAGAAAGGATCTAGAAAGGACTATGGCACAGTCTTTCTTAATTCCTTGTCCAAAGCAAGAAAACCAAGAACAAGAATTGTACAAGAAATTTTATTGAAGAAGAAGAATACAAGATGTAAGAATTCCAAAATAAGACAGTAAACAAGAGATAAAAATGAAAAGTAAGATACAAAATTTAGATCCCCTTCTTTGTGGAGTCCCCCCTTCTTTTATAGGGGAAGGAGGGGTGGAAACCCTACAAAGCGAAAAAAAGCCTATCTTGCGATGACAGTCGATCAAATGGGATTCTAATTCCATGACTCAGGTTCGTGAGTGTGCGGGCCTACCAAAGAAAGTAAAAACCCTAACAAGGGGAGGCAGAGTATTGTTGAATGAGACTCCATCTCAAATGAATTGAGTCAATCATTTGGAGCTTTGAATCGTTGGGTTCGGATGTTGAGACAATCAGTTCGAGCCGTGGATGGAAGGGTTGACTAGAGGGTTATGCCTTCTTGGGAAGAAATGAATCGATGGATACACATCTTGGGATGGCCAAATCAAGTTCTTTGGGCACGTGTATTGATCAACTCATGAGGTTAGTCTCTAAATTGAAGTACTGAAATGATTAGGAATATGCCATTGAATCCCTTAGTCATTTGATCTCTAAGAAGTGAAGCAAGCTTTTGACTTAATGACCTAAGAAAATTTTAATGAGTGTAGAATCTACAAAATATGAGAAAAAATGATAAGATTCTTGTTAATGGGTCAAAAGCAAGTAAATTGTGATTATTTCCTAAAATTGGGCACAAGTAAAATAAAATCCTAAACAAGGACCTAAAAGATGCATGAAAAAGAGGATGAATATGCATTCATCTACTTCTCAAGTAACTGGTTTTGAAGTTTCTCCAAAGTTCTAATGTTGTGATCATCTAGGGAGTTGTACCACACCCTAGCTTTACCAGTGAGGGAGTAATAGAATGGCCTCAAATTCATGGCCTCCTATGACACGCCAACTTGCTTACCCAGTCCATAGAGGTCTATGAACTTCTATAAAAGATCATGGGCCTTCAAAACTATTGTTCTGCATCATCATAGCCCAACTTGTCTTGATTGCAAAGTGTAGAGCTTTGATAGCTCGTTGGACAATGGGGTTGCATATATATACAACTTTTGGTATAGAGCACTCTCATAGATCTATCTATCATTCCACTTCTTCAACTGCTCATAGTTCTTCTTGCACTACAACTCTGGCTTTCGTCAAGAGCCTATCTCATTGTGTTGAAAGGGCTGCTTCAACCCTACGGTTGGTCTCTTCTTCGGCCATCTTGGATTGGTGTGTTTGATGGATCCTGTGATAGCTTTATTGGACCTCATGGTCAAATTCTGGTCGTGTACCGGCACTAGAAGAGTGTCACATGCACTAGAACTGCTTCCTGAGGAAGAAGGACTACTGTGATTAAGATGGCTGATTTGGAATTGATTTCAAGAGGATATGCAATGGTATCAATTAAAAAATAAAAATCCTAAAAAATACAAGTTGGTTAAGATGATCACAAAATTCCTTGACCCTAGAAAGGGTGCTAGAATTTTGCATGGATATTATCGCACCAAAAAATTAACTAGGGGTGAAATCCCTAGAGTTTACCGAGACTAGGTAAGATAATCACCACCTGCAAGCAGACAAATCTTATTGTGGTATAGTTAGGATCAAACCCAAAGGACAACATTTTTAAGAATGGAATAACCAAGTAAATCACACAATAACTTGTATTTAATACAAGATTTGGATTTGCTTGATTAAACAAAGATTGCAAATAGTAAGGGCTGAATTAAAAGGGATTTAAAATCAATGGATGGGAACACTAGGGTGGAATTGATTTCACCACTACTACCTATCATTCATTCTCTCACTGTATTGTATTTAGCATGAACATGTATATGATGAGGATGAGAAAATTCCACTTTTAGAGTTAGGACAAAAAACCAAACTAATGTCACTTTTAGCTCACCATTGTGTTACTAGAGGTCATACATCTATCTCCTTAGAAAACATCTATGTGAAATTCTCATCAAGGGTTTTACTATAATCTAATCGATATCCTAGATCTTGGTTTTGAAGTTCTCTACATCCAAGATCATGACAAAAATGTAAACATGCTGATCAGACAAGCATAAAATGATTGATTCTAAACATGCAATGATCCATACAGAAATAGATGTAGATAGACGAGCAAAATTGGGTAGCAGGGATACTCTGCATCCTAGCAAGAGGACTACTCACTCATGGAAGCAACAATAGAAACAAGAGAAAATGAAAGCAAGAAAGCATGATCATAGAAGAAGATAAAAGTTGATCTATGGTGTACGAAAGTTTGTCTTTGAGATCTGGAATTGTGGCAATTGACACAGCAGTGGATCTACCCATGGACGTTTATTAGAGGTGGTCTTCAGTCATTGTTCTTCCTTCTTCAAGGTTGGATCTAGCTGTTGTTGGGAGAGAACAGCAAATGATGATGATGTAAGTCATCTACTGATGGACAATGTAAGGACCCTGACCCACATTTTAGGATTACCCTATTTGTTTTGCCTAATAATGTTGCTTAGAACCTTTCTCTAATCATCTGAGATGTAATTAGGGCATGTAGAAAGTTTAAGTTTCTTGTTTGAGCATGTTTGGATGATGCTTGTATTTTGTGGTGAGGTTTTGATGTAATTTGCAATTCACCCAGAATAGGGGTAGATTTGTAAGTTTTCCACCTCTAGAGTGTTCCCTCTCTCTCTCTTGGAATCATCTAGAGGAGATATAGTGAGAGATGGACACCTTGTTTGAGTCTTGGTTGTGTGGTGACATCCTTGGTGATGTTTAGAACACATGAGTGAGGTTTGCCTTATACCTAGATGTGTTGTCTTAGGATAGAGAGCCTTGGAGAGGCTGTGTATCTGTTTGTGAGTGTGTAGGGTTGTGCCCTATCGGTTTGTGCCCTATCAGTTTGTAAGTGTGTAGGGTTGTGCTCTATCAGTTTTTGAGTGTGTAGGGTTGTTCCCTATCGGTTTGTGAGTGTGTAGGGTTATTCCCTATCAGTTTGAGGGTGTGTGGAGATATGGTATCGGGAAAGACCTTGGTAGAAGACCAAGAGGGAAAGATCTATCCTAGACCATATCACCATGCATGTTGTTTCATGTGGCTCCTTTTTCGTGGATAAGTGTCACCTAAGCTCCTAAGGTGATGACACCTCTTACATGATCTCTCTCTCACCCCCCTAGTATATAACCCTCTTTTTCTCCATGCAAGAGGATCCTTTTGGTCATCCTTGCTTTCTCTCCTTCTTGGTGGAAGACCTTAAGAAGATTAAGGAGAAAGAGAGTCTCTCTTGGAGATTGGAGGATGAGTTCCAAGTAGTGGTGTTTTTTTATCATCTTCCATCTTCTACCTCGTTAAGCTATGTTTCCTACCTCTCTTCTTCTTATCCTTCTTGGCCATGGATCTTGGGTGTCTTCTATTCACCTCGAGCCATCTTAACCTTAGTCTCATCTTCTTCCTTGGAGGTGTAGTGGTGATCAAGCTTGGTGGATCATCTTCTACCTTGTGCTCATGATCTTGAAGCTTGACCTTGGAGCTTGGATCTTGGTGGTGATCTTTGAGGTGGGCTATATAACTCTTAACCTCCTTTGTTATATTCACTCTTCATATGCTTATGTTGTTTTCCTTCTCTAGATCATTTAGCTCATGCATGCTAGTAGTTTTTAGTGGTTTTGAGATCTGTTTGATGAAGGAGTTTCATTTAGTTGTTGTCCATGTCTTGCACCTTCTTGCCATGTTAGTAGATGGACTTATGGCCAATCTTCCTAAGGTTGAAGATGACCAAGTCGACATGTGCACTATGTTGGGGGTGGACGCCATGACTAGTGGAGCATAGACTGACACAACATGTGACAAGTCATCATAACTTACGGGATGCTAAACTGATATATTTGGTTAGACCGACATGCTTTGATGTGGTTAGCCTGTCATGCCCTAGAAGTGCCTAAACTGATATGTTTGCTAACCAATATGCTTGGAGAGTGTTAGCCTATCATGACCAGGGTAGCACCTTGTAGTTGGCATGTTTGTGTGCCAAACCATGACACCCTAGTGGAGCAAGAGGCTGACACACTTTAGTGTAGGTTTTCATGATATACCTTGAAGTGGTGAACCGTGATGCCTTGTTGAAACACTAACCATAACAGCCCGTCACACCTAGGGTTGCCCGACACACTTAGTGGTACCTATCACACCTTCATGTAGGGCTAAACTAACATGCCTTGGGGAGGTTAGCCCCTTGTGCCTTGCATAGAGGTAGTCGACATGTTATGTTGATGACAAGTCGACACCCAATGGCAATTGTTAACCCGACGCCCTTGCTGATACACTTCTTTTGTATTTAACCTAGTACACCACAAATGTGCTAAACCGATACATCCCAAGTTATTCTAAACCAATACTTTGTAACAGTAATCATGTTACATTATGTTAATGACAAGGTTACATGGTTTGATATGGTACCCTATGGGGTGGTGGTATGAACAATAAAGGAGTACTATTTTCTATAACATTTAATCTTGAAACGTCCTTTATGGTGATGATAGAAATGAGGATCTAAGGTAGTTTGTTGATCCAACCTTGTAAACCCTAATCGGTTAAAGTGAACCCTAACCCTAATGATGCAATGTGAATGACATGAATCCTTATGAGATGGTAGTGATACTGAGGTGTTATCTTTCTTGTTACAAGTCTCTAACTATGTAGGTAACACAAGTTGATATGCATAGCTAGATGTGAGCTATGGTGTTTATGATATGATTGAATGGGCCTTATGAGGCATGTGAGATGTTGATATCACCAAAAGAGGAGGAAAATGGTCCTATGACCTAGTGATGGCTTATTGCCTTATATATATGAGATTATAATTTCCTCAACAATGAGATGAGAGGTTTCTACCTCAAAGTATGCGACCCTTGTAATGAGAAATATGGCGAATGACAAGAATATAGTGATAATGTGATGAGATCACACCTTATATGCTCAAATATGTTCTGGTGATGTGCTATGTCCTTATCTGTGTAGAACTTGTTTAAAGTTTTTACATTGCAACTTGATTGATGCTAAAAGTCACTTAAAGTACCTAACTAATCAAGTGAAACCTAATCATGTAGCTTGCCCTGTGTCGTAGATCCATTCATATTCATTTTCTGAATGGAGAAACGAGTTTAACTCATAGCGCATATTTTTTAATATGGGGGGGCGAGGACAAATATCCCCTTATGTCCAGGTTATATAGGATTGGTTGCGGGCCATACCCTGATAAGAGTGTGTCTTCGGATCATAGATCAGTAAAATATGATACATGAATTGTAGCGGGCTATATCCTTATAAGAGTGTGGTTGTGGGTTGTAGCTCAGTTTCACTAGCATCATAACCTATACCAAGGCGGGCTAGATTTGTACAGAAGCACTATATGTCGTTGATAGCAGTCTGACTGATGATATTACTGCATGTTCACTCATATTGATTGGGGTGCGTTCGTGGATTCTAGGTCATCTACTAGACCTTGTATGGCACTGATTTCTACTTAGTAGTGGTCAGTTGGATTTGGGTGGTACGAATCAAATCCTTGGGGGCAAAATAAAACACATAATCAGCCGTGTAGTATACTTGTATAGGATCAAATATAGAAACATTGGATGAGGCCTTACTTGTTTTTATACAATATTATTGGTAGGGAATATACATGTTCTTCATATTCCTTTTACAATGTTAAGATGTTCCATAATCCAATAGTAATTTCTATCCTGTTAGTAGTGATTTCCTTCTTATCATGGTTATAAATTTACTGCTTGCTTTAATTATCTTATTTGTGATAATAATAGAGTTGGAGGAGAGTTATATCTCCCACTAAGATTTGGAATCTCACCCTGTGGGTTTCCCACATCCTTTTTAAGTGGATGTGTATGAGGAGGTAGAGATCGTGCAACAAAGGTTGAGGAGCAGCAAGAAAGGTAGTAGCTGACAAGGTTGGGAGTGTTGTTGGATGTCTTTTGTTGTTAGAGTCCTAGATCCATCCCTATTCACTCGGGTCTTTGAGGATGTTTTGTAGACGTGCTTTGGATGTCTGGTTGGCAGTGTGCCCCTTTTATGAACCGTTGTAATGGATATATGTATGTATGTTATGGAATAGGTTTCCTTATAATAGGTTGGTGGAACACATGGTAAGTGTTTTGAGGCATTAAAGGATCTGTATGTAAAGGTTTTTGATGTTTGGCAATTTTATGAAAATGGTTTTAATTTTCAGCATTTTCCAGTAATATGTTTGTTTAATCTTTCTTCAACGATTTTGTTTTGAGTAATTTCACTTTTGTGGTGTGAGGCGTCACAGACAAAGGCATTGTCCTATGGCTCCTCCTTTGAGGTTGGAATATACAAGCCTTTGTGGAGATGGAGGATCTTTGGTTGGCGTTTGCAAATGGATGGAAAGGACCAATGGTTTTTAATGGTCAAAGGTGAGGACAAAAATTGTAAGACTCTTAACATAACTTTGTGGTAAGCATACTTTATTAACCTAATTGGGTGATTAATTTTTAATCAAAAATTAAACCATGATTTGGCATCATGAGATAAAGCTGTGTTTCAAGTTTGGTCCAATTTGTACAATGTTTGATTGAGGTTTGCAATTTATGTGCTTATAAGGGTGTTTATGCAATTTACCTATTCTAGGGTTTTATCAGTAATTTTCATACATGAATGTTGTGTATCATATTACCCTTCATAAGTTTTTATATGCTTGCACCTATGGATACCTAGATTCACCATCAATTTGTTGATCTTCCCTTGATAGGTTGGAAATCTAGGATTTTCACCCGTGTGTTGATAATTTTTCTAAGAATGTGAAAGATTTGATGGAATCACCTAGTGAAGGAAAGATACAAAGGGTTCTCCTTGTAGTTGAGTATCTTATGACTTGACCTTGATACCCTATAACTGATGGATACTCGAAATGGAGTATATGGTCCAATGACTGGTCATTTTTGTTGAAATGGCTAAATATAGTGAAAGAATTGATGAGTTCACTGATGACCCACCTTAATGTGTTCACTAAGGCAAGAACCGATTATATATCTAGATAAATATCTAATAGAACTTATGCATGCATGTATAAGGACTGATTCTGACTTTTAGACACATGGCATGCATGTTTTGACACCTCGACCTTCTTCCTTTTCTCTCATCTAAAGTATATAGACACCTTTTCCTCTACCCAAACAACTCTTTGATCTTTCATCTTCTTTGTTTGCTAGATAGGTCTAATCCTCCTTTTTTGGATGGAAAAATGGATCTCTTGGAGGTTGGAATTAAATAGGAGTGTGCATGCAAGTTTCTTTAGGGTTTTGATCAAGCAACTTTAGGGTTTTGAAGGTTTCTAACCTAGCTCTTGACCTAGCTGAGTAAGTTCTTTGTCTCTATCTTTTTTCTTGTTGTTCTTGCTCTCCTTTCTTTTTCCTTGGATGAAACTATAGTTTCTCTTAATGGGAGATTATGTATATGTTGATGAATATCTCCTTTTCTTCTTCCTTTGCCCTAGTTTCACCTCAATATTAAGGAAAGAAGCCATTTTAGAGATTGAGCATGCAAGTTAAGGGTTCATCTTCTCTCTTAGAGCTATCTTTATATTTTACCACCATCACCTACCTAGAGGGGAGTTATATAACCTTCATCCCATTATCTATCTTGCATTTAACTTGCTTCGTATAGATCATATCCTTGAACATTGGTCATATGATGGAAAGATGATCTTTGTAAATTGTTCTTGATTCTAGCAAAGTAGTTTGTATGATGATGTTAACTACATCTTGATCATGTATATATAGTCTCGTCTATTCATGAATATGAACTGTTGGTATTATTTAAATGAATACATCTAATTTCTATTATATTTAAGGAAGTGATGGTTCGTCTAGTATGTGCCTTGCTGATTTCACTAAGTAAACAAACGATAGTGATTTCTATCACTTAGACCGATGGTTTTGTTTAGTGTAAGGAACCGACAACTTTACATAGTCTGAAGCCCATTGACCTTACTTGAGTAATGAACTGATGATTTCACTTAGATGAATCTAGGGTTAAGTAAAGAATCGATGGTCTTATGTGTACCCTTTCATAAATCGATGGGAACACTAGACGCACTAATTTTTGGTTAATCTCTAGAAATGATTCGATGGTCTTGCCTACATAGAGTTTGATGGGTACGTTTTTGACTAAGTATCCTAACAATCAGATGATCCTACTATTGGATATGTATTTTCAAGAACCGATGGGCATGCTAGATGCATAAACTGACATTTAACTAAGTCTCCAAAAGATTCAATGATTTTCTTTTGGTAAACGTACAACCAAGATCCAATAATTCTATCATTGGCCAAGTACTTTGATAAACCCATGAAATTCACTAAATTCTTAAAAGAACTGATGGCTCTTGTTGTCCAACAATTAACTGAAGGTAATACTAAAGTTAAGGACATGATGTACTCACTAAGTAACTCAATGATCCAATGGGTTGCCTAGACATATCAAATGAACTGATGGGTCAACTATGTGTGTTAATTAGGTGATAGTAATCCAACATATACCTTTAAACCTTTCTTGTAAATGGTTAGGAAATGATGGCTTAATGCATTAATAGATGTTGAGATAATGAATGTTATTCATAATTTTAGAGTAATTCTTTTATGTTACTCTTGATAATGTGATGACTCATTTGTTTGATGCACATTTCTTCTAAGACTGAAATGGTTAGTTCATTATGACATGATGAATCTAATACAAGGCTCGGGTGATAATGATGTGCTTTCATGAGAATAAATGTTGGTTTGGCTAGCTGGTGGGTTGTTTATCTCCTTGAGTGGAGGTATAATCCTCTTCATCAATTGACAATGGAATAGTGCCCAATGATGTTTTGATAAAGAATATCTTTCATACATTTTATATCTTCTAAAGTTTCTATACACCAATACTTTGTAGAAATATTTTAGGGTTTATACATAACTTGATTCATGCAGCCTAAACTCACCCAATGGGCAATAATTAGTCAACTGAAACCCTAATCATGTAATGTCTTGTGTCATAGAGATATTCTAATGTCACAATTTGCTAGATAGAAAACAAGTATTCCATAAAGGAAACTCGGAGTCATATATTTTTGAGTATATGTGGGTGTTGGGAGGGTATATTCTTGTTATCTTGATCCTAAGGTTTGGAGGATGGTTGTGGTCATGCCTCTATTTGAGAGTGGTTGAGGACGTATCTCGGATGAATGCATATGTATATGTTATGTTATTGAAGATAGTTGTGGTTGTACATGGGATGATTGGATTTGTATTCCTTAGTTTCTAGTGCCATGGCTTATATATGCAAGGAAAACTAGGCTGATTGTAGCTTGATTGATATGTCATTGTGATAGACTCGTACTGACTGAGGGGAAGAGATCTTAAGATTCTGGCTCTCCTAGATCTTGTACAAAACTAAATAGGACCTTGTTGTGGTTAGGTGGAAGTTGAGTGGTATGCCTCAAACTTCCTAGGGATTAATAAAGATGTAAATTATCCACATGGATTATCTGTTAAGGTTAATGAAAAATTACCATTGGATGATAACCCTTGCCTTATTTCTTATAATGTTTAGTTAATATATAATATGGTAAAAGAAATCTATTGTTTAAATGATAATTAATTTATCTAGTACTTGCTTAAACATTAAATCCTTTACACTTTGCGATACTATATTCTTATATTTTTAATTATGTAAACTAATCTAAGTTGAAAATGTTGTTAAGAGTTACATCTCTTACTGGGACATGGGTCTCACCTCATGGGTTACCACAGTTTTTAGGTGATTGACAGTAGCAACATCAGACCCGTGGTAACAAGGATGAAAACTTGGAGATCGGTAAGAGTAGAATGTTGGCTAGTTGTATTGTTATCCCTATAGTCGTCCCTGTACTCTCAGGTCTGGGCGGTGATGTTTTGTAGATGATATGTATCAACTCAATTTTTGGCATTATCCTGATGTTTGTACATGATATATCTATATGAGTATATTCTTTTGTATATAGGTTTTGGCTGTGGCCACTAGACATATGTAAAATCACATGGTGCTTTATAAGCTTTTATGCAAGGTGTTGGACCTATATGCAATATTCTTGCACATGTTTGAGATGTTTACTTTTTATTTTAATTATCTATCTCTTTAGTGATGTGGTTAATTATTGATCGATCATGTATTATTTTTTTGTAATCTCATTTTACTGAGGTGGTGTGCCATATTTGATGGTATCAAAGCTTATAGTTGACTAAGTCTACAGAGACATGAGACTTAGGTTTTGTGTCTGTTCTTACATAATCCAACATATCTAATCATAGATATGGTTATGCAATTATTTCTAGAGAACATGAAGAACATGTTGAGAGTAGCTATGTTGTGCTAGGAAATGGCCATAGGAGACAGGTATGAGAAGGAAAAGTACATGAGACGGGACCTGAAAAGTCCACACTGCCTCCATTTGACCCTACAGTTATGGGTAATCCAGCCTTCCAGTATGTGTTTGGGTGGCTTATGATGACGGTTACACATTTAGCAGATAGGGAGCCTGGACCTCAATAGAGGGAACTTGTCCCTAATGCAGAATCTTAGGGTCTAGGGAAGTCCTTTGAGAGGTTGAAGTGTGTGGGATCCATAGAATATGTGGGTACGACAGACTCTGATATGTGGATAACCTAGTTGGAAAAGGAATTTAAGATCATGAAAATCCCAGATGATGACAAGGTGAATCATGTTGTTTACCTATTGAAGGGTAGTGCTGGACATTGGTGGGCCATAGAATAAGAGAAGAGATACGGAGTTTCTATGAGTTGGGAAGTGTTTAAATGAGAATATGTGAATAACTACTTTCCTAAGATGTATCTGGATGAGAACACAACTCAGTTTGGGAGACAAGGGCCAATGTCTATCATTGACTAGGAGGTGAGGTTTATGGAGCTAATGAGGTTTTGTCCTCATATGGCTACATCAGAAAAGGAAAGGATCCAAAGGTTTGAGAAGGGTCTGAGATCTGGGTTGTCTATGATAGCATCGATATTGAAGAACAGGGAAAGGTTCTCTACCTTTGTGGAGTCTGTGAGGAGAATTCAGAGGTATGCTATGGAGAAGCGTGAAGCTAATGCTAGAAAGAGGCCATCTCAGTTCAAAGGATAGTCATATAGAGGCTTCAAGAAGTCAAGATTCTCATCATTACAGTATCAGTAGTCATAGCAGAGGTCAACTTTCTCTGAGCCAAGATCACGAGTAAGTCCTAATGGTCCCCTAATAAATGAAAAGGTTGCAGCTTTTCGCCAACAAGGGAAAGCAATGCAACTTCCGTGTCAGTGACAGGGATATCTAAGACATAGTATGATTCCAGTTAATGTTTCAAGTGTGCAAAAGTTGGGCATGTGAGGTGGTTGTGTCCGATGAAAGATGAGGAACTGACACAATCGCCAAAGCAGAGTTAGTAGGGCTCCCAATAGTAGTAGTATAGTAGTGGTGGTGGTAGAGGATGTGGTCGGGCATCAAAGGTAGGGTCGGTCATCTGGTAGAGGATGAGGATGACTATAGGAGACAGCCAGATTCTATGCCATGAATCAACTGGAAGGAGTCATCAACCCATGGGTCATGACAGTTCATATGGAACTTTTTCATTCTGACTTATATGCTTCTTGTTTTGTATCTATTTTGATTGATTCATGTGCAATCCAGTCACTTATCATCATAGAGGAGATAGATAGTTGTAATCTACTGATTTATAGTAGGTCTGGTAGACTCTTTCTAGAAACCCCTTTAGTAGGTTTTGCTAAGTTGCGGGAGGTGTGTCCATCTTGTATTCTATCTGTCTTAGGATGCAACATTCAAGTGGATCTTATGCCACTTGACATGTACAGATTTGATGTGATCCTAGGAATGGATACCTTGGAAAATTACAAGGTTTTTTTGGGACTGTAGTTCTAAGGTTTTTACGTTCTGTGATAGAGACGTCTATTGGGCTTTCCAAGGAGATAGGAAGATTCTTCCTACATTTTTGGTATTGGCTGGGATAGTAGAAAAACTGATGAGACAAGGGTGGGAAGCCTTTTTGTCACATGTTGTGGATACCAAGATAAGGATTCCTAGTGCAAGAGTTTGAGTACATCTTTCTAGAAGAGTTTCCTAGTGTTCCACCTCCAAGAGAGATTGATTTTGAGGTCAACCTAGTTCCTAGAACACAACCTATAGCTCAAACACCCTGTAGGATGGCACCATCAGAGAGGTAAGAGTTGAAGAAATAGTTGTAGGAGTTGTTGGAAAAAGGTTTCATCAAACTGAGAACTTCCCCTTGGGGTGCTCCAGTGCAGTTGGTGAAAAATAAGGATGGTTCTATGAGATTTTGTATAGATTACCAACAGTTGAACAAGGTCACAATAAAGAACAAGTACATGTTTCCAAGTATTGATGATATGTGATTAGTTGAGAGGTGTCACAGTGTTCTTCAAGATAGACTTGAGGTCAAGTTATCACCAGTTGAGGATAAAGGCAGATGACATACCTAATATTTCTTTTAAGACTAGGTAAGGTCACTGTGAGTTTGTGGTTATGCCGTTAGGGCTAGCCAATGCTCTGGAAGCTTTCATGGACTTGATGAACAAGGTGTTCCGACTATTTTCTGCTCAATTTCTAATAGTGCTCATAAATAGTATCTTGATATATTCTAGGGACACTCAACAACATGAACGACATATTTGTCAAGCACTAGAGTTGTTGAGGCAACACCAATTGTATGCTAAGAGTAAGTGTGAGATTGGTTGACTGAGGTATCTTTCCTTGGTCATGTTATATCTACTAAAGGTGTTTGTGTAGACCCAAAGAAAGTGGAATCTATGCTAGAATGGGAGCAACCCAAACACCAACTGAGATTTGAAGCTTTCAAGGTTTGGTAGGATACTATGATAGATTCAATAAGAATTTTAGTATCGTAGCATTACCCCTAACCAAGATGGCTAGGAAGGGTGCTTCCTTTGACTGGGATGTCAAGTTCCAACACTCCTTCCAATTGTTGCAGGAAAAGTTAACAAGTGCTCCAGTGTTAGCGCTTCCAGAGTAAGGGAAAGGCTACATCATTTTCTATGACTCTTTGAAGATTGGCTTAGGATGTGTATTGATGTAGGACAAGAATGTGATCTCTTTTTCTTCATGACAACTTAAGAAACATGAGGAGAACTATTCAACACATGACCTGTGGTTAGCGGCAGTGGTTCTTTCCCTAAAGATTTAGAGGCACTGTCTATAAGGGGATAAGTGCCAGATCTTCACATACAACAAGAACCTTTAGTACATCTTCTCAAAGTAGGAACTGAACATGAGGCAGAGAAGATGTGTGACACCTCATCATGCTAAACGAGATTACTCAAAACCAAAACACAATCGAATGCTAATTAATCACATCCCTAAAAAGGCGAATAAATTAAAACCAAATTGAACTTCACAAACATGTCTAAGCACATTTATAAAAAAATCCCAACATCTTCCATTATTTCATATATCAAATCATCTTTTGTTCACAATATCTTTGTGGCCTTATCCACAACATTTATACAACAACAGTTATCCACATAAACAATACATACAAAAATCAGATAGGTGCCAAAAACTCAAGTCGATTGCAACATTATATACAAACTTTGCCGCCTTGACATGAGAGTATAGGGACGACTCTAGGACACACTAGACATCTAATAACCATCTTATAGGATTCACAAATGCAACTCCTCCTCTCTACCACATGTCTACTGTCGCTGCTGACCACCACCTAAAAGAATGTGGTGACCCACAAGGTGAGACGCATGTCCCAATGAGAGATATAACTCTCAACAATGTTTATTGCTCACAGTATATTATAGAATTAAATAGGCAAAGTGGGTAATTAATAAGATTGAAAATCCTATTATAAAATCTCTATTGAGAACAATCGTAATCAAAATCTTAATTGAAAGGTTCACATTATTAATAACATATCAGATGTAGCTAACATCATAATATAGCTATCATTAGTAGCATATCTAACAATATAAGTATATCTTAATAGAATAAGCATATATTAACATCATCATCTCATCTTAATGACATCAACATATCTTAACAACATAAACTTGTTGAACAACATAAACATATCTTAACAGCATCAACATATCCACTTCCTCTTATTGTAGTAATCACCATCTATATATGAAAGGAGGAAGCAAGGGTCATAATCCAATGTGAATCGTTGTATGACCCTAATCAATTATGCTATACGGATGCATTATATCTTTTATTAAGCCATGGAGAGTTTGAGGCATACCACTCAGAACTCCAACTGACCACTAGAAGTTGCAATCAGTTTCATACAAGATCTAGGAGCATCGAGATCCTAATATCTCTTCACCCTCAATTAGTATGAGTCTGTCACTGTGACATATTAGTCAAGATGCAATCAACCTAGTTTGCCCTTGGTATATAGGCAATGACACTAGAAATCTAGATATATAACCCTCTCATCTGAGGCACAACCACAACTATCTGCAATCACATCACATATACTAATATTTTGATTCATAATCATTCAAGACACAACCTCAACCGTTCTCCATAATCATTGTGATCAATATGACAAGGATGTACTCTCCCTACACCTGCATGTAGTCAAAAGTATACAACTCTGGGCTTCTTTTCTAGAACACCCATTTCACCATGTAGTAAGTCCTAACACTTGAATGGTTCTACGACATTGAGAACTACATGATTAGAGTTTCATTTGAATAGTTACTACCAATTCAGTGAATTAAGGCTACATCAACTGAGTTTGACATACGAACCCTAATTCATTTCTAAAAAATGTTGATATATAAAAAAATCCAAAAGATAGAAAACATATGAAACATATTGATGACACAATATCACAGTATGCAAGTTCATTATCATCCTTGAGAGGGAACCAACTTCCATTAGGGTTTACAATACCCAAAAATTCCATCTATGAAGAGGCTATATTTTCATCAGGGATCTAGCATTCTCAAAAACCATTTAGGCCCACAATAACACTGCTCTCTTAAGTGTAGTATTAGCATTTGTTACCCTTCTGAGGGTTTAACATGTCATCGGCATACTTATCACTTTCAAACCCAATATAGGGGTTCATTAATCATAAGGATAAATATGACTTTTTCAAGAGTAACATAATAAGTTACTTCTAGCAATATGAATTGTGTCTATTCATCATCTCATCATTAGTGGATGATAGAGGTATTAAACCATCACCATTCAATCATTACAACAATGGTGCAATAATGTAGGTTGGATTATATCACAAATCAACATTTATAAATATCCATCAATCTATTATCACATTTAGGCAACACTTAGATAATCCCTTGTTTCGTTATCTCATTTAGGTTAACATATAAGTAAACCATCATTTTATTGGTACACATAGTCAACCCATATATTCTTTTAGCTCATGTAAAAATACCATCAGTTCGTTCTATTAACTCATAATAGAGGAATTAACCCTGATTTTATTGTTGTACTTGTCCAAATAAGAACCATAAGTTATGTATCTAGTCTTCCCATCAGTTTATGGATGAGTACACAAAAGACTATTGGTTGAATACTTAAACCTAAGTTCATCTAAGTGAAGCTATCAGTTAATTACTCAAGCAATGTCCATAGTCTACATACTAAGTAAATCCATCATTATTTTATCATTGACAAGTCCATCAGATCATGGACAACAAGGTCATCAACTCTTATTCTTAACATAACCATTAGGCTATTGACTTACTTATCCAATGGTTTACTTACCAACTAAAATTAGGAATTAAATACTAAGTAAAGAATATTGGTTTAGAGACCCAAAAGGGCCATCACTAAGAAACAACATAGTCTCCTTTACTTAAGTAAAACCATTTATTCAAGGATAAAGAAAAGCCATTGGATTATAGGCTAAGTTTTACTATCAAATCAACACCAAGTAACTCCATCGATTTCTATACTAAGAGAGAAATTAGTTGTCTACACTAAGTAAAAACCATCTTTTCTTACCTCAAAAATTAGGGTAGTTCATAGTCATACTAGAAGCACTTTAACATGATCTAAGGAAAGCTTAAAAACACACAAATATCTTTCATGTATGTAAAGTAGTGCACATATGATCATTTTTCACCATAACAACAAATTTTAGGGCGAGATCTATATGGAGCAAGTTGAAAGCAAGCATGAAATAGAACTATAGTTTATAACTCACCTTTTAGAAGGAGGTGCATGTCCAAATAATAAGGTGTCTCAACAAAACCCTTAGATTTTCCCTTCCAGGGCTCCAAGGTAGCTCCTTTCTTCAAGATCAAGGTAGATCTAGGTCAAAAGAGAGGAGTAAGGTCTCTTTAGCCACATGCATGGCTTTCCATCAAGAACTTGGTTTTCCATTGTTTCATTCCTTAGAAAGATTATCAATATGTGCTATTAGAGTTCCCATCGGATTATGCATATGTACTATCAGAAAATCCATCAGATTATCACCATACTTAGTCATTTTGCCAATTTTAACCATCCATCAAATTGTGCACTTCAACTAGGGTTTCCATCAGATTATGGACCTCAAGGGGAGGGAAGCCATTGGATATTTCTACTCAAGGATAAACTACTGTATCATTACTCACGAGGTGGAACCATCAAATTCCATTCATACTTAGAAAAATCACCACATAGGTGTGAAACCCTAGGTTCTCAACCCTAGAAGGATGGAACAAACAATTCAATGATTTATCTAGGTATCCAAAGGTGCAATCATATCAAACATTATGGAGGTTAGTATGAAGCATATATATGCACATGTGAAAATTTCATATACAACCCTAGAAATGGGAAATTTGCATAAAAGTCCATACAATCACATACATTGCAAAACTCAATCAAATCGTGTCCAAACTAGAACAAATTTGAAACATAGACTGGTCTCATGATATCAAAGAATATCATAGGGTTTTATTAAGGTTTTAAATGCCTAATTATGGTTTCTTGTACTCTACGATGATGTTGTAACACCCTCACAAAGGTTAAGTATTCTTCCTCAACCTCTGTACTTGTTATCTAGTGTCAACATGTAATTTTTCATATAAGAAACATCCTCCATCTAATTCAATCCTCCATTGGCTATATTTTTTGTTCCATGTCAGGGTGACACTTCCTCTACAAGGAACATAGAAACTATTGCAACTCTGGTGATAACTCCTATTTGGAACTCTAACAATTACAACAGTTATTAGCATTTGCCTTCTATCTATTTTAGAGTTGGGTTAGACTATTGTTGATTCATCATAACTTTCTCTTAAATTTGTTGTACTAACTCTGCACCCAAAAGTTGAAACTTAATTGTATTTTGCCAATTTGTTGTTATGTCAAGCTCTCTCTTTGAGACGTGTCTCCAACCTTTAGAGTTAAAACTACCACGGCTAACTTCGAGTCATGAGTTGGATATTTCTCCTTGTCCCTCTTAAGTTTTTTCAAAGAAAAAGGAATCATATTCATATTCTACAACAACACACATCCCAAGTCATTCTTAGGAGTATCATTGGAATGACATAGCCTCTCCCTTGCCTCAGTGATGCTAACACTAGGACACTTGTTAACTTCTCCTTTACCAACTAAAAACAACGATGTCACATGTAGTCCCAAACAAAAGGAACATCCCTCCTAGTCAACTTGGTCAAGGGTAGACCAACAGTGATGAAGTTATAAATGAACCTCATGTAGTGTCCTACTAGCTTTAGGAATCTTCGAATCTACCATCGATGTCTTCGGTTCCTCCCATTCCAGCACTGACTTGTCCTTCTTGAGATCTATACTAATACCCTTTGTAGATATAACATAACATGATAAAGACACTTAGGTTAATCAAACATCATACTCATTTGACTTTAGCATACAACTAGTGTTGTGTTAGCTACTCCAATGCATGACAACTAGTGTCAAGATGTCATCAATAATTACTATCTTAAACTAATAGGATATGGTCTAAACACCTTGTCATCAGGTCCATAAATGTTGCTGATGTATTGGTTAATGTAGACAAAATAACCATGAACTCATAATGACCACACCTTGTCCTAAATGTTATCTTAGGTATGTCATCTACCTTAATCGTCAACTGATGATATCTTGACCTCAAGTCTATCTCAAAAATCACCATGGAACCTCTCCACTAACCAAATAATTCTTCTATCCATGGAAAAAAATATTTATTCTCCATTGTAACCTTGTTCGACTGTCGATAAACCATGCATAGCATTATAAAATCATCCTTTTTCCTCTCAAACAACACTAGAGCATCTCAACACCTTGGTATCCACTATACGTACTAAGAAAACCTCACACCCTTGTCTTAGCATCTTCTCTGCCATTATAGCCAACACAAAACATGTAGTGAGAGCTTTCCTACCACCCTAGAAAGCTCAAAAGGCACTCCCATCCCAGAATGTCACACTCTTGGAACTATATTCTGAATCAACCATGTGCTACACCAAGATATCCACCCTTGAGATTACATTGAATCCACACATACCAAGTGGCATAAGGTCCATTTGAAAACTATGTCCTGGGAAATAAAGAACACAAGAGGAATACTCATGTTGCAACACAACAACACCATCTAAATGGGTTTCTAGCAAGGGGTCATCGATTCTCCCAATATTATGCAAGTTACAACTTTTCATGTATCATTTACCTTTTTCATATGGGTTCCTTTCCATCTGCATAGGAATTGACATAATTATTGTACTTCATTGCTCTTTCTTTTTGACTATATATCATTCTGAATTGTGTCCTCTTGTGTTTTCATGTTTCTTATTCGTCTACCAAGGGTAGCTCATTATATTTCACATTCTTTTCATGTATTATGGATCATATCCATTTAATATTCTTTACATGTCATGATATCTTTTCCTTAACACCTTCTTATACACATGGATTGGTTTGGGGTTAACTCATATTTCACTTTGTTCAATTATCATTGTTCTTATTTATCATCTTATATCATACTTATCATTGGAGTTCTTCTCTTCTTATGTGAATTGTACACCTTAAGTTATTATTATAACATAGATTTATCTTCCTTTATCTCATTATCTTCTAGAAACATAGTTTCAAGAACTCATTTTTAACTCATTTACATTCATATTTAAGCTTCATGGTGTCATAAATTTCTCCTTAATCATCAAAAACTCAGGTTTTGATAAGTTAATATATGATTTTCATCTCCCTTTAGGGTAGGGTAAGACATATTCACCATGACTTCTTATTTATTATGCTCTTTACATTGTCTCCAACTGACTACTTGATTAGAGTAATCGGAAAGATAACAATGAAAGAGTTCCATACTTATCTTTTCTTCAACAATGAAAGGGCATCCAAGTACTTAGTTTAGGCAGTATGCATCATGTTCGTGTCATGTTCATCACTTAGTTATCATCTTAGTCCTAAGTCCTAGTGTCCCTGTAGACTCAACAAACCTAAACCTCTTCTACCATAACTTGTGACACCTCATCACGCTAAATGAGATTACTCAAAACCAAAACACAATCATTCACTAATTAATCGCATATCTAAAAAGGGGGAATATTAAAACTGATTTGAACTTCACAAACATGTCCAAGAACATTTATAAAAATCCCAAAATCTTTCATTATCTCATATATCAAACCAAGTTTCTTTCACAATAGCTATGTGGCCTCAACCATAACATATATATAGCAAGAGTTATCCACATAAACAACATGTACAAATATCAGATAGCAACCAATAGCTTGATTGGATTGCAACATTATATACAAACTTTCCTTCCCGGACATGAGAGTACAAGGACAACTCTTGGACACACTTGACATCTAATAACCTTATTCTAGGATTCTCAAACACAAATCCTCCTCACTACCATAGGTATACTGCCACTGCTGAGAACCACCTAAACAAATGTGGTGACCCACGAGATTAGACCCAATGTCCCGATGAGAGATATAACTCTCAACAACATTTATTGCTCACAACATATTATAGAATTAAATATGTAAAGTAGGTAATGTAATAGGATTCAAAAGTGAGATATAAAAGCTTTACTAAGAACATTAATAATCAGAATCTTAATTGAAAGGTTCACATTATTAATATTAGATCAGGTGTAGCTACATCATAACATAGCTATCATTATCAGCATATATAATAAGTATATCTTAGTAGCATAAGCATATCTTACCAACATTAATACATCTTAACAACATCAACATATATTAGAAGCATAAACATTGATTAACATCGTAAACATATCTTAATAGTGTAAACATTACTTAACATCATATCTACTTCCTCTTATTTCATTATTCATCATCTACATATGAAATGACCAAGCAAGGGTTATCGTCCAATGTGAATTGTTGCATGACCCTACTTAGATATGCTATACAACTAGATTATATCTTTTATTGCATGACCCTACTCAGATATGCTATACAACTAGATTATATCTTTTATTAATACCTAGGGGTTTGAGGCATACCACCCAAAACACTAACTGACCATTTTGAAGTCACAATTAGTTCTGTACAAGATCTAGGAGGGATGAGATCCTAAGATCTCTTCACTCTCAGTCAGTTGAGTTCATCATAGTGCCATATTAATTAAGCTACAATCAGCCTAGTCCACCCTTGGTATATAGGTAATGGCATAAGAAATTAGGGTATACAAACCTATCAACTGAGGCACAACCACAACTATCCCCATCACATCACATTTACAAATATTCTGATTCTTAATCATCTGAGACATGGCCATGATCATTCTCCACAATCCTTGGGATCAGAATGACAAGGATATACTCTCCCTGCACCCGCATATACTCAAAAGTATATTACTCTGAGCTTCTTTTTTGGAACACCATTTCACCATCCAGCAAGTCTTGACATTGGAATGGTTCTATGGAACATGGAACTACATGATTAGAGTTTCACTTGAATAGTTACTGCCAATTGAGTGAATTAAGGTTGCATCAACTAAGTTTGATGTACAAACCCTAATTCATTTCTAAAAAACATTGGTATATAACAACTCCAGAAGAGATAAAACGTATGAGACATATCCCTGATCACAATATCACAATATAAAAGTTCATTATCAACCTTGAGAGAGAACTGACTTCCATTAGAGTTCACAATACCCCACAAATTTCATCTATGAAGAGGCTATATTTTCATCAGCGCTCTAGCATGCCCAAAAGCCATTCATGCCCACAACAACACTACTTTGTTAAGTGCATTATTATCATTTGTTACCCTTCATAGGATTTAACATGTCATCATCATACTTATCACTTTCAGACCCAACATCAGGGTTCATCAATCATAATAATACTTATGACTTTCTCAAGAGTAACATAACAAGTTACTTTTAGCTGATGAATTATGTCTACTCATCATTTCATCATTATTGTATGATACATGTATCAAACCATCACCATTCAATCATTACAAGAATGGTACAACAATGTAGGTTGGATTTGTACTACAATTAAACATTTATAAATAAGCATTGGTGTATTATCACAGTTAGGCAATACTTAGATAAGCCCTTGTTTCATTATCTCATTTAGGTTAATATATAGGTAAAACATAAATGTATTGGTACACATAATCAAGCCATCAATTATATTAACTCATGTAGAAATACCATCAGTTCATTCTATTTCTTAGTCAAAAACATCACTTTTTATACTTAGAAATCCCATCAAATTGTTGATGTACGTAGACAAATCGAAGACCATCGGATCATTAATGGATTCAATCATGAACAAGGCCATTCAATAATTATAGTCTTAGTCAAAATCATGACCTTCTCATCTTAAATAAACTCAATCTAAAACAATACCATCGATTCATTGGTGGACTTAGCTGAAAGCAAAGCCATCATATATTTATGGTACTTAGCTAAAATCCTAGTCATCAGATCATTAGTGGGTAGCAAACATCAGATTAAGTGTTAGATAAATCATCATTCTATCCGCCTAGTGAACCCATCGTTCATCAAGGTGCATAGCCAACAACAACAAGGCCATCGGTTCCTTTGGACACTTAGTATAAATAAAATCCATCAGATTACTAGAGTACTTAACCAAAATCAAAGCCATCGACTCATCAAGGTACTTTAGTGAAAATCATTGGTTTATTAAATAAGTTAAACCATATTTCCATTAGTGTACATAGATGTCCCATCAATTCTTTGCACATATGGAAGACCATCGGTTCTTTTATAGACTTAGTAAAAACTCAATATCTTATACCTAACATATCCATCAGTTTATTGAAGTACTTAGCCAAGCATTGGACCATCAAACCTTTGTTGTACTTAACCAAATGAGAGCCATTGAATCTTTTGGAGAGTTGGTCAAAAATCAATTCATGTTTGTAGTTTGTGCTTCGGTTTATGGATGTGTACACAAAAGACCATCGATTGATTACTAAACCCTTAGTTCATCTAAGTGAAGCCATCAGTTCATTACTCAAGTAGTTTCCAAAGTCTACATACTAAGTAAAGACATCATTATATTATCCTTGACAAGTCCAATGGATCATGGAAAACAAGTCTATCAACTCTTATTCTTAACATAACCATTAGGCTATTGTCTTCCCAACTGAAATCAAGAATTAAATACTAAGTAACGACCATCAATTTAGAGACCAAAAGGGTCATCACTAAGAAAAAACACAGTCTCCTTTACTTAAGAAAAATCATTTCTTTAAGGATAAAGAAAATCCATCAGATTATAGGCTTAGTTTTACTATCAAATCAGCACCAAGGAACTCCATCAATTTCTATACAAAGAGAGAAATCAGTTGTCTACACTAAGTAAAAACCATCTTTTCTTACCTCCAAAATTGGGGTAGTTCATCTTCATACTAGAAGGAACGTTCATATGATCTAAGTAAAACTTAACAACACACAAATGTCGTGCATATATGTAAAGTAGTGACAAACGATCATTTTTAACCATATCACCAAATTTTAGGGCAAGATCTATTTGGAGAAAGTTGAAAGTAAGAAAGAAACAGGGTGAAAGTTATATAACTTGCCTCTTAGATGGAGGTGCACGTACAAATAGAAATCTGACTCAAAAAAAACCCTAGCTTTGCCCTTCCAAGGCTCCATATATATGTAGATCCTTTCTTCAAGATCAAGGTAGATCTAGCTCAAAAGAAAGGAGGAAAGGACCTCTTTAGCCACATGCATGACTTTCCATGAAGAACTTCTAGATTTCCACTGATAGATGAGGAGAGAAGGTAGAGGACTACATAAGAAATAGAGTATAGAAGGATATCTTACTTAGTTAGGGCAAGAAACTAGGTTAGGAATCTTTGATCATTCTTAGAGAAGCTTGATCCATCTTGTAGGGCAACATGCATCCATGATCTCTCCAAGCTTTGGCCTCTAAGAGCTTCTCCTCCATAAAAGGATGGATTAGGGGTATTATAGGAGAAGTAATGAGATAAGGGAGGCAAAGAGTTCATTTTTGGGAGTGGTAGAGGGTATATATATCCAAGGAAAGAGAGAAATGTGTCAAAAGGTTGAAAAACAAGCTTGACATGTGTCAAAACTTGAAATCCATCCTTATCTATGCATGTCAGAGTTTCCATCAGATGTACTATCAAGATGTACTATCAGAGCTCCCATAAGATTAATTTTTACTTGTTTTTTCATTGTTTCATGCCTTAGAAAGATTATCAAGATGTAATATCAGAGTTCCCATCGGATTATGCATATGTACTATTAGAAAACCCATCGGATTATCATCATACTTAGTCATTTTGCCAATTTTAACTATCCATCGGATTGTGCACTTCAACTAGGGTTTCCATAAGATTATGGAACTCAATGGGATGGAGGCCATCAGATCTTCCTCCTCAAAGAGAAACCATCAAATCATTACTCACAAGGTGGAACCATCGAATTCCTTCCATACTTAGAAAAATCACCACATAGGTGTGAAACCCTAGGTTCTCAACCCTGGAAGGATGGAACAAACAATATGATGATGCATCTAGGCATCCATAGGTGAAACTATAACAAAGATTATGGAGGTTAGATATGAAGCACAATATGCATATGTAAAAATTGCCTATAAAAACTTAGAAATTGGAAAATTGCATAAAAGTTCATATAGTCACATATGTTGAAAAACTCAATCAAACAGTGTCCTAAATGGACCAATTTTGAAACACAGCTAAGTATCATGATATTAAAGAATATGTTAGGGTTTGATTAAGGTTTTATACAACAAATTAAAATAAGCAAGCATGTTTAACCATTAAAATAGGTCAGGGGTCTTACAAGATGGATGGAGTTGATTAAAGATAATGATTGCATGATAGATTATCATATAGGGAAGGTGAATGTGGTGGATGATGCTCTAAGAAAGAAGTCATTTTTAACATCATCTGTAAATAAAGCATAGTTACATTCCATGGCATGTAACAAGCAAGACATGTTAGTGTCGCTTAGATAGATGAACTTTCAGCTACAAGTTTCCTTATTGGTGATATTGCTAGCATAGTAGCAGGTTGGGCCGACGTTTATACAATAGATCAGAGATGCAACGAAAGAATGATGTTGTGATATAGAATATCAAATTCAAGTTTGGTAGTAGGAAGCATGATGGGTTCCATGAGTTAGATGATGGGACATTGTGCTTCCACAATAGAACAACGGTGCTAGATGTTAATGGCCTGGGGGAGATGATACTTGAGGAGGCTCATTACTCAATGTACGTAATGCATCCCGACTATACTAAGATGTACCATAACATGAAGGAATTTTATTGGTGGCTGGGTCTGAAGCGTGACGTGGCAGATTTTGTTGCCAAATGTCCAGTTTTTAGACAAGTCAATGTTGAGCATCAGAAGCATGTAGGGCCATTGCAACCGTTACTGATACCATAATGGAAACGGGATCACATAATAATGGAATTTGTGGTTGGTCTCCCAAGGACATCCAAGGGTGATGATTCCATTTTTGTGATAGTTGAAAGGTTACAAAGTCATCTCACTTTGTTCTAGTAAAGACAATTTATATAGTAGAGAAGTTTGCATCAATATATGTTGATGAGATAGTTTGTCTGCATGGTAACTCAGTTACCATAGTGTCTGACAGAGGTCATCAGTTCACAAGCAGGTTTTGGGAACGTCTACATATAGCTTTGGGTGACACAATTAGGTTTAGCACAACTTTCCACCCATAGAAAAATGGTCATTCTGAAAGGACTATCTAGGCGTTAGAAGATTTTTTTGAGAGCATTTATTCTTCAGTGTCTTGGTAGTTAGGACATCCATCTGAGTTTGATTGAGTTCGTCTACAACAATAGCTATTAGAGAAGTATATATATGACAACGTATGAAGCCTTGTATGGGAGATGTTGTTGATCACCCTTTTGATTGTATGAGGTAGGTGAGTATCAACTTTGGGTCATGAGTTAGTACAGTAGACTTGTGAGAAGATCAAAGTGGTCCATCAACAATTGAAGGTAGCTCAGGACAAATAAAAGCCATACGATGATAACCGTTATAGGCTATGAGAGTTCCAAGTTGGAGATCACGTGTATCTCAAGGTTTTCCCTTGGAAGGGTGTGTTGAGGTTTGGTAGGAAGGGTAAGTTGGTCCCTAGGTTTATGGGACCATACCCTATTTTGGCACATGTTGTAAATGTGGCATACATGTTAGAGTTACCACCTAAGTTTCACAAGTTGCACAAGGTTTTCCATGTTTCCATGCTGAGGAAGTGTCATCAAAACACTTGATCTAACTTTATGGTAAGCATGCTTGATTAACCTAATTAGGTGCTTAGTTTCTTAATCAAACTCTGAACCATGATTTTACATCATGAGATGCAGTTGTTTTTGAAGTTTGGTCCAATTTGGACATTGCTTCATAGGGTTATGCAATTTATGTGCTTATAAGGGCTTTAATTTAATTTACCCAATTCTAGGGTTTTATCTGTAATTTTCATACATGCATGTTGCACATCATATTACTCTTCATAATGTTTGATATGGTTTCACCTATTTATACCTAGATGCACCATTGATTTGTTGATCTTCCCTTGATAGGTTGGAAATCTAGGGTTTTCACCTAAGTGTGTTGATGATTTTTTTTAAGTATGATAAAGATTCGACGGTATCACCTAGTGAAGGAAAGATCTGAAGAGTTCTCCTTGTAGTTGAGGATCCTATGACTTGACCTTGTTACCCTAGAACCAATGGATACTCTACAGGAGTATATGATATTATGAGTGGTAGGTTTTGGTGAAATGGATAAGTATAATGAAAGAATTGATGGGTTCACAGATGACCCACCTTAATGAGTTCACTAAGGCAAGAACCAATGAGATACCTAGGTAAAGATCTGATGGAACTTCTACATGCATGGATAAGGACTAATTCCTACTTTTGGATACATGGCATGCATGTTTTGACACCTCAACCTTCTTCCTTCTCTCTCATCTAAAGTATATAGACACCTTTTCCTCTACCCAAATAAACTCTTTGCTCTTTCATCTTCTTTGTGTGATAGAGAGGTATGATCCTCCTTTGTTGGGTAGTGAAAGGGAACTCTTGTAGGTCAAAACTAAGGAGGAGTGTGCATGCAAGTTGCTTTAGGGTTTTGATCAAGCAACTTTAGGGTTTTGAAGGTTCCTAACCTAGCTCTTGACCTAGCTGAGTAAGTTCTTCCTCTCTATCTTATTTCTTATTATTCTCTCTCTCCTTTATTCTTCCTTAGATGAAACCCTAGTTTCTCTTCATGTAAGGTTATATATGTGTATGATTATTTCCTTTTCTCCTTCCTTTTCCCTAGTTTCACCTTGATATAAAGGAAACAATCTATTTTTGAGCTTGGGCATGCAAATTAGGGTTTCATATTCTCGCTTCAAGCTACTTGCTGTTGGACCATCATTAACTACCTAGAGGAAAGCTATATAACCTTCATCCCATTTTCTATCTTGATTTTAACATGCTTCATATAGATCATATCCTTGAACATATTTGATATGATGGAAAAATGATCTTTGTAAACTATTTTTCAAACATGAAAGTAGTTTGTATGATGTTAACTAGCTCTTGATCATATGTATATACTCTCTTCTATTCATGGATATGAAATGGTGGTATTGTTTAAAAGAAATAGGTCTGATTTCTATTATTGTGAAGGAACTAATGGTTTTTCTAGTATGTGCAATGTTTATTTCACTAAGTAATAAAATGATGGTGATTCCTATCACCTAATCAAATGGTTTAGTTTAGGGTAAGTAAATAATGGATTTTCTTAGTTTGAATCCCATTGACCTTAATTGAGTAATGAATCGATGATTTCACTTAGAAGAGTCTAGGGTTAAGTAAATAATCAATGGTCTTATGTGTACCCTTTCATATACTAATGGGAACACTAGACACATCAATTTTTTGTTAAGTCTCTATAAATATTAGATAGTCATTCCTCATATAATTTGATAGGTATGCTTTTGACTAAGCATCCTGATAATTTGATTATCCTACTATTGGCTATGTATTACCATGCATCAATGGGCATGATAGATGCATGAACTGACTTTTTGACAACGTTTCCAAAAGATTCAAAGGTTTTCTTTTGGTTAAAGTATGACCAAGATCTGATAGTTATATCATTGGACAAGTACTTAAATAAACCTATGAAATTCACTAAGTCCTTAAAAGAATTGATGGCTCTTGTTGTCCATCAATTAACTGATGGTAATGCTGAAGTTAAGAACATGATGTTCTCACTAAGTAACTCAATGGTTTGATGGGTTTCCTAGGTGTATCAAATGAACCGATGGGTTAACTATAGGTGTTGATTAGGTGATAATAATCCAACATACACCGTTAAACCTTTCTTGTACATGGTTACCCAATGATGGCTTAATGCCCAACTTGACGATCAAGATAATGAACGTTATTCATAATGTTAGAGTAATTCTTTTAGGTTACTATAGATAATGTCATGACTCCCATGTTTGATGCACATTTATTCTAAGCCTAAAATGGTAAAATTCCTCATGAAATGATGAATCTTATACAAGGCTGAGGTGATAATGATGTGCTTTAATGGGAATAAAAATTGGTTTGTTCTTAATGGATTGTGGGTTGTATTATGCCCTGAGTGGAGGTACCATCCTCTTCATGAATTGGCAATGGAATAGTGCCCAATGATGTTGTGATAAAGAATATGTTTCATACATTTTGTAACTTCTGAAGTTTCTATACACCAATACTTTGTAGAAATATTTTAGAATTTATAAGTAACTTGATTGATGCAGTCTAAACTCACCCAATGGGAAATAACTAATCAAGTGAAACCCTAATCATGTAATGCCCTATTACATAGAGCTATTCTAGTGTCAGGAAATGTTGGATTGCAATACAAGTATTCCATAAAGGAAACTTATAGTCATATATTGTTGAGTATATGCGGGTGTTGGGAGGGTATGTCCTTATCATTCTGATCCTAAGCTTTGGAGTATGGCTGTAGCCATGTCTCAATTTGAGAGCGGTTGAGGACGTGATTTAGGACAACTATGGTTGTACCTCCTATGATAGGATTTGTATGCACTTATTTTTAGTGTCATGGCATGTATACCCAGGGCAGACTAGGCTGATTGCAACTTGACTAATATGTCACTATGGCAGACTCATACTGACTGAGGGGAAGAGATCTCAGGATTTTGTCTCTCCTAGATCTTGTATGGAATTGACTATGACCTTATAGTGGTCAAATGGAAGTTTAGTGGTATGCCTCAAACTTCTCAGGGCTTAATGAAGATGTAATCTATCCACATAGCATATCTATTTGGGTTAATAAATGATTCACATTGTATAATAACCCTTGCCTTATTTCTTATAGTGTTTAGTCAATATATGATTCGGTAAGAGAAATCAATTGTTTAAATGATGATAGCTTTATCTATTTCTTGCATCAAACATTAAATTCTTTAAACTTTGTGATACTATCTGCTTATCTATTTAATTACATAAACTAATGTAAGATAAAAATGTTGTTGGAGTTATATCTCTTGATGGGGCATGGGTCTCACATCGTGGGTCACCACATCTTTTTATGTGATCGACAGCAGCAACGTCAGATCCGTGGTAACGAGGAGCATGTTGGAGATCAGTAAGAGCAGAAGGTTGGATAGTTGCATAATTAGTCCCAGTGTCGTCCTTGTACTCTCAGGTCTAGGGGGTTTGTAGATGATATGTATCAACTTGAGTTTTGGCATTATGATGCTATTTGTATATGATATATCTAAATGAGGATATGCTTTTATATACAGGTTGTGGTTGTGGCCACTAGACATATGTAAAGTTACATTGTGATTTATAAGCTTTTATGTAAGGTGTTGGACCTATATGCAATATTATTGTACATTTTGAGATGATTAATGTTGGTTTTAACTATCCCTCTTTTTAGTGACGTGGTTAATTAGTGATCGATCATGGTTTGTTTCTGAGTAATCTCATTTTAGTGTGGCAGTGTGCCACAAAAACCAATAGCCTTACGGCATAAAATGGGGGATCCGTTCATTGTTGGTCTTGTCTTCTATTTATAGGCATAGGGAAGGGTCTGGAACTCTCCCAGTTGTCATGTAGTTAATTCTTGGCTACCATGGAGGTGAAGATTTGGTGGCGACATGGGGAAAACAAGGGGTTCCCGATCTGCAATAACTTAATTGATCGACGATGAGTTTTGTGATATTCAGTACAACCATCGGTAGACGAATGGCCATAGAGTGACCAGTGGAAGGCTATGTAGTTGATCCATTGGAAGGGAAGTGCAGTAGAACTGTCAGTTGGCAAATTAGATTGTCCATCTATTACCAAATGTTATATTACCATCAGAAGATATGAACAGAAGGACCATTGGAAGACTGGGCAGAAACTCCTTTAGTTGTTGTGTGCAGGAACGCCATTGGTTGATGAATGTCAAACTTCCTTCAGAAGGCAAACATGAGTATCATCATAAGGGGAGGCCATTGGAATGCAATGTAGGGTAACCATCACAAGGTGGAAATTGATGGTTTGGCATATGCAAGTGTAAATTAACTATCAAGACCACCGCCTCCTACACTCCACTCACGTAAAGAAGTGCAAATCTTCCATGAAAAATAGGAATTTTATTCAAAACCTTATCAATTATCATAAAATAAAGAAAATCTAAATGCAAGCTAGTTCTAAGTTAAACTGATGAAAATGAGTGCAAATCTATGCTCATAATGCAGCTAAAACTAGGATGAATATGGATTCCTCACTCACCTAATTTCGTACCTATAACTATGGTTACACAATTTTTATCATTAGTCCACACTAGTTCAGAAGACAAATGTCTACTTTTGCATCTCTTTTTCTTTTCTCCATTTTCCACACAAAAAGTGAATGGGGCATAGTATATTTATAAAGAGATAAATGGTTTACCATGAATGTGTATAATGAGTTCTAGAATTCCCAATTATTGAGGCTTTGTGTAGTCTTTCTTCCTCCAAAGTACCAATGGTTCTAACTCTCCTCCATATAAATTTGTAACCTTTCTATCCCATGTCTAGTAGGTGGCAACCATCAATATCGTCCTTGAGATGTTGAATGAAGGGGTCTGATATAGGAGGTCCCTTCTCTTGTCATTATTGCTTACAATGTCATTCAAAGACCAAAAAAAAGAGTAATTGTTGTTGTCTATATAACTACATTGCTTTCTCATTGGGACTTATCCTCCCGCCCATAAATTTCAAAACCCTCCAAGAGAAATCAATAAATTCATTTTGGATACTAGAATCCACATGATATTGATAGGAACTAACAAAATGAACTTTGGCATTTCTCCAACATAGCCCCAAACCACCTGACTTCTCTCCTGTAACATACTAGATCTCAAACCCTACCCTAGAAGTTTGACCTTTTGGACTTAGCCAAACAAGGTTTAGCATAAGCCTAATGAGATAATGCATGCACAAATCACCCTAATGTAACCTAATGTTCTCACATTACTCTTGGGCGAATAACAGACATATAAAATATGTCACTTAAGATAATAATGAATTATATAAAATTTCATGCAAATAATCATACATAATTCTTTTGGAAATAATGTTAACATAATTGGATGAGAAATAATAATAGAAATAATGTGATATTAATGGCCACAAATATTAATTATGACATAACTCATTAAAAGGAATTCTAAAAGTGGAATCTAAGTTAAGAATCATGTTCCTTGGGTCCCATTTGACTTGGGAGTCAAGTTTCACATTATTCACATAATAATAATTAATTTAATTAAATTTGGAAAGAGAATATCTATGTTTTCCCCAAAATATCAAATAAAATTATAAATGACTCCAAAAGAGGAAAATAACCTTGGATTCAAAATCTACATAATAAATATAACCTTTGGGTGAATTTTCATCCAATTTGGAAGATGTTTGATTAAAAGATGTAATCGGGAGAGAGAAAGTGTGTAGAACCTTCAAAATATTAAATAAAGGTACAAACAACTACACCATGTCAAATTGATGGTGAATTTGTATCCAAGGCACTTAATGTGACTTATGGGTGAAGTTTCATCAAATTTGGATAATCTTATAACCATTAATGAAGGAGGAAATAGAAAATAAGATTTGATTTATTTAACACATCAAAAGTTCCCAAGAGGCAAAAATAAATACATATTCTGATTCCTCATATCAAAAATAGGTTGGGTTTCAAATTTCATCCAATCGGAGTTTATTTTCACCCTCAAAAGATGAAAGATAAAAATAGGAACAAACACATTCACACTTTATTCCAATTCGTTTTGGATTTTTGATTTTATGTGTCACACCTAGTTTCCTGGATTAACAAAATGTGGTCTCACTATCATCCGCTAGGATTCCATCTAACAATAGAGATCTCGTCTTCTACCTCTGCCAATTTAGGCAAGTCTGGGTTTTTTTTTCAAACAGTAGCATGACCTTTTTGCTCCAGTTTCCTTCTCCGTCTGACCCCATTTCCAAGAGATATATTTGCCTTCAAAATGCTCATTCAATCCAGAACCAGATGATCTATGGAAGGGACCCTAGGTCTCCCTATAAAAGGAAATCCCTAATCCACTTCTACTAACCTTCTACCCTTGAGTTACAGACTCCCTTTCACCATCTCCTACTTGTACCCGAACACACATAAATCTTTGCCAAACCCTCAGAATCCATACTCTTCCCAGAATCGAGCCTCACAACTTGCAGCCACGGACCAAAACTCCTTCATCAAAAATCGTCATTCACCTCGCTACCTCCAACCACCAAAAACCAAATTGCGATAGCAGTAAGTTTCCTTCTCACCATCTTCTTATAGTTTTACCTGATGAGACTCATCCTATCTACGGATCCCAACTCGGTTCCTCATCCCTATTTTTCAGCAACGGTGATGACTTCCTCAGGGTTTTCTCACCCAAGTTACTCAATTTTTGTCCCACTATGTTCCAGTGACCTTGAGTAGTCTTCTTGTATGGTCAACAAGAGGTGTTTCTACTTCAATCGTTTCAACTTGGTTTTCTCCCCATTTTCCTTGGATGGCCACGACGGAAGATCTGGACTCTGTGCTGGAACATCTCAATGCTTTTGGCTAGTTCCTTTGAAATTGATGGACCATCATTCACCCCTACTTGTGCTCCATTGGTTTCTTGATGCACGCTTTTGTATTCCCAATCTCCCTTTTAGGCGCTAAGGGAGAGTTGTTTCTCTATGGGTCAAAGCAATCGAAAGTTGAAGATGGGTGTGTGTGAGTTCTCTTTTGTGTCCCTCGTTTTCTGTTTTGTTTCATTTTTCCTCCAGGGGAATTTTCACCTTTTACTCATCCTCATTGGTTAGATAGCAGAGAACTGTATGTCCTACCTTGTTACGGGACAGGCCGATTGGCCAAACCCAATTGGGCCAACTCAGCAAAATGAGTTTTGTGTTTACTTTTGCTTGTGTGGCTTTTCTAAGGTTTCTCATTGGTCAAGAATTGTGATATTCACACTAAATTATTTATTACACAGAAAAATAAAATAAAATATGTTTTGGAATTAGAAAAATATAAGCTATCTAATAATGCTAAGTTTGTCACTAGAATCTAATGTTTTAAAAAAGGTGATTTTTAATGGATTTTTCTAATTAGTTATAACTTGTAAAATTCATAACTAAATATCTAAAATTTAGAAAAATATAATAAAATATATTTTGAACTCAAAAAAAGATAACCTAAAATATAGCATGGTTTTGATAACCTAAATCATACATAAAGAAAAAGGTGATTTTTAGGGTTTGAATAATCAATGTGAAATTGACTCAAAATCTACATATATGTTTAATATGATCTTTGGAGGCCTAGACTTGGATCTAGAAGTATATTTGATCTGTTTGAACTCTGAAGAGAGGTATGTTTGCAAACCACATAATTTTTATTGAGCAATGCACCTACTTTCTTCTTTCTCTTGGTCCCATGGACATTAGCCTACACATAATGTCTTTTCTTTTAAAAATCATGATTCATGTGAACTATATTATTTGATATTGATCTTGTGATCATGGATATTCTTTTGGATTCTTTTCATATGCTTTGTTCATTTTGTAACTCTATATGATGGCATGCGATGTCTTTTTCCCACTTATGAGGTGGATGCATATGTTGGTCACTTATGTGGTGACTAGTTTGTATAATTTGACTATATTTTCTACTTGCCTCTACATTAAACATTCTATGTGATTCAATAACACTAGAGTAGTATAGTTGCATTGGTTTTTGGTTATGTTCCCTTATTATATTTTTGGTATGGAGGTGGTCCCATACCCTGGTTTCAAATTTATGAGGTTTGTCCCACATTTTTATATATTGGGAGTTTGGTTATGTGCCATTCTCTACCAGGTTTCAAGTTTGTGAGGCTTGTCCGACTTTGTTGTTATATTGTTCTAGGGCTATGTTTATCTCACATGCATGCAGGATGATGTTTATGGATTATGGGTTATGTGTCCTAATTTCATACATACTTATGTGGAACCACTTTTATATGTTGTTTTAATGGCAAGTATCTACTTTATTGTGGATCAATTCTCTTGATACCCACTTGGGTTGTCCCTTACTTTTCTATAGGAAGCCTTTTATATTTGTTGTCCTTTTATTCCATATATTTCTCAATTTTCTTTTTAGTATGCACATACCAACCTTTGTTGATGTCTTCTATTTTTCTCTTCTTACTGGGGTATGCTTCCAACCCTAGGTGAAGGACTTGGAAGACATGGCATAAAGATATGGACCTATATTAAGGAGTTAATGCTTGGAGACAAAGTTGTTATGATTTAGATTTCCCTCTACTTAGATCCATATGTGGTATCTTTAATGTAAACCCTTTGTAAAAGATTATAATGTTATTTTATAACTTTGTGAGAAATTGAATATTGTCAATATTTTACTTCAGTTGCTATACTATGGTGTTTTGAATACCATTAATAAGATTTGAAAATTTTACAACCAATCCAACATATCTTTTGGTGTGTTTGGACTAGAGGTTCTATTATTCAAATTTTTAGTAGGGAGTGTTTCCTCTATGGGATCCCACTCTTTACACCTCCACACTAGAGATACAAATTACATTCACAAAACCACAAATCCATTTTAATTTGTTCTATTTTTCATTGAGGAAAATATGGTTCCAATGACTAAAACCACATTGAGTCTTCAACACCAACACATGGACCGAAGTGATATAACTTCCTTAGGCTTTCTTTAACCTTGGAAGTTCCAGGTTAAGAGTTTCATTGTCCTTCATGTGGGTGGTCTCCTCTAGACCCCTCTTCATGGTGATGGATACATGTATACACATACTTATTAGCAACAACTCCCTAGGTTTTTCCTATTCCTCTCCATAGATAGAAGCAAACTCCCACTATATATCATTGAGAAATGATCCCTTGATTCTTTTTTCAAGTAACATACCAAAACCAAGGTATAATCCCTAACTCTAGTCTTCTCATATCTATTTCTTTTAGATATGGTTATAGTCCTTTCTCCCTGACTTAAGTGGTAAAAGGGGTGCATTAGGTGCTTATATACATAGTACATAAGGTTAATGTCCTTTCCCAGGTGTCCTTGTTGTCCTTGGTGATTATTGGATCAATTAAACTTTAAGTAAGTGGTCAGAATGCAAATTCAAAATTGAATATATTTTATTTTCAAATAAGAACTCTAAAAATTTCATGATTTTGGTATTTAGAAAAAGGAATGAAATGCATGACTTTTTATCCTTATAGAAAGAATATATACATTAACTATAAACTTTGTGCACAAGTTATGAAATAAAGGTTTAGGATTCTTAATAAATGGAGCATAATGAGATACTTCGAGTTTTTCCTTTCTTGGCTGCCTTTAGATGTTAGTATTCATATTATTAGGACATATAGAAAACTTGAGAATCTAAGTGGTTTTTATCAATTATTCAATGTATTCTAATTGATGTTTCTAATAATCCACAAATTTAGTTGTGAGGCAGTCTTTCCAATTCATATACTCACTCTTTGCCATATGATTTAGATCAAGCGGTCAATCATCTTTATTCTTCCTCCACTTTCCTTTGTTTCCCTCACGCCAAAGATGCACAATTATCCTTGTTCCTCCAATTCTTTCTCTTCTCTCTCTATCTACCTACCTCTTTTTCATCTAATTTCCTTTTCCTCATATTACCTCTTTCTGCACCCAAAGACTGTATATAATAAGGTTCCATGGAATCTATATCTTAGCCACACTTGACTCCCTTATTACCATGTTTCTCCCCTTTTTCCCTCTATCTTTCCTTCTCCTCACACACCTAGGATTTTGGACATCTCAAAAAATCTTCCGTAGACTTAGTCGCAACCCATAGTCTTGTTTCCCAACATTTGTTATCCCTCGTCTAAATGCAAGCAAGTTTCCCATACTCCAATCGGCTGCACCAGGGAACCTGAGTTGGGAGTGAGGCTTCCGACCCTATAAAATCCTAAAGAGGACTCGAAGCACTTTGTCGGTCTTATATAAAGGTGTTTTGACCTTAGATTTGGCTCTTGTGGAAGTAATTTCCATTTCCCCTTCCTAACATTCATTTGTGTGTTCCCAAAATACCAAAAGTCATTCTCGGATTTGGGCTTTCTGCTATCAGATTTTTTCCATCTCACTGCCATCTTGTTCTCTTGAGGTGTCATATCCCTTAGTACTTTGTTTCAATGGTTCTTCCTTGAGAATAAGTTTTTCCTTCGTGTCAGTTATGATGGAGGACTATGTCCGGTTCCTTATTCACCACAAGGTCCGATCTTGAGGTTACTGAAATTGATTGAACCTCAAGAACAAGGTCAAGGATCGATTCTTGAGTTTTTCATCGACTGGAGAGTTTGCATGATTGAATCCATGTCTGTAATGTGCAAATTTCTTGTGGCTTTGTCTTGGAATAATCAAGATATCAGAATATCAAGTTTACCCTCCCGTTCATTTTATATTGTCATGTTTTATCATGGGCTTCTTAGTCCTTTTGTGTGGGCTCCGATCTCCAAAACCACGAACCACGATATAAACACGATTTAAACTTAGTGAAAGCATTCTATTAGTTGCGGAATATGAAAAATTATTGGAAATTAAAATTTTTGAGACAAGATCTGGAAATTATAAAATTCCTTTTTATAAGAAACCAAGTAAATAGTTTACATCTCTGTTAAACCACTTCTTGAGTAGTTATGTACAACATGATTCAAAATTCTCAGGAGCCAACACCAAAAACTCAAAACACTGATTCCTAGGACCTGAGAGTACAGAGACAGCATAGAACCATTTAACTACATAACTCAGCAGTCAGTATCTCCACCTGAGATTCACTACTTCCCTTGGTACTGTTGTTGTCGTTGTTGCTCATCCTTAAACGGTCTCCTTCGTCTTCGACGACCACCTAAAAAGAGTTGAAATCTACGGAGTGAGACAATGTACAAATTGTTCCAGCGAGAGTTATAACTCTCAACTAGAAGCTTTATTATAACATTAATGAATATCATAGACAAGATAACATAAATCGTACAAAAACAGGTTTAATAACAAGAGAAGCAACTTCTATCTGAGCAGTCATGTCTTTAAAGCATATAAAGGACATGTATACAAAATATCTGAACAGATCATTAATGTAAACAATGTAACACCAAACATTGTTCCTCGTAGTAACCTAAGCAGATATACTACGCGGTTGATTATGTTTTACAAACATTATTATGCCCTGTGGAGATGAGGTATACCACTCATACTCCAACCGATCACTAGTAAGTTGTATTGGTATCATACATAGGTCATCAAAAGAGCCGGATTATTATGACCTCATCTTCCTCAGTCAGTTAGAGGATTGTTTGCAGGACATCTTGTGTCTCTGCTATGATAGCTTTCCAGGGTAATCTGGTCCTTCGCTATTTTAGAGTTACAGTGGCGTTCTGTACTCTCTTCGTCACCGGAAGATTTCTTGTTTATCTCTCACCGATGCGGTGTTTGTGTCTTCTTTGGGAGATTTGTGGTACATCTCACCATTTGGTTTTGTAGTGAAGGATTGACGGTATCAATTCCTACACTAGGATGTAAGGATTTACGCATCCATCTCCCCCACATACTCAAAAGTATGTGATCCAGGAGTTCCCTTAGGAAAACCTGTTTCACCATCATTTGGTCTCTGACAATGATGGATCTATGATCAGGGCTCTACATGGAATGATTATACTTGATTAGTTAGGTGCATTTCAGTATTCTTTTGACATCATACATGTTCTCAAACATTAATCATTAGCATGGCAGCTATGAAGATAGAATACTAAATGTAACAAGTCTAACTCACATCAATTATCATTTCTCAATCATTTCATCACAAGTCATCTGTTAAGCATGACTTTGATGATATTATAGCTTTCACAGCCCATCAGTCTCATAGGATGCCACTCAACAAGGCATCAGAATATTTCACTTACTCATAAAGCTAAAGCATGCTTTCAATGAATATAGTTTCATAATCCATACCTGGATATGATCATCATCTCATGACAACCTGCATGGTTAATTCAACTGATAACAGTAAACAATTCATTCTAGAAGTTACACTTTCAAACTCTTAGAAGAGTCAAGTTCCCCAATATTCATCAATTAGGGTTATTCATTTCCTTTACTTATTATTAGGAATATTGATTCCTCATCTCATACTTCAATCATGAGGATTCATGCTTAAAAGCATAACTGGAAATAGGGTTTCACCCTATACAAATTAAGGTTATTGAAATCTCTTTATCCTATAAGACATCATATTTGGTAACTTGTTCTCAAAGTTTCATACCTAAAGGCATGACACAGGACTAAGGTTAACATACCCCATCCTTCATTGTTAATATTTCCTTTTTAGATTATTAGTCCAATTCTAGTATGCAACTCTGCCATCCTTAGAAGCATACCAGGGTATGGTGAGTATTTGCCTTAAATACAACATTTATTAAACATCATAATGATTATCAATTCAAGGTATGAATTCACTTCTCAATCTTATCATGGTGTGAACACATCATACTCATTGATTTGACTATACTTTATTTAAAGGCATTACCTTATAAACATCTCCAGGAATTCATAATTGCTAGGTCATATACTAGGCTCACTATTCATCCCACTAGGATTTCCATATTTTCATTTCTAATTTAGGGATTCTCATCCATATTACATCTCCTCTGGATTCGATTTATTAAACTTCTTATCTCACATGGCATAAAGATTCCTCATATAACAACTTGTATTTTAGGGTTTCATACTCATAGGCATAACCCTGAATTACTACATTTATCAGATCACCATAAATTAGGGTTTACTATTCTCATTATATGTTATCACCCTAGAATTAGGGTTTACTATTCTCATTATATGTTATCACCCTAGAATTAGGGTTTACTATTCACATTATGGTGAGTTGAACTCATAACATTGTCATGTATGAGGAACATCATCATTGATGCTCTCAGATTAGTTTAAGATTCATCATTTATCATAATTAGGGTTCCATGATCTCACATAGGTGGATCATACCCTAATCATGCACATTCATGTGTATTGAAGGTACTTTACTTGAATTTTCATCATAAAAGGGTACTTTCTCTTTCTTAAGATACTTTCTCTCTCCTCATACTTGTAGATGGTAATAACACCAATCTAGATCAGGTTGGGTTAAGTCCACTTTGATTAACATAGACCAAATCACCACTATTGAGTGATTAGGGTTTGATTAGAACAAGGTTTTACTCAATTGAACCTTTCAAGGGTATTATGGTAAATTACACATTGATCATCATCATGGTTTAATTTACTAACCATTTGACCCTTAATGTCTCTTGGTATTATTATGGTTTAGGTTGAACAACTATTAAACCATTTAAGCCTTCAAGGCATTAGGCAGACTTAACTTCAAAAGTCTCCAATAGGTTTCACACCTTCAACCTTCATACGATTTTGAGATCGAATGCCCTCATACGGTTTGAGGTCGAATGCCCTCATACGGTTTGAGGTCGAATGCCCTCATACGGTTTGAGGTCGAATTCCCTCATACGGTTTGAGGTCGAATGCCCTCATACGGTTTGAGATCGAATGCCCTCATACGGTTTGAGGTCGAATGACCTCATACGGTTTGAGATCGAATGCCCTCATACGGTTTGAGGTCGAATGCCCTCATACGGTTTGAGGTCGAATGCCCTCATACGGTTTGAGGTCGAATGCCCTCATACGGTTTGAGATCGAATGCCCTCAAAAGCTCAAGATCGTATGGACCTCCAAAGTGGTTCAAAGGGTAACTCGATTAGGGTTTCCTATGTTGAAGCCTTCAATTGGTCTCAAGCTTGCTAACCACTTACCAATTGAGACAATTAGGGTTAGCCTTAACCAATTGGTTACTCAATTGACCCTCAATTGATATCCAATTAAGGTTGGAGTTGGTTCAATTAAGGTCTATAAACGTTCAACCATCAACACTCAACAATGTGAATCAAATCGAAGTTGAACCCATCAATTGACCTCCAATTGGGCTCAAACTTGGCCCAAACGGTCTTGGGATCGTTTGGATATCCTCCAAACGGTCTTGAGACCGTTTTCCCAAGAATTCATCAAAATCTAGATTGATTTGATAGGGGTTGAACCTTAATTAAGTCACAAATCAGCAATTTGATTATTTCAATAACCCATTGTAATTGGGCCCTCAATTGATCAAATTACCTTAACCCTAGACCTCCAAATGGTCTTGGGTTGTCACCAAACGGTCTTGAGACCGTTTGGATGAGTTCCAAACGGTCTTGAGACCGTTTTCCCATCCATCCTTTGGACTCTAGTGAAAATTCATCAAGGTTTGATTTATTGAGTTGATCATTACATCAATACTTAATTGCAATGTAATTTGGTATCTTTGTACCTTCAATTGGTCAACTATACTTGACCCCAGACTTCTATACGATCTTGGGTGATCCCCAAACGGTCTTGAGACCGTTTGGATGATTCCCCAAACGTTCTTGAGACCATTTGGGCTAATCAACCCAAAATCTCAAATTAGCTCATTGTGATTTCAGCACTGATTTCAATTAGGGTTTGCCCTAGTAATCAACCTTCAACTCTTAACTAGTTTGGAATTAGTCCATCAAATTTGGTGAGTCATTAATTAACATCATTATTAACAGTAATATCATACGGTCAACGCTTAGTCAACCATCTTATACGGTCTTGAGACCGTTTGCCCAAAAAGGGCAAATTAAGCAGATTGAAAATCAGAACTAAATTCAATTGGATTTGCTAATTGATTTGCTTATATCTCACGATCCCTTTGGAGTTAACCTCTCAAATTTTGTGGGTGATTAACCTACATAATTTTCAACATGATTCCCATACGGTCCACACTTGGTCAACGCGGCCATACGGTCTTGAGACCGTATGCCTTCATACGACCTTGAAACCGTTTGCCCACCAAACGGTTTTGTAAACCGTATGGGCATTTGGTTGAGGTCGTATGGTAAAGTGGAAAACTGTGGATAATCATAGGAAATAATGCCCTCATCTTCTATCTCAAGAACAGCAACAGTTCCTCACGGATTTGCTTGCAAAGAAGCAAGGGAAGATAGGGAAGAAGAAGAACTAGCAACTAAAAGCATAGAAAAGATGTATATAACAAAGCATAGGTTTAGAGTTATAAAACCCGCCTAAAGGTTGTTCTTTGAGCTCCAAGCTTTAATGGCGTCTTTGAGCTCCACAGGTCGGTCAAGGTGAATTCTTCAAGGAAAAGTTGGAAAGGAATGGCTAGAAAGATAGAGCTAGGTGAGCTAGCCATGAATTCAACCTTGAAAACGAGTTTCCTCCATGAATTCAAGCAAAAGGGATGATCCAAACTTACCTAGGACCCTTGATCGTCCTTCTCTGCTCCAGAGCTTAGCCTTGGTCGGTTTTGAGCAAGGGGAAAAGAAATGAAAGGAAGAGGACCGTTCCCTTGCTAAGTGAGAAAAGTAGTATATATACTTAAGTGAAATTTCAACATAAGAACATATGTTTTCCTCATTTCTCATCTAAGTCCTTCCTTTCTTCCTTGAACGTCCCCACATCTTATTTCTAAGGACAAACTCCTTCTAAGGTCAAGAATTGAAGGCAAAAAGGATCAACCCATCACTAAAGTATACACATAAAAGGGCTATTATACATACACCTTGATTATTCAATCACAAAGGTGTTCTTTATTATATGATTATTCACATGAAGTGACCTTTTCATAATTTCTCTTCTAAATGATGCCAAGAGTCATAAAAGATATTTTAGATGATGTATTTTGCAAGTTGCACCCCTCAAATTGGGTAAATTGCATTTTACACCAATTTAGGGTTTTCAAGTACAGGGGTTGCTCCCACAGCTGCACCTTGGTGCTCAAGCTTGGGAAATCCCTCAAACCTCATCATATTCATTATTATGTTGTCTCAACATTTAAGGAACATATAAACATGTGAATTTTGCAAGTTAACCCCTCTGATTGGGCAAATTGCACATAGGTCCCTGTTTTGCAAACAATACTTCAACATTGATTTATAAGGGACAAAAATGGAAACATATGTTCCATAAAAGCTTTAATTATATACTAAATGATAATTACAACCATCTAATTTCATAATTAGGTAAAACACCTAGGGTTAGCTCATAACCCAGGTCAGGGGTGTTACATTTCGTGTTTGTATTTAGTATCCAATCATGTTGGGTTTCGAGTATTCGAGTATGACGCCTTTACCATTTCAGACATATAGGATTGATGTGATGCAAGTGCAGCTTGTTCTTTCTATCATAGTCTTGATTTCCATATTTTAATACATAAGATTTTATTCAAAAATTGATATTTATTTATTTGTAGTTTAGAAAATAAAAATAAAGTATGTTTCAGAACTTCTAGAACTTTCACTACACATTTTTATACTTACCATCAACTAATTTTGAAATAATCAAATTGTGATCTTTGATGATTTTTATTTTCTCAAAATTTCTAAATTCATATCTAATAATTTATAAGTCAGCAAAATAAAATGAAATATGCTGCGGAATTATGAAAATATTATATACATGATGGAATGGTTGTGGTGAGATAACACAATAATTACACAAACACAACTTTTTTGGATTTATGTAATCAATGTGAACTTAACCCTAACTTCATATATGCTTTTAATAGGTGGCTTGTGACCCTGATGTGGAATAGGGTTGAATTTAGACATATATTAACTTAAGATAAGGTATTATCTATTACTTATATTTATCTATCTTGATCTACTTGAAGACAAAAATGCTAATTTGGTTTCAATATGTAACTGTTTTAAGAATTTTCTAGTTTGAAAGATCCCTTTGGTTACTAGATACTCTTTCATCACTAAAATTATTGGATCTTTTCTTATGGGTCATTTGACCCCATTTGGTTTTCTAATGGAGGTTCTCAACCCTTATATTTTGAATTTCAAATTCTTACTCTTTTATATGCATCATTTGGTGACTACTAGCATAATGTAATATGTGGCTTTTTGTGTGGATGTGTAAATTACCACACTTGATGATGTAGAGATGATAATTCCTACTATATGAAATTATTGGAGTACATGTGCATCCTATCTTTCTTAGAGTGGATGTTTATATCCTCCTTCCCACCCCATATTCATGGTAGATGTGTTATACTTGTGTATCCTGACTTGCTCAGAGTAGATGTGTATGTTGCTACTCACCCCATATTCATGATAGTGTGTTATTTCCTACCAACGTATTTATATTGTTCTATTATTATTATGTGTAAAACACATGGATGCCTTGATTATATTTTTCATCCCATTACTTGATCTTAACTAAACTTAATAATTTCCTCTACATTCGACATGTACAATGGACAAATTTTTTTAGAGTGGTGTTACGTATATACCACCATAATATTTGGTTGCACCTTTCTAGCCCTAGTGCAGAATATATATGTTTATATATACATACATATATATACATATATATAGTGATGTTTTTAGTGATAATTACAATTTGGTTACTTATTCATAACATTTTAGTTTCTAACCATTTATCCATCTTTGGTATCATTAGAATAAAAACAAGGTGAATTACTTTATTTTTACTATTAATGAAATCATACTTATAAGATAAGCATAAATATAACATTTCTCATCAAGGAAGATGTTTAAGTAAAATTCCTAAAAATTTCACCAATTATTATCCACAATGCTAAAAAATATACATATTGTTTGTTGATGTTGTTTTTTTAGGAATTAAGATCTCTACATGTATAAACATCTCAAAAGGGACTTAAACACTCACCTTAGGTGTTAAACACATCTAATTTGTAGTCCAATATTGAAATTGTAGAATTTAAATCAAACTTTAAGCAATTCATCATTTTATTCCTCCTTTCAATTCAAGAACACTAGACACTAGAAAAGAAGAATCAAATATATAATATGAGAAAAAGCTCTATTTGATATCTCCTTGTTCCAAAATTAAAGAGAGGATAACCTTCATACATAAGAGAAAAGAAAACCCAAAAGCATCATAGCTAGGAATGATAAATGTATTTGAATACACCAACTTTGGGAAGATAGGACCCTAGGTTTTCTCTTCCACTTTCAAGTTCTTCAAAACCCTAAAATGCCTTTTTCTCTCAAGGATTTTGGTGCTTTGAAGTGTTTATGTAGACTAAGAGGTTCTAGGGTCAAATTGGTTGTACATAAACCAATTTAGGTGCTTGGGATAATTATTTTAAGCCTTGTTAACCCTTTTTTATTTTTTCTTAGAGTGTTCGTTCATCCAATAAGATTTCTCAGTCGATGTGGAAAACCTTGAACTCTAGAACCTCTCATTTTCAGTTCTTTCCAAGATAAACTTAGTGAAGCATTTTTTATCAATGAATAAAATTCAGCTTATTGCGTGTTGTAAAACTGATATTTTATTTCTACATTAATATTTAATTTTATATATGTATGTCATTTCTTTTCAGGCTCTAAATCATCTTAATTCTCTCATTAGATTATTTAATGTTTGGTGTTGAGTATTCATTTAAATTCATGTAGAATCATATTCACATGCCTTAAAACCCTAATTTCAACTATCTAAATTTTTGCTTTTTGAATCTAACTAATTGTGTCATAAATAGGCTTATCATATCTCAACAATTTCACCACGCTATAATTAACCTAACATTCATAAAGCATGATCGAACAAGAACTAAAAAAGAAAAGCATGTACTAAACCAAGTAAACTATAGTCAGCTAACTAAGATGAAACTATATCAATAGAAATCATCCCTCTTTTTAGGGTTATATCTTGGAAGTCAAGAAAAGGGTGGAAGGAGATCATCAAACATGATCGTGCATATCTCTTAGTATTTATTCAATATTAATTATGTGTTTAACATTCTTAATCATTATATCAATTTCCCACTGTTTAAATCGGTTACATTGAAATTTTAGATTGAATAGTATAAGATGGACCTTTTATTTCTTGTCCTCATCATAATCACATATAAGTAACAAGTGTTATATCATAAATAAACTTTATGCATCATGTATTTCTTCTGTTCTCATATTTTTATCAAATGGATTTGTGTATCTGATATCTAGGTTTTATTTCAATTTTTATTCAATTTCACTTTCACTAGGGGAACATACGATAATAAGGTGTTTTATTCTAAGTTCCCAACTTCTATTATAGAATTTTCTCATATTAAATATAAAACCATTAAGAATTATTATCATAATTCTTATCTTCAATCACCTCTTTTAGTCTTAATCTCTATTTTTGCATTGGATTGCTTGTTTCTGTATATCTTTCTTTATATCTCTCCATTTTTATGCTTTTTTATCCATATTACATCTTATCATACTCCCAAATTATCTTCATCTAGATGGTAGTTCATAGCAACTAGAATAAGTGTAGTCAAGAGTTCCATACTAGCTTATACAATTACTTAGATACTTAACCATAGTAGTGGAATACTAAGTTTAGTCATTATGCATATCCTCCAATCTATGTTCAACATCTATGTCATATATTAATCCTATATCCTATGGAAATATAGATTCATATGACTGAACATATAATTCCAAGTGGTTGTTGAGACCTCCCCTTTTGTTAATATAAATGTCAATAATTATAAAGATCTCCAAACCTAAACCCTGATTAAGATAACAATCTGCAAATTTACTACAAATGCGATTGAAATGGATAAGAGCAAGCACACCTAAATTTTCCCTTCTCCATAAAATATCAGATTATAAGTATAGAATAGATAAAATACACTTGTATATTAACCATTCTATTGAAATAAACCTTTACCATTGGACAAATGAAATCAAATATTTTTACTTATACACATTTTATCTATACTAGATTAGACCTACACTTCTTTTGCATGACCTCTTTTCTAGATGACATTATATCTAAGAACGTTTTCAACAGTCACATGAGATTCAAATACAATTGTAGTCAGTGGAAAATTTTGACTCCAAAGAAGTAACATGTATCAAAAACTAAAATAAATCTATGAAACTTACAAAAGAAACTAGCAGTATTTGTATACTAAATACAAAAGATAGTTCTAACTATAATAGTAAACTAAATATTATAAAACTAAACATTTATATCAAGTTCCTATTACTTAACCATTCTTTGAGAGGATGGATACTAATAGTTCAGGAACTGATATGCATTTTAGAATTAAACACAACAAATTCTATGTCCAAACACTTATAGTTTAATGATATTAACATTGTGATTGTATCACAACACCTGCTGGAGTGGGAACATATCCAATTGTCTAGAATCGGGGACCATAAAATATATCAACACCAAACATAACTTCAACAAACTCAAAACTAAATGAGAATCACATCAAATGACATGCACTCAGATGTACTTGTTATTAGACATTACTAATCATAAATCATACTAAAAAATTACTGAGAAACAACAATTCATCTTACATTAGACATTAACCCATTTACATATAGTAATAATGTATTCAATCACCACAAGGTCAACAACATGTAGCATAGGGAATATAATATCAAACCATCACATTATCTGATCAGCTTATTATCTTTTAATTATTTCCCTAGAACTAGTTGTATTTTACCTCACTAAGTAAAAAATGATATTGGGGACTTTCACCCCTATCAAGGTAATTAGGAGGAAGAAACGCCAATAGCAAAATAAAAATGCTTTTAGTCACTACTGGTAGTGCCCCAACGGGATTCAGTGTGATTTGATCCCAAAATCAACGCTTCACAAGCAGCAGGCTTAACCAGTTGGGCTAACTGTCAAGGACTTGTACCTCACCAAGTAGAATTCACCTTGCTTATTCTTTGGTCAATGAATCACTTCCATTATCCCTAGGTTTAGCCAACCACTGTAAGATATTTCAAGCAAACTCTAGTCCACCATAGGGTTGCCTAAGAGGCTAAGATAAGGAACATAACCTCTCTACCATCATGTGCTCAACTTTGGTACATGATATATGTATAAAAACTATTATATATAACACCCATATCTCATTCCATAGTTCACATTTCCTCACAGAATTTTTCTTATGAAACAGACTTTAATACAATATGATTTAGGGTAAGGATCACTCACCATGTGACACATCCCTAAATCTGGGTGGTCTAAATATCAAGAGTTAAATCCACACTCTATAAGTCCATTTTATGATCCTTTGATTACTGCAAGAAAATCCATTTCATGTGCCCATTATGGACCTCATGGGAAACTCATAGTTTTCATGGCATCTAACTAGATGAATCATAATTAAAATTGTTATTCATTCATCTTACTCATATTAAAAAGATTAGAACTTATTATGTCAGTTTTGTGTCTCGCTGCCCATCTGGAACAACACATATCATATTAAGATTTGACAAGCAATACAATCAATCTACATCATATAAATCAATATACCATTCTTTCAATAGTACATCACTTCCCCACATATTTTCATACCATATTTCACAACTCCTCTCTAGTAGGCTATTTCCCCAAACTAGAATCTCAAATTACAACATTAATCTAATCAAGTTACTTACATACTCATCATTACATGTCATTCCAAACACATAATTATGATCTCTCATCATTTTACCCCATTTCACGCTTTAAACTAAATATTCATGACAACTTTAGGTCTAACAAAAATTTTAAGGTGTTACACATCTTCTATTGTTCCACATGTAAAATAAGATTCATATACAACACGTGACTTGTCTGATTTGAGTCACATCTAAATAAAGTGGCTCATTATATATGTATTCTAAGCACAACATAACAATCCAGTACCACATTCATTTGGATCATATTCAACAACCTTGAACTTCATTACTTACATTTGAGCCGATCTGTATTCAATTATTGTTCATAAATTTTAGTACAAAGAACATAATTTATTTTGATTTATTAATGCCTAATTACACAGTTACAAAAAGATTCTTAATTCCAGCTAGTTATTTCCTTGTTTGTCCTTCATTTTTAGAATACTTATAATTCATTTCATTTCATAATCATCATTCTCTATGTTTGAATTATTCTCAATTCACTAAATATATAATGTTGTTTTCTCATTGACATTCCTCATAGTCTTAGTTAAGTGTGTTTACTTCAATTTAAATTTATCCAAATATATACTAAACAAATTGAATGTTTACTTATACATCCCATTACTTATCATCCCAATTAATTCCACCTTTTACCATTTCCTTTCTTGCATTTTGGATACTCATATTCAAGATTATTTGAACGTCGGTGACATTTTGATGGTCAAAATCACAATCTTGCATTTTTAGCAAAATTGTTCAATTTAAGAAGTAGACAATTTAGGGTAACTTACACTGTATTCTTAGTAAATATTCATCTACTTAACTCATTATTATGAGATTTATGGAAAAGTCTTGCATACATGTAGGATTTACTACTTAATTCTTAAATCATACTATAATAGATACACTGGGGTTGTAATATCTTAACAAAATGTCTTACCTTCAACAAAAGTAATAATACCTAATCAAAGTTATTGTTTCTGTCTACAGGATCATACCCAAAGTTAGTGATATGCCTCTCATTTTCACACAATGAATGGATTTTAATTTTATGTAATTATCTAAGTTCACTAATTTCTTATCTTCATGATCATTATTTTTTTAATCACTAGCCTAATTGGAGTGTTAAAACATATTTATTTTCGATCATGATTCTAGGGAATCATGATTCCATTACTAACATTATACTCCTTACTCACAAGTAAACTATGGTCACTACTACAGAAACAACATTCAGTGTCGCTTTTCTGGGTGTCGGTTCTTTAGGAAAACTGACGCCTACACTATTAGACGTCGGTTATTTAGGCAAACCGACGTCTATATTCGAAGACCAGCCAGACACGGGTACCGCTTTGAATACAATGTCGGTTGTTAATAACAAACCGACGCCTAAAGTCGCCCGCAAAATCCAATTTTTGAGCAAAAAAAATAGTGTCACTTTCAGCGTCGGTTATGTAGATCGAAACTGACGCCTATGCGCGATGAAAATTTGCGCGAAAAGTGTCACTTTCAGCTTCGGTTAACCTTTTATAACCGACGCTGAAAGTGGTTCCCGCCAAACAATTTCGTGAAAATATCATCCAATTGGACCTCGGTTGGTTCAAACAACCGACGCTAAAGAGGTTTAGGCGTCGGTTGTTTGAAACAACCGACGCTATTTGGGAACTTAATATCCCGCGATCGCCCGACTCTTCCCCTTTCTTCTGTTTCATTGCGAGCCGATTTCCCTTTTCTTCTCTGCTGTCGCCCAATCACGCCGCCGATTTCTCCTCCACAAAAGCTCCTTCTTCCTCCACGACAGCGCCGCCGCGCCCCCTTCTCCGCCGCCACTGCTGCTGCCTTCTTCCCCTTCTCTGCGCCCCCTTCTCCGCAGCCACTGCTGCTCCTTAGTCTGCCTTCCCTGCCACCTGGAGCTCGCCGCCGCGCCACCTTCCTCCTTGCCGCCGCCCGCCGACGCCGCTGCTCCTTGGTCTGTCTGCCCTACCGCCTGGAGCTCGCCGGCCACTACTGCACCTGCCTGCCCTGCCGCCTGGAGCTCGCCGGTCACTGCCACCACTGCTGGGAGGTCAGTTGTTGTTACTCACCTAATATTGCATCTAAATCTAGGTTTCACCACTTCTTTCACTGAGAACTGAGAAGAATGGCCTACCACGGCCGTGCTGGGTAGCACGGCCGTTCTGGACAGCAGGGTCGTGCTGCCCAGCACGGTCGTGGTAGGCCAACACAGCCACGGCCGTGTTTGATTTGATTTAAACCCTAATTTGATTTAAATCCATTCCAGCATCCTAATTTGATTTGATTAAACCCTAACATCAATTGTGATGAAATGCTAACATGTACATATCTATTATTGTGTTTGTTGGCCTAGAAACCCATCCAAGATTGACTCATTAGGAGTAAATCTTGGATAGTCCCCAGTTTGGGACTGTTCTTGAACACCTAATCTCACTTAGGATGTAAGTGTATAATGTGTATTGGGTTTTTGAGAAAATTTCGGCAGAATTTCCCCATTTGTTCTCTAAGTACATATGTACTTAGAGAACAATGGGGAAATGCTGCCGAAATTTTCTTGAAAACCCAATACACATTATACACTTACTAGTGAGATTAGGTGTTCAAGGATGGGATAGGTGGTACACATTTATTATATATAAGAATGACATCACATGTGTTTGTTGGCCTAGAAAGTGAACAATCATTGTTCTTTATATTACTTGTACATTGGTATAAATTAGAATGAACAATCACTAAATTATATACTGTTTGTATGAAGTCCGGCTTCATTGTACATATCTATTATTGTGTTTGTTGGCCTAGAAACCCATCCAAGATTGACTCATTAGGAGTAAATCTTGGATAGTCCCCGGTTTGGGACTGTTCTTGAACACCTAATCTCACTTAGGATGTAAGTATATAATGTGTATTGGGTTTTCGAGAAAATTTTGGCAGCATTTCCCCATTTGTTCTCTAAGTACATATGTACTTAGAGAACAGTGGGGAAATGCTGCCGAAATTTTCTTGAAAACCCAATACACATTATACACTTACTAGTGAGATTAGGTGTTTAAGGATGGGATAGGTGGTACACATTTATTATATATAAGAATGACATCAAATGTGTTTGTTGGCCTAGAAACCCGTCCAAGATTGACTCATTAGGAGTAAATCTTGGATAGTCCCCGGTTTGGGACTGTTCTTGAACACCTAATCTCACTTAGGATGTAAGTGTATAATGTGTATTGGGTTTTCGAGAAAATTTCGGTAGCATTTCCCCGTTTTTTCTCAAAGTACATATGTACTTAGAGAACAGCGGGGAAATGCTGCCGAAATTTCTTGAAAACCCAATACACATTATACACTTACTAGTGAGATTAGGTGTTCAAGGATGGGATAGGTGGTACATATTTATTATATATAAGAATGACATCACATTATACACTTAGGATGTAAGTGTATACCCTAATGTTTTCCTAATATATACTTGTTTCCTAATATATACTTGTTTTCTCTGATCATAGAATGGATAGATCATGGATGTCCATTCGTAATCGTTGCACCCCAGAGTTTATATCTGGTCTTGATCAGTTTATTAGATTTGCCGAGGAACATAGGAAAAAACCTACAGATAGGTTCTACTGTCCATGTAGGCATTGCGGTAACAACTTGAAAGTCAACACTGGTGAGGAAATCAAAAGTCATGTCATGTGCAACGGGATTGTACAAGGCTATACAGAATGGCACTGGCATGGAGAGATTTCAAAATAGAAACCAGTTGATGTCGATAGCAGTGCTTGGGTGGAAGAAGAAATTGCCTCCGATGATGTAAATGTGAACGAACCAGTTCCAGCAGACATCGTTGATGCGATGCTGGATAGTTGTAGGGTAGAGCACACCGATCCACCTCCTATCTTTAGAAACATTGTGCATGATGCTGAGATACCATTATACACATGCTGTGCTAAGTTTACGAAGCTTAGCGCTGTGTTGAGATTTTATAATTTGAAAGCTAACAATAGATGGAGTGACAAAAGCTTCACTTCATTGTTGACTTTGTTGAAAGATATGCTTCCTGAAGGAAACGAGCTGCCAATCTCAACATACCAGGTAAAGAAAATGTTGTGCCCAATGGGAATGGAGGCCAAGAAGATACACGCATGCCCGAATGATTGTGTATTATTTCAAAAGGACTATGTAGATTTGAAAGATTGTCCAAAATGTGGTGCGTCACGGTATAAATTGACGACTTCGGGGGAGTCCAAAATTGGTTCTCCTGCCAAGGTGTTGTGGTATCTACCTATAATATCACGGTTTCAACGCTTGTTTGCAAATCCAAAAGATGCAAAGAATTTGAGGTGGCATGCAGATGTTAAGAAAAATAATGATGGGATCCTACGACATGCGTCTGATTCCCCACAGTGGAAGAAGATTGATCTATTGTACCCCAAATTTGGTGAAGAAGATAGGAATCTAAGACTTGGGCTTTGTACAGATGGGATGAATCCGTACGGGACATTGAGCAGCCAACATAGCACTTGGCCAGTCATTCTTGTTATATACAATCTTCCTCCCTGGATGTGTATGAAAAATAAGTACGTTATGTTGTCGTTGTTGATATCGGGCCCTAAACAACCCGGAAATGATATCGATGTTTATCTTGAACCTTTGATTGATGACTTAAAGAAACTTTGGGCTGAAGGTGTGATGACCTATGATGCTTCAGCAAGAGATACATTTCGTTTGCACACTATGTTGTTTTGCACTGTTAATGACTTTCCAGCATATGGGAATTTGTCTGGATATAGTGTCAAAGGAGCTAAAGCGTGTCCTATATGTGAAGAAAACACTGATTCAATAAGGCTAAAACATGGCGGAAAGACTGTATATCTTGGTCATCGAAGGTTTGTTTCAAAATTCCATCTGTATCGTAGGAAGCGCAAAGCATTCAATGGATGGAATGATGAACGGAGTGCACCTAAACCTATACCAGGGGATGTTGTTTATGCAAGAGTAAAAGACATTGTCAATGAATTTGGTAAGAAAACATAATGTAGTATGGCCACACGGAGTGACAATTCTTCATTCAAGAAGAAGTCAATATTTTGGGATCTTCCTTATTGGAGTTCTTTGACAGTCAGGCATTGTATCGATGTAATGCACATTGAGAAAAATGTCTGTGATAGCATCATTGGTACTCTGTTAAATATACCAGGTAAGACTAAATATGGGATAAAATCCAGACTGGACCTACGTGAAATGGGAATAAGGTCAGAATTAACAGAATTACGTGAAATGGGTAATAAAAGAACATACTTACCTCCCGCTTGTTACACATTGTCTAGAAAGGAGAAGAAAACTTTTTGTGAATGCTTGGTAAATGTTAAGGTGCAACATGGTTACTCATCCAACATCCGTAGATTGGTATCAATGAAAGATCTGAAGTTGATAGGTCTTAAATCTCATGATTGTCACACTCTAATGCAACAAATATTGCCCGTGGCAATTCGATCTATATTGCCGAAGCATGTAAGGTTTGCAATTACCAGACTTCGTTTCTTTTTCAACAGTCTATGCAGCAAAGTTATTGAGCTTGATACTCTCGATAATTTGCAAAGAGAAGTGGTTGTTACCCTATGTCAGCTTGAGATGTATTTCCCTCCTTCGTTCTTTGATATCATGGTACATCTTGTTGTCCACTTGACTAGGGAAGTGAAAATGTTGGGACCAGTTTTCTTGCATTGGATGTATCCCTTTGAACGATACATGAGCGTTTTTAAAGGTGATGTTCGAAACCGTTATCAGCCTGAAGGGAGTATTATTGAAGGTTATGTGGCGAGAGAGGTTATGGATTTTTGCAATGACTTTCTCAGTGGTAATGACACTCCTGATAATGACAAGAATATTGAGGAGGGCAAAGGAATTTTGAGATCACGGGTGAAAGTAATCAGCCGTGAGCAGTTGGAACAAGCTCACTTGTATATTTTACACAATATGGACGAAGTGAGTGTTTATATCAAGGAACATACCAATTTCATAAAGAGACAACATCCTCGAGCAAGTTCAATGTGGCTTGCTAGAGAGCATAATAAGACTTTTACTAAGTGGTTTGAAGATAAAGTCTTACATCAACTATCTCAAACACCAAATGATATTACAGAAACTATCAAATGCCTCGCCTTTAAACCAAAACCGAATGTTATGTCTTATGAAGGGTTTGACATTAATGGATTCACATATTACACAACGTGCCAAGATGATAAGAGTGTCGTCCAAAATAGTGGGGTCACTCTTCAAGCGTCGACTATGTACTTTGCAAGTGCAAAGGATAAGAGTCCACATGAAGCTAAAATGTCATATTACGGTGTCATTGAAGACATTTGGGAGTTTGACTACATAGATTTCAAAATTCCGCTCTTTAAATGTAATTGGGTTGATAACACCAAAGGAGTTATAGTGGATGAATTGGGTTTCACTTTGGTGAACTTTGAAAAGATTGGCGAGAAGGGTGAACCATTCATATTGGCATCACAGGCGAAACAAATATTCTATATCGATGATCCTGCGAATGATAAATGGTCGGTTGTTCTTCATGGTAAAAGACAGTTCATTGAAGATCCTATAGATGAAGAAGAGTACTATGATAAGTATGATGACTCTAGTCCATTCTCAGTTGGGTTGCCAACTCCACAAAATATTGAAGCTAATGATGACTTATATGTGCACGGAGATCACAATGAAGGATTGTTAATTGATAAAAGATCACAATTTTAGAGACATGTATGTTTATACAAATGCTAAATGTTTGCCTTTTTCTAGTTAATACAAATGCTAAATGTTTGCCTTTTTCTAGTTAATACAAATGCTAAATGTTTGCCTTTTTAATGACATTTTCAGATGGCTGACCATGATGAGAATGATGTCCATGATGAGCATGAAGTCCATGATGAGCATGATGTCCATGACGAGCATGGCGAGGATACCAATGTAAGTTCTAAAAACATATCATGTATTTCTATATAATTCATTATCTTCTAGTTATGTCATATATCCTATATTTCTATATTGGGCTAATTCAGTGTGTTTATTTTTGTCAAATTTTAGGTTGATGATGCACATGTACCCACTGAAGCACTAGAGCAACTTGATGTGCAACACCAAACACTTAACAAGAAAAGGGGCATCACTCTGTTGAAGAAGTTAATAGCGCTAAGTGGCAGTGGATCCAAATTGGTTGTGGAGTTTGATAATGGAGGAAATGCAATTGGAGTGAACCGCAATAATTTTGTAAACTATCTTGGGTGTACCACTCAGAGCCATTGCGGTGTTAAGTATGATAATTGGCATAAAGTTCCTCAGGGGAAAAAAGACTTGATATGGAAGGATTTATGCGTGACTTATTATTATTTGCAATTCTATTTTGTAGATTACAAATTCTATTATTTGCAATTCTATTTTGGATACTAGTTAATAACATTTCTATTTTACATAATCTGTTTGCATTGGATGAGAAGTTGCATCGTAAAAGTGTGATGCAACGCGCTGGAAAGATGCTTAGGAATTATAGGAAAAATCTGAACAGAGAATACATAAAAGAGGGTGATAAGAAGAAGAAGTCAGCCCTTGAACAATGGAACTTCTTGGACAAAGAAGATTGGGACAATTTTGTTACTTCAAGAAAATCTAAAGAATTCAAGATATTAGGCGTCACTCCCAATTTAATTAATATACATTGTATTCACCTATTCAAGATTAACATTTAGTGCTACTAACCAAATCATTAATGTGCATACTAACTAGGCCCTCAGTGACGCACAAAAAGCAAGGCGTGCACTGAATGTGCATGACCACACTACGGGTCTAAAATGCTATGCAAGCGTTCGCCAAAGACTACAGGCGGAGTCTGCGGCTACTCAGGAGTCTGCTCCTACTCAGGATTCTGCCACACCCATGCCTTGCCATGATATCTGGATAGCTGGGAGGCAAAACAAGAAGGGTGAAATAAAGAAGCCCGTAACTGCTGAGGCGGCTGCGAAAATGGTAAAATACAACTCTTAGAGCAATCGTTTGAATATTGATTATTTGTGGTGTTAACTTACCAATTTCTGTTGATGGTGATTAGCGGGAGCTGCACGAGCAGAGGAAACAAGGCACGTTCATCCCTCAGGGCACAAGGGATGAATTGACAGTTGCTCTGGGTAACCCAGAGCATCCTAGACGTGTTAGGGGTGCATGTGCTGGTGTGGGCATCAAAGCATTCTTTGGTCCATCCCAGCGCAAACCCAGAGCGGGACTTTCTCAAGAAGAGGTAACCTATTCTTTTTTTAGAATGTTACTGCAAAAGGAAATTCAATAATAAGAAGTTAATGTTTCTTTTATCCATGTATAGGAGAATAAGAGAGTCGAGGATATAGTTGCTAAGAAGGTCAACGATGTAGTTGTTGAGAAGGTTAAGGAAGAATTGCTGCGGTGGCAGGCATCTAAGGCTTCCAATCAGCCTATGGCGACCCACTCTTCTCCTGATGCACAGACTGCGAGTAATCCTGGAGACCCATCGCCGAACACATCTGTTGTAAGTATTGTCTATGACATTGTAGCTAGTCTTTTCAAGATGATATGTTTTCAAGATGATATGTATATATGTATAACATTCTTTACGTAAATTTGTAGGCATTGAAGCCATGCCGCTTAAGAATACAAGACTATGTTGTTGTAGAGGCGCAGGCTTACGCGTCCCTTCCTGGGGAAAGGTTTCACGGGACTCCAATGCCACAGGGCTACGTTCGTGTGGGCCCATTACGTGTATTACCCGATTGGAGGGAAGCTACATTGCCATATCCCCACCCGGATATTGATACACTTGCTGAGGCAGAAGGCGGGGTCATATTGTGGCCCAAAGCAGATGTCGTCTACACTACTGAAATTGTAAGATAAATTTACATTGATTTAGATTGTTAATGTGTATATATGAGGTCAACTGATCTGAAATTATATATATAGGTTAAAAAGAAGACACTAGGAGCACCTAGGCCTCCACCTCCACTTCCCGCATTACCAAGTTGGGTTCCAACTGACCTAACATACTCGTTAGGTCCTGCTTGTAGGGGAATGACATGTTGGCTACGGGCACATAATATACATTGCCCTATAATTGTTTCTTTAGATGCAGATTATGCAGATCAATCATATGATATCTCTTTATTTATACAAGATATTATTGAGCTGTTTATGTATGCTTGGATGAATACATCAATGATAGAGACATGGATAAGGTGAGATCTTGTTTATACATCCATATACCTTGTGTAAGATCCGATGATCTGGTTTCTTATATATTAATGCATACGTAATACATGTTTTGCAGCTACTTAGTCGAAGATCAATGCAAACAATTTGCATTTGATCATGTGGGATTTTTGATTCCATCATTGATTAGTATGGTAGCTAAAGACCCTGATAGTGTTCAACAATATTGTATAGATGCTTTTACAATTTTTGGTCAGCAAAAGAAGACGATAATAATAGCTCCATTCAATGTCAAGTAAGTTTACTTTATTTATAATTTGGACTTAAGAAAATTCCATTTTTATTGTGCATTTTGAGTTATTAATTGTTAACTTTTTACCTCTAGCGGTAAACATTGGGAGTTACTAGTTATTGTCCCCGGGACGTTCACTGTTTATTATCTAGATCTCGCGGGAAGTACATTAAACACTAAAATTGGACACGTAATGAGAATGCCATTATTCTGGTGAGAAATATTTCATTTTTGTATCTGTTAACATCTGTTATTACATTACTATTTACTTATGCAATTTACTGTGTTATATTAACATGTAGGGGTTTAGATGCATTCAAAAAGGGTGGAGGAACGGTCCCAAGGAAAAAGAACCAGCCAATAAATTGGCAGAACGTACAAGTAAGTTCCCGACTCCAATGTATATATTATTGATGTGAATTGTGCTTAGTTGTATTATTTTGTATGTTTCAATTTATAGTGCGCTACACAAGACAATGGCTGGGCATGCGCATAATATGTGATGTGATTTATGCAGATGATTATCCGACATGCCGCATTGGATATCGATACCATACATGAGGTATTATATATAGTCTCATTAGTTATTATGAAATATATCAATCTTATTTTTATATTATTACTTATATATATACATCATTCTCTTTGTAGGTGTTTAAAACTGACCACACTATAGGTAAACGCTTAAAAAATGTACATGCTCCATATACGATGGAAGCATTAAATGAAATAAGAGAAGAATGGGCAAAAGCCATACAAACAGTGGCAATTGTAAGATATAATTGGGATGTTGATAGCGATAATGAATGATACTTTGTAAATGAATATTTCTGAATGTTAATACATGTATTTGAATGTTTCTATATGTGTGAATGTGAGAATTGAATTGATGTCTGAATGTATCTACTTGTGTGAAATTTTTTTTGTTAATTTTGCAGGTTTGTGGCCTGTTTGTAGGATGATATCAATGGATGTCGTAAACCTGCAGTTCAGAAAACTGAACTGCAGGTTCTCATCCTGCTGACCAGCCACAGTAGGCCTGCAAACTGATATGAAGGAAAAAAAAGATATAGGCGTCGGTTATTTACAGAAAACCGTCAGCAAAGACCTACAGCGTCGGTTATTGGATAAAAACTGACGCCTAATATTACAAACAACCCGACCATGCAGGAAAGCATGGCCGTGGTGGAAAAGACGTCGCTTATTCATATAAAACCGACGCCTATAGTACTAAACACGGCCGTGCAGGGAAGCACGGCCGTGTTGTCTTGAAGTATGGCATCGGTTGTTTAGTTGATCACCGACGCCAAACGGGTTCGCGCCACAGAAAATGGCGTCATCTAGGACACTTTCTGCGTCAGTTACCAATTAAACACCGACGCAGAATGTGTCCTAGATGACGCCATTATCTGTGGCGCGAACCTTTTTGGCGTCGGTTTTCTATAAACAACCGACGCCTGTAAGTTAAATAGGCGTCGGTTAAAAAACTGACGCCGATGTGTTAGACCTTTAGCGGCGCCCACATAGGCGTCGCTCGGAAACCGACGTCAAAGCGGGTTAAACAACCGACGCTAAAAGGCATTTTTGTAGTAGTGTGGTGGATATATGCTTTAGATCCATCATGTGATGATTTAAAAGAATTATTTTGTATTTGATTTGATTATTAATATATGGCAATTCCACTTATTATTTATGTTTTAATATTGACACAATGGATAAACCTAATAATGTCCGGAGAATGTTTTAACCCAATGACATATAGTTTGGGTTGAGGACCTAAACATGAGATCAAATGTACATTTAAGAGTATACATTCTTATTAATTCCCTACCCAGTTATTATAGTACATATTATGAGAAAATGATAATACATAAGACTAGTATATATGTTGAATGTTGACTATGTCTCTTTAATCAAAATATTGGTTACCAACTCATACACATAGATACTTGTTAAAAAAATAAGTGTACTAGAGAGACCCACCTTGAGAACCATGCATGAGAGTCATTTATGACATGTCATGGTTATATCTCAAAGTAACAATAATGATTGTGATCCTTAGACCTGAAGTCACTACAGTGATCATGTGTTGTTATGTGTTCTTTGACACTAGCCCCACATGAATATGAAATAAGGGTTTCCAGAATGGTGGTGAAAGGGTACCCTATAACACTTGTAGGTCATTATGAGTGACATAGATGGAATTTGTCCCTTCTTGGATTGATATCCTGACCACTTGATAAGGGAGACTATATATATGCATGACCATTCTCATGTGAGTCATATATGATATTGAGCTCACAATATAGTGAATAGTAAGCTCTAGTTCAAGGAACATAGATTGAGTGTTAAGAGGATGACATCCTATACCTCAATTTCAATATAGATATTTTTAATATAGGGATTATATGGTTACTACAACAATATTAACGATACTGGGTTGAAGTTCTTATCCAACTTATCCCATTATTTGAGTGACAATGAAGTCTTGCTAGATAATGATAGTTGTATGTGAAATCATAGTATGATTATTGAAATCGCCACCAATGTAGTTTGGAGCCTATAATTTCTCATGAAAAAGGATGTATAAGTAAGAGAGGAATAATCATGGACATATGATTAATTGGTTTCTAAAAGCTTTAGGCAATTAAGTAAGTCATTTATGGACCAATAGGACCAGGCTTATCAGCCACTGGGGCTAGATCCAATACCCCAATTGGACCAGGATGATCGACTAACCAAACTAAGTTTGATCAACCGATTAGGATGGTTCCAGTAGATCAGTTGGACAGCCTGATCGGCCAAGTGAACTGAGTTTGGTCGACTAATACAATAAGTTTGCTCGCCCAACTAGATTGTACAAAGGTGGTTGTTGAAAAGTAGTTGTCATGCCTTTTCATTTCCCAGGGATTATTAGAAACTTCCCTTTCTTTCCTATATATAGGGATATGATAGCTTTGGTTTCATAAACATGTGCTTGACACCATTTTTACAACTGTTGAGAGGTATCTCTTGTAATAAAAAGAGGCACCTTTGAGATGACTTTGCATAATCCTCATTACTACCAAACAAAGAAGGGGAGATCATAGATTATGCAATGCTAGCATGTTGTAAACAGAAATACAATTGCTTCTATATTGACTCATGGAGTGTAAAGTGCAGTTTCCTATAATCCACATTTATGACATAGTGATGTTGATGCTTTGGTAGCCATGTTAGGATATTGACTTCTTCATCACCTTGTTCTATGTTCTTGTAAGCTCTATCTCCAAATCTACTTCACAAAAAAGGTATAAATTCACAAACCTTCCTTCCATCTATATCGTTACTGATGAGATCCATGGATGAAAATGTGGAGAGATCTTTTGTGTTTACTACTTCCACTTCTCTTTCTACTTTCTCTCTATGGACTCCTATAGTGGTATCAAAGACGTGTCAATCTACAATATATCGAGATTTTAAATCGATTTGATCAGATGTTCTTTTATGTTGCTTGAGTGGTTACACAAGATTTCTCCGATCTACTATCAACATATGTATCCTTTTAATTCTACGTCCTCTCATGGGAGTGCTTTTTGTAAAGAAGATCGAATCTGTATATATACAAGATACAATATATCTATAAATTATATACGTCACCGCCTAAAATGTTTTTTATGAATGTTGCATGGTTATGGCTAAATACCCTTTTGTTTGCTTAATATCAATGGAGTCTCTTCTAGTTGATAAGTAATCGCCTCTTCTAGTTGATAAGTAATCGTCTTGCATGCCAATCCTTGTTCCTTTTATTCCACATGTAATGATTCTTATTCCCCTTAAATGTAACTTGAGGTTTTTACAAATTATGTAATAGAGATAGTAATAGAATAGGCTCTGGAAGACTGGGCATGATGAGACAACCATGAAGATCCAAGGAGCGTCCATAGATTTGTTGTCCTACACAAATATAGGTTGAAGATGCATGTGATGCAATGGACTCTAGGTGAATGGTAATCCATTGTGGATCCAAAGGATTACATCATTGTGGCCATAAGCAATGTTATCTTTTATATGTTTATGATTGTGGAGTGTGAATATAATGTATATATGATACATATTATAAGTATGTTGTGCATGAATATATATGTTTAAATATTTGAAAATTCCTTCAATAAATAATAAGTCTTATATGGTTTCTAATAATCAATATACATCAAAATTTTGATCAACAAAGAGTGAGCACGATAAAATGTAGTGCAATATCTATCTCATAGAAGTGTGTGAATAGATATGTGGGTTTGCCAAAGCAGGGTGCATATTTTGTTTGTATTGGATTTTGGGTCTAACTTAACTAGGTGACCTTAATAGAATCAAGAACCTAGGGGTATAATGATGGTTATGATAAAGAGTTAGAAAACCATCTATCCAAGAATTGTATATGATGTAATTGGTAATTGTTACCTTCCTTAATAATTGAGTTGGGAGCGTCTACATAGGCTAGGCTGAATTGTGACTTAATGTATTTTAGATCTTGGATCACTAGGGAATTTCTCATTATAATCTTCCAAATAAATAGTGAGGTATATTAATTTTATATATATTACTGGGAGATAAATTAGTCTAAGTCCAAATCAATTTCATCAAAATTGGATCTTTGAAATCAAATTTAATTTTCAAATCAATTAATTGAGTTGTGTGACTTTCTTAAGTGGATCAATGGCAAACAAAAACAGCCCTTTTACACTATGATTAATTCTTAATTTTATTCACTTAAAAATCATTTTCACGGCATTGTTGCTCTTACTTCGATTAACTCATCTTCTTTGTATATATATATACACACATGATAGAACAACCAAAATAAAACTCAATATTCCCATGTTAATTTCAAAAGGCTTATATTTCATGCCCATTATACTTGCTCTATCCCATTTGTCATCCCTGCATTTCGATAACATACCTTCACTTTAGACTACGGGCAATACCTTCACTTTAGACTATGGGCATGTTTGATTTAACGGATCTAGCCGTATTGGATTGTAATTCTTCATCCAGAAGCACAAATCTTACGATTGATTTGTTGCATAGGAAAAAATAAGAAATCCTGCACTTTTCTTTTACACACAGTGAGTGCGGGATGACACTTTCCATTTTAATTCCGCGGGACGCCGTCCTCCTGCTGTCATGACTGTCGACGTTAGTTGTCTCGTGACCTGGTCCCCACCTTTTACTTCATTGTCGCCGCTATTTCTACATGCAACACCCTTTTTTCTTTCTTTCCAGTTTGTTACAGCTAGAGATAAACCAAACGTAAACTACACATTTTCGTCAACTTTGAAATCCCAATACAGTCCTAATACAGGATTAACTAAATGCAGAATTCTCATGAATCCTGCTGAAACCTGGAAACCAAACGTACCCTATGTTTGTGCAATCCCAGCATCGCCGGCAATAGTTCACTCACCGGGGGGAGCAATCACTTTCAAAAGCGATAGTCCACTGCCCAACGGCTCGCACGACCAGACATAAATACAATTAGCAATCTAGCATCTTTACATTATTTTAACTCTCGCAAGCGCTAACATATATCAAATTCACAGCAACCGCATAACAGCCAAAACAAACTCTCGCCCAGAAAAGACAAACAACCCCAAGGAAAACACAATCGTAGAAGGACATGATAGAATACATACATATCGGTCTACATATCAGAATTCTGTGTAGCATCTATTGCAGGACTAATCCATCACAGAGTCTCTCCCGATAAGACTCCAAATGGATGTGATCGATTATGTTAGTCCCATCGAGAAAGGACCAGTCTAATATATATAATTATCTTAATGTCTCTCTAACCATCATGAACAGGACTCGGCGGATATGGGAACCTTCTCATTCCCCAATAGATGCGTCCTTTCAGAAAACTAAAATAAATATATTATTTTATTTTGAGCCACATAAAAAAACAAAGATCTGTTTAACAGGACAAACATGGAAAGCTGAAAGCTCCCACTACCACCATCCGGTTCCAGTCTTTGCGATTAGCTATACGTGCCGCCAGTCCCATGGCTGCTTGGGTTGGTGCTCCCGGCATGGGTATTGTGGGCCGTCGAGGTCCTCTGTGTCCATGTGGCCGTGCCGATTGGGTGGGACGGATAGGTGCCTTCGACGACGTGGCCTCCCGTGGGCTGCCCTGTACCGTGGCCCGGCATGGCCGACATCTGGTGTAAGCCCGTGACTCCTCCAGCTCCGGGTACGCCGGCGTGATCCCTCATGGCGGCGTTGTGGGCCTGCGCGTCGTGCTTCGCCGCCTCGGCCTGGTGGATCCGTTCCTCCTTCCTCATCTCCGCCGCGACCTTCTCCTCTGGAATGTGGGACGTCATCTTGTCTACCTGCAGAGTAGAGGAAAGCCACGATTACGCCACCGTGATTGCATCTGTGTAAATGTCTAATAGATGAATAGCTAAAATTACCTTCTCTTGGATGACGGCTTTGGTCTTGTCCATGCCGGACTTGGCGGAGGCGCCGATGTTAGCCGCCGCCTCTTTGGCCGAAGCCATGGTTTCCTTCCCGGCCTGCATGATGGCTATCTCGCCCTAGATATGCTGCTGGTTTCACTTCTCGGATAAAATCCTACCAGGTACAAAACGTGGAGATGGCAAAAGACCGGTCAGTGTACATGCCGGTGGCTACCTTGCCGGTGCTCATGTAGGCAACCTTGCCGACCCATCCAGACACCACGGCTTCGGCGCTGGCGCTGACGCTGACGCGTGTATCAGAGTTTAAGGGGACGTGTCCGTCTCGAACGTGCCACCGATGGGATCTGGATTTTGGATAAACACCAATCCATCTGCCACAGCCTCCTGGGCCTAGCTTGTGTGTCCAGGCCGTGAATTGACTTACCGGTCTGGCTTCTGGGCTCCAGCCCATGTACATGTTCCGGGTTGGAATCGTGTGTGATACCACATTATAAGGTTGTTGATTTTCCAATGAGAATGGTTTTCCAGGAATGAGAAAACCGGCATTTACATGAATTAGGGATTCAAAGAAACTAAACTCCGTATCAGAATAGAATCATGAGGTCTACAATCATAGATTGACATAAAAACATGGTAAAGAAGAAGTATAATTGCCCAAGGGTATATTTTTGGAATTCAAAATTAAAGAAGTACAATATCGTAATTGCTCTCTCGTGTGAGATGAGAAAGCATGCAAAGGGTGTGTCATGGTGTCAAAACATCAACATCAACCTCTACATCCCTTCATTGGCCTACCAGGTGTTCGAGGAAGACCAACGACATCCTAGAGTCGATAGATAATGAGAACAAATGTAATATCCATTCACCAAGAAGGTGATACATATCTACACAACTATAGGAATTAAATCAACCGGAAGTATGTTCATGATGATCTCTAAAGAAAAAACACAAAAAGACATTATAAATAATTGTTGGAGTTAAGGGTGTGGGACCCCATGTCTAGGACCCGAGGGTGTTAAGAAAACTAATCAAACTATCCACATTGATCCTTATATAAACACTTGATCAAGGGTCCATGTGATTCATTTATATAAAAGGCACAAGTGAGGTTGAACCATTTTCATCAAATCATATATAACCAAACTCTAGATATGGGACTGGTGGCGCATATAGCTAGGAATATTAGAATATAGAAATATAAGAAAACTCTAGATGTGGGACTCGTGGCACATATATAAGAAAACTCTAGATACTTGTGATACATATCTACACAAATATAGGTATCAAAGCAACGGGAAGCATGTTGATGATGATCTCTAAAGACAAAACACAAAAAGGCATTATAAATAACTATTGGGATTAAGGGTGTGGGACCCCACCTCTAGAACCTGAGGGTGTTAAGAAAACTAATAAAACTATTCACATTGATCCTCATATTAACAATTAATCAAGAGTCTATGTGATTCATTTATATAAAAAGCACAAGTAAGTTTTCCATTTTAGATTTAACAAAAACAATAAAGGTGTAACCATTTTCATCAAATCATAAATAAGAAAACTCTAGATGTGGGAATTGTTCGAGATAGAAATCCTAAAAAATAAGGAGGAAGTTATGTTGTTACATTTAAATAAATTTTCATATACTAGGATAAAGTGTAGCAAGCATACTTTCTTCAAGAGACTAATGATCTGGAGGAGGAATTCTCCTCTTATTTTGTTCCTAAATGTGAACTCCTTCTTTCTTCATGTCTATCTCATTTTTGTATGAGTTAGTGGTAAATTGGTCATTCCACCATTAATTTGTACTTGTTTTTCATGTTTAAGGGATTAATATTTGTACTTCTACATTGGACATTTTATATTTCGGATTGGTGTTAAAAATTTTGTTTTTTATGTCCTCTCGATATTTCACTTTTAATGTGTGGATTGTTATGCATTCTCTTGGAAATGATCATCTGCATAATTGTGTAGGGGCTTTGCATATTGAAAGATGTGTAATATCCTAGGTTATGTGTTAGAACTAGTATTTACTCTTTGTATGAGAATATTGGAGTATACAAAGATTGAAATTCCATAGCTACAGTGAAATGGTTAGTTAGGATAGTATAGACGAGACTCATTAGTCATGTGTTAGATTTATTTACATTCAAGAGACATGAAGAATGCTAATTAGAGTGTCTTGATATCATTCCAATTGAGTTACATTAAGAATGTTTAGTGGGATTCATGAATGTAATCCACCTAATCGAGGTGTTTGTTATGAATTGATATTCATTGCATGCTTAAGTGCTTAAATACAGTAATTGATCATGAATCTCTGTCTCCTCAGAGTAGCCTTTTTAGTTCTAGAGAAACATAAAGTAATGGCTTGTTCCTTGATTATCACTTGACATATATTATGAGATTTCTTTACTCAAACCAATCAAAAAAACAAACCAAGTATCACTTTGTCTACAATTTTTTTGGGAAGAAAATTGATACTTTGTATACAATTTCTAACTTAACATAGTTAAGAGAAAATCTTAAATATCATTGATTCCCTATTGGTTTGACCCGATGTTGAACTACTTGTGATCCATATTATTGTGAGTGACAATGCATTGCATCGGTTTCATTTTATTGACCACACACGTTTTACACATTCGTATGAAGAATAAGATCCATTACAACCAGTGGCAGAGTCAAAATTTCAGAGTGAGTGAGGAACCAATATAAAGTCATTTTTATAAAGTAGAATACTTCTTTGTATTTAAGAAAATGATATGTTTTCTAAAATCAATCAATATATATATACATATATATATGTTCATAATTCTACAAAGTATATTTTTGACTTCTTCTCTATGGTTGCATATTTTTATAATAATGTCCATGTCAAGAATTTTAAAAATATCTCTTTTAATACTAGAAACCAAGCAATTGTTGAGATGTTCAATACTAATCCAGATATGCACACAATGTTTTACAATTTTCATTGTAGAAAATACCCTTTGTATGTATGCATATGAAGCGTGACGAGGCATTGAGAGCTTTGGAAGATGATAGACTAAATAAAAATCATTGTTTTTCTTCAACAACATCTTCTAAGAAATTTTAATAAGGCTATAAAAAAATTTATAAGTGGGATTTTGGCAAACAAGAATATAATCAAGTTGACATCTTAATCTATAAATCTTTTGCAAGTTAAAATTATTAGACAAAATTGTGCAAGTTTTTCTAACTTGTCTTCTGTTGGTATGGCATGCCCAGAGATCCAATCATATGATGATTGCAATGAGGCATTAGATACCTAATTTTATAATAATAAAGGTAATTCCACCTATTATGTTTGTCTTAGTCATGAGATGATGACACATACGTGATAAATGTCTAAAAAATGATGTGACTCGATGACATGTGTCTTTAGGTTGAGGACCTGAACAATGAAACCATATATATGATAAGAGTACATACATTCTTGTTATATCCCTAGTCGGTTATTACTGTGAAAGGAACAAAGACAACAGTAATACATAAGACTAGAGTGTGTGCTGACTGATGACAACATCTCATTAGTCATGATATATGATATCAAGTCAAGCACACTGATATATGTTAGAGAATAGTATATCAGGCAAACCCGTCGTGAGAGTGATACATGGATACCATGGAATGGTAGTCACAATTGTCTCTCATAGTGATGGTGGTGATTGTGGCTCTTAGACCTGAAATCACTACACTCATCACATGTCATTGGGTACACTTTGTGTAAAGAGTGAGATCTGAAAGGAGATCCACTCAAAATGATATAATACAAGAGCCATATAATAATAAAGCAGCGGAAACAAAACTATTACATAGTTACAATTTTTTCTTTGTACAATTGTTCCTCACCATATAAGGTGGAACAAAAAATAAAACAAAAGGTATACACCTATGAACACATAAGGCCGATTGCAGAGGGCAAACCAATTATCCCAAGCTGTCCTCAATGACCAAGTCCATATATTCAATCCTTTAGCATCTTGTCTTCTAATGTACCTAAATATGGGTGGAAGGGAACATCACCCAGAACATAGGAAACAACATAGAGGTCAGAAAAGGTTGAGTATGTACACATAATAAACTTTGGGCATTATATTGGGGTAAAAGTGTAAAAGAGATGTTCCCACAAGAAGGGGGTTATTTGCAATTAGGTAAGTTCAAGAGAAATGTAAAAAAAGAAATGAAGCAAAAGAAATGAGGCATATTAAATTCATATTACAAGCATGATAATAAAAGAGGTCTTGCCATAACAATCATCCACATATTCATATTAAAACAACAAACATGTGTATGCATAACAATGTAGACTAAATAAACCTAAAATAGGGCCATAATACCATAGGATCATGGCCTAAAAGTAATAAGGGTGGAAACGCACACCCTGGGAGGAAACACACGCCCTATATAAGTATCATTGTACATAAGTACCACTATTCTAGATATTCTAGTAAAACATGTAGCATGCTTAAAATAGAGAGCAAGACTGGCATTACAATCAGTTTCTCATAAATGGTAATCAAAGAAGGAGGGGTCCAAGAACCCATTATAAACAAGGTATCACAACAACTAGATCGATATAATGAATTGAGAGAAAGAAAATATAAATGTCCAAGCAAATGGATTTCCAAGTAGAATAACGATTCAAGAGATGCCTCATTAAATGAATTAGGTTTAAGTCAAATAATACCCAAAATAAAATAGAGGATGTGCATACCTTATGATCAGACCTAGATGTTTAGTAACACCTCCTAAGTACAGGGTCAGGGTTGTCTCAACCTAGTCATAATATGTATGCACTATATTAATATAAGATGTATTAAACCTTTTACTTAGAAAACGACCCTACAGTAAATTGAAAATATGGGCGTAAAACCTATCCCAATAAATCGGGCATATTTTTTTATTTCAAAAATGTATATATATGCCCTATTTGGATAAGCGGATAATTTCTTATGAATTTTACAAGTTTAAAGCATTACTGGCAGAAATTCCAATTGTTAAAAGACATTTTTTCCCTCGAATAAAAACATGAATCAACAAAGATTGTTGTCACTTGAACTATAGAGAAATCATTCATTAATATAATCGGGTCAACATAGTAAACGAAAGTATAAATCTCCAATTTACCCTTATGGGCGTGACATGGATGTCACAGACACCATGGGCGAGATTGGGCTTCAGCCCCAGGGATTGTCTTCCCTGACTCTCGCGCCATTAGTTTCCTGTTGGAGCTCTGACCAGTGGAGGGCGCTCAAACTAAGCCTCTTCACAGGCAAAGAATTCGATCAAGCTGGCGATCTCAACCAGGGCCAGAGCACTGAGGAGTCTCCTCCCTACGAGATGCCACTACCATGGTGATGCTCGTCGACTGAGCACAGCCGAGAAAACAGGTGTAAGAACAGAGTTGGGTAAGGAAGGGGGAAAGGTCAGGGGTGGCTATGAGGAACCCAGCTGACCTCACAGCTCCGCCCCAGACCTACGGAGCTACTACTCTGATCCTACGGTGGCCACAACTGAGGGCAGCTCCAAAGGGGAAAAGCAACTACAAATGGACCTGGTGAGGTCGAGGCAAAGTCAAACCCAAGGCATCAACCCGCGAGGCCACGGTTTGGCAACGGAGCACCTCGCGTCGAGGTTCGCGAAGAGCACAACCAACAAGGAAGGTCGGCCAAGAACCAAAAGCTACTGAGTGGGCGGCGGCAGAAATAGGGGAGCATGACATCGTTTTGTTGACCCATCAAACGACAAGATGCCACGGCAAGATGAGTTCACAGGAAGGAAGAATGGGTGTCCAAGATGGTTACCTCGTGATCGATTTGACTGAGGAGAAGAGCACATTGGTTTCTCGTCGTTCTCGTCAGAGAAAAAGGTCGACGCCGGCAACAGCTCCAAAGCACCCACACGAGCAATTGGCTGACGAGGACGGTTGAGGGGGTGTTGAGGATGAAATCCGGAGCAAACAGAAGGATGTGGTGGCTCCGGGTGAGGAAACAGTGAGTGGGGAAAAGGGCAGCACTGGCTGCTCGAGGGTAGAAATAGGTGTTTCTAGTTTAGGGCTCTATAGAGGCTAAGTAAGGGGTCGTTGGACTCAGCAGGGAGAGGGGAGGCCGTTGGCGAAGAAATCACAAAGAACCATTCAGTCTAGTGTGAGGTAGAGACTAGGGAAACACCATGGCGATGTGTGTCTCATGCGTGTGAGGAAGCCGGAGGTAGGGGATGACCAAGTCCCCTACTCGATTACCTAATTTCCCACCTGGACGCCAGCGTGACAGGTAAATCCTATTGGTATGTATGCCCTGAGAGCCAATCATGGGATGATTGGTGGGATACATTAAGATTGATTTGATAAAGATCAAAGGCAAGCTTCCAATTATTTCTGGTTCAGTCATATGAGATAATGATAGAATAGATTAAATGTCTAGAGAATGACAGTACTCAATGACGTATGCTTTCAGGTTGAGGACTTGAACAATGAGGTCATATGGATGCTAAGAGTTTGTACATTCTTATCATGTCCCTAGTCGGATGTCATTGTAGAAGGTAGATAGACAGCAATAACACACAAGACTAGATTGTGGTGTTGGTTGATGACAAAATCTCATTAGTCATGATATGGAGATATCAAACCAAACACATAGGTACTTGTTAGAGAACAAGTGTACTGGACAGACCCACTGTGAGTTTGACACATGGAACCATGACATGGTAGTCAAAGTCAGTTCTCACAGTGATGGTGGTGAGTGTGATTCTTTGACCTGAAATCACTACACTTAACACATGTCATTGGGTACACTTTGATATCATCAAACACAGTCCTGAAACATAGGTTGTTATAAAGGTGATGATTGGGTGGCTTTGACACATGAGGCTTTTGAGGGGTGAGTGATAGATATGGGATATGTCCCTCCTAAGGGAGTTTGATATCCATGGCCACTTGATGAGTAGGATTGAGATAGGCGTGCATGCATGTGTGAATCAGTATGTCATATTGATGTCATACATATCTCCTCCAATCTACTTTGATATCAAGAAAGTGAATGAACGTTGACGGGATGATTGTTCCATGCCTTGAGTTCATTCAGGATATCAGTGACAAAGAAATTATACATTCGTTGTAACACCATTCACAGATTGTAGGATTGAAAGTTGTTCTCCAACTTTCTATTTCACTTGGGTAGCACTGATGTGCGACTAGGCACCGCTCTCTACTTGTGAAGTCATAAGTGTTATGGACTTTCACTGCCAACGTGAAATGGACCTGTAGGGTCACACACATAGGATTTAACCTGGAAGAGGAGTTTATCCACAAACGATGTTTAGAATGATTACTAAAGGAGTTTAGTAGTTCAATTAAACACTCAATCAATTAATAGCTCAGTATCATAGTGTTCAAGGTGTTGGACCGATTGATTAGAGTATCGGATTGATTGAAACTAGAATTGACTTATTTGCACAGTCTGTTGCCCCAACCGATCGGCTCATAGGGATGAACCGATTGGCTCAGGTTGGTGAACTGATCGACTCAACTAGTGAGACAATCGGCTCATGTGTCATATGAAATGATCGGCTCAATTGTTGAACCGGTCGATTCGTGTGACCAACTGAGATCGTTTGGAAGGTCATAAGACTATTTTGAAAATACAATTTGTTTCACTTGTACAAATTCGATTTGCACATGGATTAATATTTGATTAGTTGGAAACAAATTTGAAAGTCAATTTGAGTTGGACCAGGACCATGAACCGATCGGCTTAGGGGTCCCAACCAACCGGTTCAGGTGTGAATCGATTGGCTCAAACCCCCAACCGAGCGTTTCATGCTTGAAACGATCGGTTCAGGTGGCACAGTTGGTTGTTTTGTGGAAAATCTCGAACCCTTCTACTCCTGCTTTAATCCCGCATTTCCTGGGGTAGAGAACCCTATCCCATGACCCTCCTATATATAGGGGTATTGGGGGCTTCTCAGGAATAACAACCCATAACACCAGTTGCTCTGCAAAGTTGTCATTCTCTCTGGTTTTGGTAACCGAGAGAGCCCGAGCAAGTGCTACCCGATAAGGGAGGCACAGTAAGGGAAAGACAACTGCAGAAAGGCAACTGGTTGCAGGAGAGTGTGTCGATGACTAGTACGTCGATAGGAGGGTGTGACTCCTTCTGATTCCTTATGGGATAAGGAGATCAGAGTTCTGGGTGGTCCGCGTGGACTACTTCAGAGGCAGGAGACTTCTGCTGCTTGGAGGACAACTGTCAATCTCGACAGTCCCGGTGAGACTAGGAGCTACACAGACACCGTCCAAGACAGGAGGTGAAGACCGGGCAAGCCGCGAGGTAACGTCGTCGAGCAAGCCTCGGGACAAGGTATGTCTCTACAAACCATCCTTCCTACTGTATAGACGTTGACGCGATTCCTTTATTCTGGGTTTGGGAGAAGAAATTTTTTGTTTCTACTACCTTATGTCTCCCCTAAAATGCAACAAATCTGGCCTTGGACCAAAGTCCAGGCTATGAAAAAAGAAATCAAATAAATCAACCAAACTATTGGTTAAATCATATAAAATATATTAGGGTCCAATTAAGGGTGCATTCGATGTCCAAATGATCCCAAATTTTGAGGGTTGACTAATTAAGCTATGAGGAACTCGATTATGGGCTTAGATTTGGGTTTTAATGTTACCTTACCTATTATTTAACCATAATTCATAAATCATTCACTGAATGTAATGATCATAGCCTAATGATCAATTATGGTGAAACCTTCCACATTCCTCACTCTAATATTCCATGGTTATTCTAGGATGTTAAATAATGGTTGAGGCTATAGTTTAATATTAGTATCCACCAATTCTCATCCTTCAAGTATTAGGGTTATCACATTCAAAGATTTCATGTTCATGTGATTCTAAAGAGTCAATTAGGGTTATGAGATCCTAATATATTTTGATCTATGCTATTACAATGAAATATAGACATTGAAAGCTAGCCAAGTAAATGAAAGGGACAAGGGATTTTGGATATCCATCTAATCAATTAGGGGCCTAGAAGAATGGGAAATTGGCCTATGTGTCTGGAATTGAGTATGTTACAACACCCCCTTAAAGAGGATTTTGTCCGTGAAATCTATCCAGTTGTGGTATGGTATACTAAGTTATACTTTTAACCAAGTTATAAATTTCTAGTATACTTAATGTACGGGGTCATAAAATACTACTCATGTCACACTTATGGTCTACTCTCAAGGTGAAACTATATGTCTCCATGTGTCATGCATCCATTCATTTGATTATGTTAGATGTTGGGCTAGAAAAGTTTCAACATGACCTAGGATTATGTCGACCACTTTGTATCCATCAGGGCTACCTAAATGTTATCATAATTTTGCCATTCTCTGATCATGCCCCTCATCATTTTCCTTGTTATCATCATCATTATCAACATCAACATCATCATCATCATCTACCCACCATCATCATCATAAACATCATCATCAACAACAACAACAACAACATCATCACCCTCTTATCATCATCATTAACATCATCATCATCAACAACAACATCATCATCACCCACTCATCATCATCATAAACATCATTAACAGAATTATTTATAATAGACACTTTATGTATGATGCACATATATGTCTTGTTTTCCTTCTGTATTAGGGTTATATCTTAAATCAAATTTTATATATAGATTTTATCAAGGGGGTCAAATTATGATGTGTTACATGACTAAGACAACACTTATACTTTAATAGACATATTAGGGGTGAGGTGTGAGTTTAGGGTTTCGTTTTCAATAGCCTTTCTCATTCATAATTGAGCACTATAGTGTGTTGTATGCAACTTATTGAATTTCTCATTCATGAGTTAACTTTACATATAAACTAGACATGTTTTGATTAATGTGTAGTCAATCCCCTATCACTTCTATTTATCATGGTCAAATAGAAATGTTCAGAAATTCAATCATACTTAGCACATTCACCCTAGCCTATAATGTATAGTCATCCCTGCCATTGAATTATTAGCAATTTGGGGTATAGGATATTAATTTGAGGTTTAGTGAAATTTTACTTTTACCCCTATCTGTCTTGAATACTCCCTATAAGGATAACTCAAGATAAAGTTTTAAGATCCATTTTAATCATCAAAGTAACATGTAGGACAGTATGATTAGCAAGGTTCCTCTGAAATTCCCAGTTTGGTAGCCTCTACATATGGTTGACATTATTACTAGGAGTTATCCAAGTTTTACTTATTGTAGATGTTATTAATCCTGATTATGCCTATTAACTAGATCGTATGGGAACTACACCCCTTAAAAGGCTTAAACTATAACTTAGGGCATAGCCTAGAGGGGAAAAAGGGTGGATCCGCTAGGTATTATATGTTTTTTTTTAGTCTTTGACCTAGGGTATTAGGGTTGAAAATTTCAACCAAGGATGCTTCACTAAAGTTCTTATCTACTACTCAACTTACTTGTGGTGGTGACTTGGTTATGAAAATCATTGATGAGATCATAAAAAGAAAAATAAATCTTTTGTACATATAATTTAAAAATGAAAATAAGTTTTAGTGATAAAGGATTGGCGATGAAGATGCAAAGTTGGGGCCAAAATCGATCTGAGAACCAAGTCATACACCTTCCACAACCGGACACACACATTACTATCCTATAACCACTTCCTTATACAAAAGGGGTCTGATCCTCCTATCACTTAAACGGGTCATGTGATAACTCTCTAATATGCAAGCAATGAGAGAGAGGAGGGAGTATATTTCTCATAGCTAATAATCAATCAAAACCTGCCTAAACATGACATCCACCATTTCCCATGTCATTCTTAATCATAATCCCCACTACCTCATCCTGAGTCCTAATCGAAACATGAGATTGCTCAACATGATAAGTAGTGATTTAGGGTTTTCTCCACCGTAGTTCCTTCACATGATAAGGTAACATATATAGTCCAGATACCCATCTCAATCACTAGGTAAACCAAATACTCTAAGAGAGGTGATAATTTAAGTATGCCTACTAAAACATTTAGCTCCATCAATCAATTATAATACACAAGAATATCAATCCCAAGGAGGGTGGAATTTAGCCCTTGAGGGGATGGCATCAGGGCAAAGCTATCCTAATATACTCACATTGAGGACAAGGCATGCTATAAATAAAGTTGATCTAGTATAAGATAACAATTAACATCAAAGGAATCTTAATCCTAATCTTAATTAAGGATTTTGTATTTTGTGTTCATGCATTCTTAGTAACCAAGTGAATGTATGCTAGGCATGCTAGATCAACGTCACATAAAATGGGTCACATGTGATAACTAGGGTTACACCTAGATATGAATGTCCAAGTCAACCTACACATAATGTAGTCTAGATAGCCTCCCTTAAATCAGGGGATATATCACTAGAAAAGCCAATTCCAGTGCAGTTTCATTGTAGCCCCACAGAGAGGGTAGGGTAGTCTTGGTTTGTCCCATACTATGCTTACACAACTGATGTGTTGTAAGAAGAGGTATTGACCAATTTTAGAGGGGATTGAAATACTAATTGGTAAACCACTACAAAGAAATAGGTCTGACAATAACCTCTAAAAGGACTCCTAAGCACCTAATTAAGGAACAATGTAGGATAACTTGAAATAGTCAAGTTACCTACTGCTTTTCGCTCTGATACCATTTTGTAAAGAGTGAGACCCGAAAGGGGATCCACTCAAAATTATATAATACAAGAGCCATGTAATAATAAAGCAGCAGAAACAAAACTATTACACAGTTACAAAATTTATTTTGTACAATTGTTCCTCACCATATAACGTGGAACGAAAAATAAAATAAAAGGTATACACCTATGAACACATAAGGCAGGTTGCAGAGGGAAAACCAACTATCCCACGCTATCCTCAATGACCAAGTCCATATATTCAAGCCTTTAGCATCTTGTCTTCTAATGTACCTAAATCTGGGTGGAAGGGAACATCACCCAGAACATAAGAAACAACATAGAGGTCAGCAAAGGCTGAGTATGTACACATAATAAACTTTGGGCATTATATCGAGGTAAAAGTGCAAAAGAGATGTTCCCACAAGAAGGGGGCTATTTTTAATTAGGTAAGTTCAAGAGAAATGTAACAAAATAAATGAAGCAAAAGAAATGAGGCATATTAAATTTAGATTACAAGCATGATAATAAAAGAGTGTCTTTCCATAACAATCATCCACAGATTCATATTAAAACAACAATCATTTGCATGCACAACAATGTAGACTAAATATACCTAAAATAGGGCAATAACACCATAGGATTATGGCCTAAAAGAAATAAGGGTGGAAATGCACACCCCGGGCGGAAACGCACGCCCTATATAAGTATGGTTGTACATAAGTACCACTATTAATTCTAGATATTCTAGTCTAACATGTAGCATGCATAAAATAGAGAGCAAGACTGGCATTACAATTAGTTTCTTATAAATGGTAATCAAAGCAAGAGGGGTCCAAGAACCCATTATAAACAAGGTATCACAACAACTAAATAGATTTAATGAACTGAGAGCAAGAAAATATAAATGTCCAAGCAAATGGATTTCCAAGTAGAATAACGGTTCAAGAGATGCCTCATTAAATGAATTAGGTTTAAGTCAAATAATGCCCAAAATAAAATAGAGGATGTACATACTTTATGATCAGACCTAGATGTTTAGTAACACCTCCTAAGCACAGGGTCATGGTTGTCTCAACCTAGTCATAATATGTGTGCACACTATTAATATCAGATGTATTAAACCTTTTACTTAGAAATCGACCCTATAGTAGATTGCAAATATGGGCATGAAACCTATCCCAATAAACCAGGCGTATTTTTCTGATTTCAAAAATGTATATATATGCCCTATTTGGATAAGCGGATAATTTCTTATGAATTTTACAAGTTTAAAGCATTGTTGGCTATATACAGAAATTTGAATTGTGAAAAGACAATTTTGCCCTCAAATAAAAACGTGAATCAACAAATATTGATGTCACTTGAACTATAGAGAAATCATTTAGTAATATATCCAGGTCAACATAGTAAACAAAAGTACAAATCTCCAATTTACACTTATGGGTGTGACATGGATGTCACAGACACCATGGGTGAGACTAGGCTTCGGCCCCAGGGATTGTCTTCCCTGACTCTCACGCCATTAGTTTCCTACTGGAGCTCAGACTAGTGGTGTGGCATCCAACTTATAAAAACATGATTTACTTAAGTGGAAGCAAATCATTTGCAGCGGATTGCTGAAAATCACTAAAAATTAAAACTTTTTGCAAAGAGATCCACACATAGGAAACCTCTTTCATAAAGAACCAAAGTATACATTTACATCATGGTTCATAAGTACATAACTTGTATCATCTCTTCTCGAGGATTACAACATCAGTTGCCCTATTAACATTATATACATACAACATAAGAACCTCGAGGAATCAAGCCAAAATCTCAGATCGGTACATTAAAACACTAACTATAAATTCTGAGGACCTGAGAGTACTGAGACGACACATAGGACTACTATCTATACAAAACTTGGCATCTAGTGCCTCCACCTGAGTTATCACTGATGTCCCTGTTGCTTCTGCTGCTTTTCCCTTGCTATACGGTTCCTGTTTCTTCTTCTGCATTTACCTAAAAAGTTGAATCCCACGGGGGTAAGACAGTTGTAAATTGCCCTAGCGGGAGATATAACTCTCCTCCAAAACATTGTTATAGTATTTTATTATAATAAAACTGAGCAGGAGTTCTTATATATTAATAGCAGTATTAATCATTGAATGAACATAGTAATGTAATATCCTTTCCTAAGGAGAGCATTGCATTTATCCATGATAGAATCATAATTCATACATCTATTTGCAATGAATATAAAGAGATATGAATAACATCTATCAACTAGAGATGCATAAAATAAATGTAACATCAACCAATGAATTTTCGTGTTCTATCCTTAAGTAAATATGCTATACGCCTGATTACATTTTACAATCACACTTATGCCCTGAAGAGATGAGGTATACCGCTCATACTCCAACCGACCACTGCGAAGTTGAAATCAGTACCATACAAAGTCAATGGAAGAGCCGACTTCCAAGACCTCTCACATCTCGGTCAGTGCGAGACAACATGCAGGACATCGTGTGTCTCTGCTAGATAGCTTTCCAGGGTATACTGGCAACTTCACTATTAGAGTTACATTGGCGTGTTGCACTCTCTTCGCAATCGTGAGATTTCTTGTTTATCTCCATTGATCCGACATTAATATTATTGGGAGATGTGTACTGCATCTATCCCAATCATCGGGAGATTCATGGTACATCCATCCCGGTACAATAATGAAGGATTGAGAGGTTTAATGTTTACCTTTCCTCAATTCCCTCATTAGGACGTCAGGATACATTCGCCCATTGCCCCCACATATTCAAAATATGTGTTTCGGGTTTTTCCGCGGAGCACCCGTTTCACCATCACCTATTGCTGACGATGATGGATCTATGGTCAAGGCTCTACATGATATAATTTCACTTGATTAATTAAGTACATTAGCATATTCTTTTAGCATCAGTCAAGTTCTCAAATGGGAATTATTATGGAAATTGCTACAAAGAAACATGTAAGTTCTTATCTATAGCTTTACCAGAACTTATAGTGCATTGGGATCTTAATCCCTTATCTCATTACTTGAAAGTTCACATCTCACAGCAACATCATTATCTTACTTATCAAAACTGGGTATTCATACCCTCAATTCATCACTATGACTATTTCCAATTGTTAGGTAACTATTACCTCTAGGTCCTCAGACCGAGGTATATATGATACTTGTTACACAAGCATCTCATATGGCTCACAAGGCCCATTAAATGTCTTGTCACCTTTCACTAGGCAACAACTTACTCATATGACTCATAGAGTCCATGCCCATTTTGTCACTTTTATTAAGCAACAACAACATCAAGGCACATAAGGCCAATCAACATTTTTATTATATAAGTGTCATAGCTCAAATCTAGCTATGTTCATTATCTCATGATATCTACATAGCTAATAGACATAATAACAGTCATAAAAGTCACTTATCACATCATGTGATACAATAGTAACACCATCATTCCTTTATCAAGATTAGGCTTTACTATCAAATAGGATTCCATTCCATTACCTAATTGAGGGTTAGGATTTCCCATTTCACATTAGTTAGGGTTTCATTTTTACATCATTAGTCCAACCCCAAAATATTGCTCCACAACTCTAGGAGTATTCAATGCTATCATAAGTATTTACTCATGATCATTACTTTCATCATATATCATTTATTAATATCAATACAAGGTATAAGTTCATTTCTTATCCTTACCATGGTATGATTACATCATACTCATTAGTTTGGCTTAACCCCTTTCACAAGACATATTAACCTATACTTATCAAAGTATATCAAATGCATTACAATCTTATTGTAATAACTACATAACACATTATTCATGTGTTTCTTATCCAAGTATGTTGGATTGAGATGCATCAAGGTATATCAACCCTAAATTGCTAAATGTGATATCTATCATGTCTTGATATATCACTTTTCTCCTCATATCCATCTTACTTAAGATAATCAACTGATCTTGTATTACGGTATTTTCCTCTTAATACTTTATTCTCTAACCTATCACTTTTATCATGTAGTGCATAGGTTACACATTAGAATTATCCAGCTATCTTTAATGATATGAACTTATCCAATGGTTAGGCATTGTTGATATAGAATAAATCATTATCCACCACTTTAGGTATTTCAACTCTTAGGATGTTATCCACATCATAATTTGGTGTTGAATACATCATTCCTAAGAGTTTCATGTCCTCATCTTTGTAAGGTATATAGAGTTGTTACACATGTATAGAGTTAGACATATAATGATCTAGGCATTATCTTATCCCTTATATCCTTACTCATTATAGTATCAATATTACCTTTCATATGGTTTATCAATTTTACCCTTCATGGATGTAGCATTCTCATCTTACTTGATTATATTAGCCACACCCTTCTTTAGTGTATTGGCCAATATACCATCACTAGGGTTTCATATATCAATACATGGCATCACCCTGGATTTGAGTCTCACATTACATCATTATTCAGGGTTCCACATAATATCATTCTTATTTAGGGTTTCATATGCCATTACTCTAGATTAGGGTTTCACATTCAATAACCCACAATTAGGGTTTACTATTCATCCCAATTGGGTTTTTGAATCACATTACCCTGAATTAGGGTTTCACATATCATCACCCTTAATTAGGGTTACTCCCTTGCCTTAGATTAGGATTACACATAGTATTGCCCTAAATTAGGGTTAAGGTTCATCAATTTTCTTGATTAGGGTTTCATGATCTCTTTATTATGGATCATTCCCTAAAATTCATAGTTTATTCATATTGAAAGTATTGAGGCTTATCCATTACATGATTATTCTACATATATGGATTCCTCTTTCTTTCATCCTCTCTAGGCTACTCAATTCTTGATTAGATTGAGCCTACTCTTTATTCAAATACATGCATTTAGGGTAAGCATGATATATTGAATTATTGTATCAGTATGCATCAATGATTAATCCCACTAAGGATAGTAATCATCTAAGTACATCAAGTCTCCAAATGGTTTAATCAATTGAACCTTTAATTACATGAGGAATCCAAATGAATTGATCAATTGAACCTTCAATTACATTAGGTGATTGATTGGATTAACCGATTGAATCTTCAATTGAATTAAGTATCCAATTGGATTGACCATATTAGACCTCAAAAGATTTAATTACTTAGACCCTAAACAGTCTTAGTTCTCATAATTCAATTGGTTGAAAACCATTTAGACAAATTGCCCTTGAAACTGATTGGACAAGAAAGGTGTTGAAACTGATTGAACTTTGGGTCTCCAAATGGTTTGAGACCGTTTGGATCCAAATGGTCTTGAGACGGTTTGGACCCAAATGGTCTTAAGACCGTTTGGTCCAAACCATCTCAAAACCGAATGGACCAAAAAGTCCTTTCAACACTCACACGATTCATGATTTCAATGGATGAACTGATTATCAATTGAGTCCTTGATTTATTTATCACTTGAATTTTTGAATCAACCTTCAATTAGACCATCAATTAAGGTTTTGAACCCAATTGATCTAGGATTTCAACTCAAGGAACCTTCAATTAGGGCTTTGAATCGAATAGCCATCAATGATCAACATTGTGGAATTGATTCCATTGTAACTAATGAATCATCATCAAATTTTTGATATGACCAGACCCCAAACGGTCTTGAGGTCATTTGGATGACCTAAAAACGGTCTTGAGACCGTTTTCCTCATCCTATCCTTGGATTTTGTGAAATTCCATTAGGGTTTAGATCATTAGATTGATCATCAAATCAGCACTTAATTGCATTTCAATTTGGTATCTCTGGACCTTCAATTACTCAACCATACTTAACCCTAGACCTGCAAACAGTCTTGAGTGACCCCCAAACAGTCTTGAGACCTTTTGGGCTCAATCACCCAAAAATCTAAGCCAAAAATCTAAGTTAACCAAATTGAATTTCAGCTCTTAACCCGATTAGGGTTTGCTAATTGATTAACCTTCAACTGATGAACCCTTTGGAATTAATCAATCAAATTTTATGGGTCATCAATCATCAATATTAGCATCATTTTTTTCCAAATGGTCAACCCTGGTAAACTCTTCCAAATGGTTTGAAATCGTTTAGTTTCAAACGGTTTGATGAAACTGTTTGCTTTCAAACAGTTTTGTTGAAACTGAATGAGCAACTTGTTAAAACCGAATGAGATACAATTTCTTTGGGAAAAGAGTCCAAGATGATGTCATCATCATCTACCTTCGTCCCTTAAGGTATTAGTACTTCTGATTTCATGGAATTACCAATTTCAACCAACAATTAATCAGGAAGAAAAAGGAATCAACGAAATTGCAAGATTGATAATTGAATAACAATGTAGAGGGGTTCAAGTTATATAACCCGCCTCCAATTGAGATCCAAAGCTTCAAGATAACGTCAAAAATGGTGGATTCAACTCCTTTCACTATCCCAAGGTTCGTCCTCAAGCTTTGAGTAAAAAGGAATGGTTAGAATTGAAGAGGGGATCGAAATAAGAAGAAATTGTGCATTGATTTTCGATTTCAACCATGGAATCAAGGTGAAAGGAAGTCAAGAAGCTTAAAAACAGGTTGGGGCTCGTTCTCCTATTGTTACCAATCCCCCAAGGTCGTTTTTCAAGCAAAAGGTGGAAGTGAATTCGAAATTCCCCCTTTACGCTATGGATAAATGAGCTTATGTGCAGTTTTTATTAAAAATTCAATTAGGAGAGAGAAAGTAGGAATTATCTCCCCCATATCCTTGACACTTTCCCCCTTCTCTTCCTTAGGGAATATTCTATCCTCTTTGCCTCTTATTCTTCTCAATTATCCAAAATTTAAAGAAAAGCAAATCAAGCACCTTAATCCATTTAATAGTAATATCCATAAGTGAGTGGATATTTCTTTTTCTTATAATAATGTGAGTGGGTATTTCACCTCCTTGAGATATTTCATGGTCCTTGCAAAGAACAAGGACATCCACACATATCTGAACTCAACCATTACAATTTTGGTTGAAAGGCATTTCAATTAATATATTTATTTTTGCATTAAATTGAATCAGGGTTTGAATTATGCTTAAATCTTGATTATTTTAATATCAATATTCTCTCTCCTCCAAAGTAATTCAAATGAGACGACATTCTCATTTTATTTTCTCTAAATAATTCCAATAAACATTAGGGACTATTTTGAAGTGATAATTTGCATATTGAACCCTAGGTTTTGGGTAAATTGCACATTACACCAAAACTAGGTTTTAATGCACAAACATTGCTTTATCAGCTCTTCCTTGGTACTCAAGCTTTCAAAAGCCATTCCTTTACATAATATTCATTCTAATGATGCTTCAACACATGAAGAACATTTATCAAGTAACTTTTGCAAGTTTACCCCTCAACTTGGGTAATTTGCACTTTAGTCCAAAAATAAGCAAACATTGCTTCAACATTATTCGAACAGGACCAAAATTGAAACATAAGTTTCTCTTGGGCCTTAATTACTTTTCACCAAATAAAATTAAAGATCTAATTAACTTGCTTAAGCAAAACTCCTAGGGTTAAGGCATAACCCAGGTTAGGGATGTTACAAATTATAAACCCCTAACAAGGATTTCGTCCCCGAAATCCCAGATAAAGGGAGACAGATATAATTCATTCTTCATACTATCTAGTCTCCACATAACATTTCATTGTTATGGAGACATCATGAAACTTTAATCAATCATAAGGTTATTCCACACAAATTTATCATGGAATAGTTCACACGGGACACATACTCCCATGCTCCTTTTTATTATTGATTGTGGAGTTGATTCTGTGTCAGGTAACACTTTCCTTATTAATTGTACTAACTATCTCATTAGTTGTACATTTTATCATCATAAGGAGAAGTTATTTATAAATTAATAATTTATCTTAAAGATATCTTTAATTATTATGTTTATGCAAAGCATAAACCCCTAACATGTGATGTTCATACTATTTTACATGATTAATCTGATTTCATGGTTGACCATTCTAGGTAGTCAACATAAACCATCTGATATTTCTTTAGATACCAGGATCTCTTACCTTGGTATCTATCACATGTGTTGAGAACACATCACATATTATCTCCCTTTCAACTTGGGACATTACTAGTTACATATATCTTCACTTTGGAACCAAAGTCCAAGACAACTGATACTTCTCTAAGTATCTGTCACATGAACATTTTTATCTTATGCACGTCAAGTGTCCTAAGACCCACTTGATTTCCATGTCCTCAAAAGGAAAGAAAACAAGGAATCATTTTCCTCTTGTTATTTCATGTATTTTCAACTATTCATGAATCATTTACTCTTTATCTCATCCTAGGTTCCTTGCCCTCAGCATAGGAATTTATAAGGATGTTTACATAACATTATTCCTTTCTTTGTCATTATCTATCATGTTCATGAGCATCTTGTGATCTTAATAACATTTCCCATTTCCACACTATGGAAAAGACCTTTATTATACTTATAAACTTTATTGGATGGAATCATTTCCCTTGTTCCCATTCTTGTCTTATGAGAAGTATACTTTTAATTCCTCATACACACATACTCATCTGAAATTATTTTAGATTTCTCTTTCTTGTGCTTAAGATATGACCCATTTATCCATACCATATTTATAATTTCATGATACTCATTAGATTGTCTTAGAATGACTACTTGATCAGAGTAATCAAAAAGATGACGATCTAAGAGTTTCCATACTCACTTTATCATCAATATTTGTATACTTGGCCAGGGCATATAAATACTAAGATTAAGTAGTGTGCACTTTTTATACTATCATATTTCTTCCTTTTTATATTATCACAAGCATAAGATTTAGCATTCCTGAATTTTTATCCAGGCACCTCTTCTATACCTCATTTTCTCTCATAGAGGTAAGAACAATATGAAGCATTTATAATGTTACTGTACAAAATGTAAGTCCTCATAGGACTAATCAAGGAAAACTCAATCAATTATTTTTACCATTTAATCTAGGAAATCATAAAAAGACATATTAGAATGACATTATTTTATCTAACCTGTCATGATTCGTGGATTGTTCATTGTCTCAGGCTGATTCTGCCTCAGAGGTTGATTTACCATAACATTTCTGGCTATACAATCTCTTTCCAGATGTCCTACCTGTCTACACTGGTGGCAAGTTTTGAGCTCTAGATGTGGTTTAGAATGTTCTTTACCCTTTCTGGATAGCCACTGCCTTGGTGCATAGGCCCTGATTCTACTGGTGGTACCAAAAACTTCTTCTTTTTGGAACTACCAGGCCTCTGTTCCTGGATTTGGATAGGCCTTTTCTCAATTCTTCCTTTATATTCCTTTTCTGGACAATTAGGTCAGATATGTCCAGGCTTCCTACACCTATGGCAGATCCTGGTTTCAGATTGTATCCTATTCCTTTCATCATTATTCATTGCTCCAACAGGATGATGTTGAGCAGGAAACCTATTGGAGTTCAACACTTCATCATTGGGGGTTGGTAGTCTAGGTTGCATTGCTAATGCACAATCTACTATGTGTATCATAGTTGTACTAAATTTCTCAAGTAGAGCAGGGAAAGTTGGGCTCTCTATCATGGCTAGGTAAAACTGGGGATGTGCGGGTGTATGTTCATCTCTTCTCTGATCCCCTGCACCCCTTCTTGGTGCAACATTGCTGCTTTCTGCAGCAAACTCTTCATGTGACCCAGTCATCTTCAAGTTCTTCTTCTCCTATATGAGAAGAAGACACTATCAGATACACTAGAAGACACTAGAATAGACTCTACTATCTTAGTCATATGTCTCCGTAGACTCAACGAACCTGGAGCTCTGATACCACTAAATTGTGGCATCCAACTTATAAAAACATGATTTACTTAAGAGGAAGCAAATCATTTGCAGTGGATTGCTGAAAATCATTAAACATTAAAATTTTTTGCAAAGAGATCCACACATAGGAAACCTCTTTCATAAAGAACCAAAGTATACATTTACATCATGGTTCATAAGTACATAACTTGTATCATCTCTTCTTGAGGATTACAACATCAGCTGTCCTATTAACATTATATACAGACAGCATATGAATCTCAAGGCATAAAGCCAAAATCTCAGATCGGTACATTAAAAAACTAACTATAAATTCCGAGGACCTGAGAGTACAGAGACTACACATAGGACTACTATCTATACAAAACTTGGTAGCCAGTTCCTCCACCTGAGTTATCACTGTTGTCCCTGTTGCTGCTGCTACTTTTCCCTTGCTATAGGGTTCCTGCTTCTTCTTCTGTGTTTACCTAAAAAGTTGGATCCCACAGGGGTGAGATAATTGTAAATTGCCCCAGTGGGAGATATAACTCTCCGCCAAAACATTGTTATAGTAGTTCATTATAATAAAATTGAGCAGGAGTTCTTATATATTAACAACAGTATTAATCATTAAATGAACAGAGTAACATAATCTCCTTTCCTAAGGAGAGCATTGCATTTATCCATGATAGAATCATAATTCATCCATCTATTTGCAATGAATATAAAGAGATATGAATAATGTTTATCAACTAGAGATGCATAAAAGAAATGTAACATCAGCCAATGAATTTTTGTATTCTATCCTTAAGCAAACATGCTATACGGCTGATTACATTTTACAATCACACTTATGCCCTGAGGAGATGAGGTATATCTCTCATACTCCAACCGACCACTGTGAAGTCAAAATCAGTACCATATAAGGTCAATGGAAGAGCCAGCTTCCAAGACCTCTCACATCTCGGTCAGTGCGAGACAACATGCAGGACATCTTATGTCTCTTCTAGATAGCTTTCTAGGGTATACTGGCAACTTCGCTATTAGAGTTACAGTGGCGTACTGCACTCTCTTTGCAATTGTGAGATTTCTTATTTATCTCCATCGATCCGACATTAATATTATTGGGAGATGTGTACTACATCTATCCCAATCATCTGGAGATTCGTGGTACATCCATCCCGATACAATAATGAAGGATTCAGAGGTTTAATGTTTAACTTTCCTCAATTCCCTCATTAGGATGTCAGGATACATTCACCCATTGCCCCCACATATTCAAAATATGTGTTCTGGGTTTTTCCGCAGAGCACCCATTTCACCATCACCTATTTCTGAAGATGATGGATCTATGGTCAGGGCTCTACATGATATAATTTCACTTGATTAATTAAGTACATTAGCATATTCTTTTAGCATCAATCAAGTTCTCAAATGGGAATTATTATGGCAATTTCTACAAAGAAACATGTAAGTTCTTATCTATAGCTTTACCAGAACTTATAGTGCATTGGGATCTTAATCCTTTATCTCATTACTTGAAAGTTCACATCTCACAGCAACATCATTATCTTACTTATCAAAATTGGGTATTCATACCCTCAATTCATCACTATGACTAATTCCACTTGTTAGGTAACTATTACATCTAGGTTCTCAGACCAAGGTATACATGATACTTATTACACAAGCATCTCATATGGCTCACAAGGCCCATTAAATGTCTTGTCACCTTTCACTAGGAAACAACTTACTTCCATGCCCATTTTGTTACTTTTACTAAGCAACAACAACATCAAGGCACATAAGGCCAATCAACATTTTTATTATATAAGTGTCATAGCTCAAATCTGGCTATGTTCATTATCTCATGATATCTGCATGGCTAATAGACATAATAACAGTCATAAAAGTCACTTATCACATCATGTGATACAATAGTAACACCATCATTCCTTTATCAGGATTAGGTTTTACTATCAAATAGGATTTTCCATTCCATTACCCAATTGAGGGTTAGGATTTTCCATTTCACATTAGTTAGGGTTTCATGTTTACATCATTAGTCCAACCCCAAAATATTGCTCCACAACTCTAGGAGTATTCAATGCTATCATAAGTATTTACTCATGATCATTACTTTCATCATATATCATTTCTGAATATCAATACAAGGTATTAGTTCATTTCTTATCCTTACCATGGTATGATTACATCATACTCGTTAGTTTGGCTTAACCCCTTTCACAAGACATATTAACCTATACTTATCAAAGTATATCAAACTCGTTACAATCTTATTGTAATAACTACATAACACATTCTTCATGTGTTTCTTATCCAAGTATGTTGGATTGATATGCATCAAGGTATATCAACCCTGAATTGTTAAATGTGATATCTATCATGTCTTGATATATCACTTTTCTCCTCATATCCATCTTACTTAAGATAATCAACTGATCTTGTATTAAGGTATTTTCCTCTTAATACTTTATCCTCTAACCTATCACTTTTATCATGTAGTGCATAGGTTACACATTAGAATTATCCATCAATCTTTAATGATATGAACTTATCCAATGGTTAGGCATTGTTGATATAGAATAAATCATTATCGACCACTTTAGATATTTCAACTCTTAGGATGTTATCAACATCATAATTTGGTGTTGCATACATCATTCCTAAGAGTTTCATGCCCTCATCTTTGTAAGGTATATAGGGTTGTTACACATGTATAGAGTTAGACATATAATGATCTAGGCATTATCTTGTCCCTTATATCCTTACTCATTATAGTATGAATATTACCATTCATATGGTTTATCAATTTTACCCTTCATGGATGTAGCATTCTCATCTTACTTGATTATATTAGCCACACCCTTCTTTAGTGTATTGGCCAATATACCATCACTAGGGTTTCATATATCAATACTTGTCATCACCCTGGATTTGAGTCCACATCATTATTTAGGGTTCCACATAATATCATTCTTATTTAGGGTTTCATATGACATTACTCTAGATTAGGGTTTCACATTCAATAACCCACAATTAGGGTTTACTATTCATCCCAATTAGGGTTTTGAATCACATTACCCTGAATTAGGGTTTCACATATCATCACCCTTAATTAGGGTTACTCCCTTGCCTTAGATAAGGATTACACCTAGTATTGCCCTAAATTAGGGTTAAGGTTCATCAATTTTCTTGATTAGGGTTTCATGATCTCTTTATTATGGATCATTCCCTAAAATTCATAGTTTATTCATATTGAAAGTATTGAGGCTTATCCATTACATGATGATTCTACATATATGGATTCCTCTTTCTTTCATCCTCTCTAGGATATCCACTACTCAATTCTTGATTAGATTGAGCCTACTCTTTATTCAAATACATGCATTTAGGGTTAGCATGATATATTGAATTATTGTATCATTATGCATCAATGATTAATCCCACTAAGTATATTAATCATCTAAGTACATCAAGTCTCCAAATGGTTTAATCAATTGAACCTTTAATTACATGAGGAATCCAAATGAATTGATCAATTGAACCTTCAATTACATTAGGTGATCAATTGGATTGACCGATTGAATCTTCAATTGCATTAAGTATCCAATTGGATTGACCATATTGGACCTAAAAATATTTAATTACGTAGACCCTAAATGGTTTTCGTTCTCATAATTCAATTGGTTGAAAACCATTTAGACAAATTGCCCTTGAAACCGATTGGATAAGAAAGGTGTTGAAACTGATTGAACTTTGGGTCTCCAAATGATTTGAGACCGTTTGGACCCAAACGGTCTTGAGACCATTTGGACCCAAATGGTCTTGAGACTGTTTGGTCTCAAACGTTCTTAAGACCGTTTGGTCCAAACCATCTCAAAATCGAATGGACCAAAAAGTCCTTTCAACACTCACACGATTCATGATTTCAATGGATGAACTGATTATCAATTGAGTCCTTGATTTATTTATCTCTTGAATTGTTGAATCAACCTTCAATTAGACCATAAATTAAGGTTTTGAACCCAGTTTATCTAGGATTTAAACTCAAGGAACCTTCAATTAGGGCTTTGAATCGAATAGCCATCAATGATCAACATTGTGGAATTGATTCCATTGCTACTAATGAATCATCATCAAATTTTTGATATGACCAGACCCCAAACGGTCTTGAGGTTGTTTGGATGACCTACAAATGGTATTGAGACCTCTTGCCTCATCCTATCCTTGGATTTTGTGAAATTCCATTAGGGTTTAGATCATTACATTGATCATCAAATCAGCACTTAATTGCATTTCAATTCAGTATCTCTGGACCTTCAATTACTCAACCATACTTAACCCTAGACCTCAAAACGGTCTTGAGTGGCCCCCAAACAGTCTTGAGACCGTTTGGGTGACCTCCAAACAGTCTTGAGACCGTTTGGGCTCAATCACCCAAAAATCTAAGTTAATCAAATTGAATTTCAGCACTTAACCCGATTAGGATTTTCTAATTGATTAACCTTCAACTGATGAACCCTTTGGAATTAAACAATAAAATTTGATGGGTCATCAATAATCAATATTAGCATCATTTTTTACAAATGGTAAACCCTGGTCAACTCTTCCAAATGGTTTGAAACCGTTTAGTTTCAAACGGTTTGATGAAACCATCTGCTTTCAAACGGTTTTGTTGAAACCGAATGAGCAACTTGTTGAAACCAAATGAGATACAATTTCTTTGGGAAAAGAGTCCAATATGATGTCATCATCATCTACCTTCGTTCTTGAAGTTCTTAGTACTTCTAATTTCATGGAATTACCAATTTCAACCAACAATTAATCAGGAAGAAAAAGGAATCAACGAAATTGCAAGATTGATAATTGAATAACAATGTAAAGGGGTTCAAGTTATATAAACCGCCTCCAATTGAGCTCCAAAGCTTAAATCTCACGTCAACAATTGTGGATGCAACTCCTTTCACTATCCCAAGGCTCGTCCTCAAGCTTTGAGTGAAAAGGAATGGTTAGAATTGAAGAGGGGATCAAAATAAGAAGAAATTGTGCATTGATTTTCGATTTCCACCATGGAATCAAGGTGAAAGGAAGTCAAGAAGCTTACCAACAGGTTGGGGCTCATTATCCTCTTGCTCCCAAGCTCCCAAGGTCTTTTTGCAAGCAAAGGGTGGAAGTGAATTCGAAATTCCCCCTTTACTCTATGGATAAATAAGCTTATGTGCAATTTTTATTAAAAAATTCAATTAGGAGAGAGAAAGTAGGAATTATCTCCCCCATATCCTTGCCACTTGCCCCCTTCTATTCCTTATAGACGAGGATATAATCTTTTCCTCTTATTCTTCTCAATTATCCACAATTTAAAGAAAAGCAAATTAAGCACCATAATCCATTTAATAGTAATATCCATAAGTGAGTGGATATTTCTTTTTCTTATAATAATGTGAGTGGGTATTTCACGTCCTTGAGATATTTCGTGATCCTTGCAAATAACAAGGACGTCCACACATATATGAATTCAACCATTACAATTTTGGTTGAAAGGCATTTCAATTAATATATTTATTTTTGCATTAAATTGAATCAGGGTTTCAATTATGCTTAAATCTTGATTATTTTAATATCAAGATTCTCTCTCTTCCAAAGTAATTCAAATGAGACGCCCTTCTCATTTTCTTTGATCTACATGATTCCAAGAAACATTAGGGACTATTTTGAAGTGATAATTTGCATATTGAACCCTAGGTTTTGGGTAAATTGCACATTACACCAAAACTAGGTTTTAATGCACAAACATTGCTTTATCAGCTCTTCCTTGGTACTCAAGATTTCACAAGCCATTCCTATGCATCATCTTCATTCTCATGATGCTTCAACACATGCAAAATATTTATCAAGTAACATTTTCAAGTTAACCCCTCAACTTGGGTAATTTGCACTTTAGTCCAAAAATAAGCAAACATTGCTTCAACATTATTCGAACAGGACCAAAATTGAAACATAAGTTCCTCTTGGGCCTTAATTACTTTTCACCAAATAAAATTAAAGATCTAATTAAATTGCTTAAGAAAAACTCCCATGGTTAAGGAATAACCCAGGTTAGGGATGTTACAAGTGGAGGGTGCTCAAATGTAAGCCTCTTCACAGGCAAAAAATCTGATCAAGCTGGTGATCTCAACCAGGGCCATAGCACTGAAGAGTCTCCTCCCTGCGAGATGCCACTACCCTAGTGATGCTCATCAACCGAACACAACAGAGAAAATGGGGGTAGAAATAGAGCTGGGTAAGGAAGGGGGAAAGGTCAGGGGTGGCTACGAGGAACCCAGCTGACCTTGTAGCTCTGCCCCGGACCTGTGGAGATGCTTCTCCGATCCTACGGTGGCCGCAACCGAGGGAAGCTCCAAAGGGGAAAAGAAACTACAAACGGACCTGGTGAGGTCAGGGAAAAGTAAAACCCAAGGCATCATCATGCGAGGCCACAGTTTGGCAGCGGAGCACCTCGCGTTGAGGTTCGCAAAGAGCACAGCCAACAAGGAAGGTTGGCTGAGAACCAAAAGCTACTGAGTGAGCGGCGGCAGAAATAGGGGAGCATGACTTCATTTTGTCAACCCATAAAATGAGAAGATGTCACAGAAAGACGAGTTCACAGGAAGGAAGAACAGGTGTCCAAGATGGTTACCTCACGATCAATTTGACTGAGGAGAAGATCACATTAGTTGCTCGTTGTTCTCGTCAAAGAAAAAGGTCAACGTCGGCAGCGGCTCCAAAGCACCCACACGAGCAATTGGCTGACAAGGATGGTTGAGGGGTGTCGAGGATGAAATTTGGAGCGAACAGAAGGATGTGGTGGCTCCGGGGTGGGAAAACGGTGAGTGGGAAAAGGGCAGTGTCGGCTGCTCGAGGGTAGAAATAGGCGTTTCTAGTTTAGGGCTCTATAGAGGCTAAGTAAGGGGTCGTTGGACTTGGTAGAGAGAGGGGAGGTCGTTGGCAAAGAAATTGCAAAGAACCGTTCAGTCTAGCGCGAGGGAGAGACCAAGGAAACACCACAATGTTGTGTGTCTCATGTGTGCGAGGAAGCCGGAGGTAGGGGATGACCAAGTCCCTTACTCGATTACCTGATTTCCCGACCTGAACACCAGCATGACAGGCAAATCCGGCCTTGAACCAAAGTCCAGGCCGTGAAAAAAGAAATCAAATAAATCGACCAAACTATAGGTTAAATCATATAAAATCTATTAGGGTCCAATTAAGGGTGCATTTGATGTCCAAATGACCCAAAATTTTGAGGGTTGACTAATTAAGATATGAGGAACTTGATTATGGGCTTAGATTTGGGTTTTGAGGTTACATTATCTATTATTTAACCATAGTTCATAAATCATTCACTGAATGTAATGATCATAGACTAATGATCAATTATGGTGAAACCTTCCAAATTCCTCACTCTAATATTCCATAGTTATTCTAGGATGTTAAATAATGGTTGAGGCTATAGTTTAATATTAGTATCCATCAATTCTCATCCTTCAAGTATTAGGGTTATCACATTCAAAAATTTCATGTTCATGTGATTCGAAAGAGTCAATTAGGGTTATCAGATCCTAATATGGTTTGATCTATGCTATTACAACGAAATATAGACATTGAAAGGTAGCCAAGTAAAGAAAAGGGACAAGGGATTTTGGATATCCATCTAATCATTTAGGGGCCTAGAAGAATGGGAAATTATTCTATGTGTCTGGAATCGAGTATGTTACACTTTGACATCATCAAACATAGTCCTGAAACATGGGTTGTTATAACGATGATGATTCGGTGACTTTGACACATGGGGACTTGACTGTGCTGATAGATATGGGATTTGTCCCTCCTACAAAGGCTATGATATCCAGGGCCCCTTGATAAGCGAGACTAATAATTGTATGGCCATACTCATGTGATTCAATATATGATATGTGAACTCACATGCATATCATACAGTCTGCTCTAGGTCAAGGAACACAGATTGAATGTTAAAGAGGATGACATTACATGCCTCGAGTTCAATCTGGATGTCAGAGACAAAGGAACTATATGATCACTATAACACTAATCACAGATTGTAGGTTGAAGTTGTTCTCCAACTTTCTGAGTTACTTGGGTAGCAATGATGAGTTACTATATTCCACTCATTGCTTGTGATGGCATAAGTTGTTATGAGCATTCACTGCCAACATAAATTGGAACCTGTAGGGTCACACACATAGGATACCCCTGGAAGAGGAGATTTTCCATGAATGATGTTTAGATTGAGACTAAATGTGTTTAGGTACTCAATTAAACATAAAATTGACTGATTGGACTCGGAACTATCAATTTCAAGTGTTGAACTAGCTGGTTAGAGTGTCAGGTCGATTGGAGACTACATTAGCAATGTCAGGACTGCCAACTGACTGGTTCACCCAGGTGAGCCGATCGGATGGTGTGAGCCAATCGACTGGTTCACTTGGTAAACTAGGTGGCTCACAGTCCTACCAACTGAGGAATTGGGATTTGCCCAGTTGGATGAAAACTTTTGCGTTTCACTTGTTCAATTAGATTGGAATAAGGATTAATCTTTGAATTAATTCAAAACGATTGAGGAACAATTGTAGGCAAGTCTGGGAAGTGAAACGACCGGTTTACTAAGTGAACTGACCAGTTCACACTCCTAACCGATCGGTTCACTAGTGAACCGATCGGCTCACCTTGCCAAACGACCGGTTCATTTATGGAATGACTGGTTTGCCTACCGCAGTACAAACTATTCATGGAAATTCTGGACTGCCCTCTACTATAAATAGAGGGATACTGGGGGTATCTCAGAACACACAACTCAGAACATCATTTTCTCTGCAAAGTTATTGTCCTCTCTAGTTCTGGTAATTGAGAGAGCTCGAGCAAGTGCTACTCGGCTAGGGAGGCACAGTGAGGGAAAGACAACTACAGAAAAGCAGTCTGAGTTTGGGAAAGCAGGTTGGTGCTAGTACACCAATAGGAGGGTCGTCTCCTTCCTACCAGTTCTTCTAGAACGACAGGAGTTCTAGGTGGTCTGTGTGGACTATCTGTAGAGGTGGGAGATGTTTTTCGCTCAGGAGGACATGTCAGCCGCAGTCTATGGTGGAGGCCATAGTCCATGGTGAAGACCAGGAGCTGCACAGGCACCTTCCAAGACATGATGTTGAAGACCGCACATGGCTACGAGGTATTTTCATTGGGCAAGCCCCAAGACCAGGTATATTTTGCTAAAACTATCCTTCTCATTACATAGTTGTTGATGCGATCTCCTGATATGAGTTAATGACAAGTAATTTTTTTGTTTTTGCTGCCTACTCTTAGGCCATAAAACCCAACATCTTCATCATAAGCATGATAGGATCAAGAAGAGCAACACAACAACAACTCAGTATAGTGTAGATATAACTTGGATTCAAGGGAAATCGTATCCAGTCAATGACTCAGTAATTTTTGTCTACTACATTATGAGGACTACATGACCCACATACATGATTATCAAGTTTATTTCTATCCTTCCAATAATAAACTCAACATTGACAAATGTTGGATCAATGTGAGAAGAAAAGAAAACAAAAATATAAACTTAAGGTAACATATTTTGTAATGTGATATTCCCAACCAATTGCAATCATCATCGAACCAATTAGATACAAATCAAATCCTCTTAGAGAAAAAAGTTGTCCATGAAAAATCATGTTAATGTGATTGATATGGACCATTTTTTAAGTATTCTCTTATGACTACGAGATGCACACCATGGTAGTAATGAGAAACTTGAGGTTAGGGATTTAATATATATCTTTTATTTTAAAATTCATACAAATACTAGTTCTTTGATAATCATGTTGAGAAGTTGGTTAAACATCACCACTGTACTACTAGCTCCATGTTCTTCACCAATCGATAGTTAACGAGAATATTTTTCTTTATTAGAATTTTATCCATCTTCTTTTGATGCCTATCTGATTAAATATCAAAAGCTAGAAACTCAATTAAATTGATCAATTAACTACCCATTATAAGTCAACTAAGTGAACAAACCATAAAAGTGAACCAATCAGTTGTTCAAAATATGTTACTAATGCGCCATAACCTAACGAAAATAAACAATGTGATGAAAGAATAAAAAGGTGCCTTAACCAAAGTCAATTTCATCACAAATTGCAGACGATGAGTATTAGAGCAAAAAGACTAAAATACGAAGATCGGAGTATTAGAAAATGATAATTTTAATCGTAAGAGCAGATGAAAGTGTAAAACTAAGAGAATGACTTACTTTGATTCGACAATGACCCAGCAGACATTGTCGTTCTAGCAATTGCGGTCTCTATAACCTTTATCTCGCAATTTGGGGTTGTCAGCGATGATTTAACAGGTCTTCTAATAGTCGTTTGAGTGACCCAACTTTTCTCTTCAAATACGGTTCAGATAGGGATGGCTTTATATCGCAACATCTGGTGGTTAGGAAAGTACAAGAACAACGGTGGATGACACTCTACCTTTTACGATTAGATTAAGAGAAGGATTATAGTTTGGGATTATCAAACTCATAATTACACGTGTCCCAACAATGGCTGACACTTTGGTTTTTCCTCCAAAAGTTGGGTGAGGCTCATGCCTCACGATGCCTCTGAGTGGCTCTGCCACTGATTATAACATGGAAGCTACTCATGTTTATATAATATCCATACTAATGTAGGTGAGTGACCCCAATGTCTAAAGAATAAGTGGGTTATTGTGCAAGAACCCCAATGAACAAAGGCCAACAAAAGAAGAAGGATCATACACTTACTCCTACCTATGACCAATAATATATAACCAACAAGAAAAGTTAAGGCAACTAGCATATACAAATAACATGATAGATAAAAAATCAAACTTTTGCTCCATACATCATCAAAATCAAAGCCCATAAACCTACACACTCTTAAAGGAAAAACTGGCCCACAAAGAACAAGTTGAGTCAACCAAAGAATCATGACATAATATCACTAAGATACATAAACTAAATCAATTATGAATGATACAAGATACGTCTTCATTAGTTTTCCTCTTACCATGAAAGAGTGCTTCTTCATGCCAATACCATGCCAATGAGGCTGAGGAAGATAGATCTATAAATGTCTATCCTTCTCTATAATATGGTCTGTCTTCTACCCTCATTGTGTGTTTGTGACATACAACATCTCCATTAATAAGCCTTAAAAAGGGCCTCCTCAACTATAACTTAATCATTGTCATCATTTTTCAAGTGCCATGGGATCTGAATTCTCTCCTTTTATACCGCAATAGGAAGCCAAGGTCAAGGATCAAGCTCCCATTGATGTGAATCAAACCCATGAACCAGGGTTTAAGCCCATCAAAGAGGGACTACACTAACCATCCACTTTTAATCACTAATTAATTTGTTTCTTTAAATTATTAGAACTAATGAAACATCATGTTAACTAAAAAAATAACATATGATTTATTCTTAAGCATCATGAGTTCTCAATTGAGTTTTAATCTTACATCTTAATCAATTGAGAGAAATGAGTTCTAGCTTTTATGTACATTAAACACAACTTATTAGAAAATTTCTCTCAATACTCACTCTCACATTCCCAGGACCAGAGGAAGGATAAGAGGTCACCTTACTAAAATAAGTATTCCTGACAAGACCACGGCTAAATTATTATGATTCAGTTTACCAACATTCTTACAAAGTAAATTAAAGATTAAGTTACTTTCATACATTCAGTATATCATGTTTAATTCATGTCTAATGACGTGTTGAGTAATCAAATGTGTTCAAGTTTGAGTTAATGAGATTCCAAAACTTATATATTTATGTTACTTTTAGTATCTCTACATCCAGTTCATAATTTTCTCAAGTCTATAGACTTAGATATCATATATTTGATATTAGAATTAAATTAAGTCATGATGTAGAGCTTCAGATTAAGATTTGTCCACACAATAAATATATTAGATTTCAGAATTTGGGTTTTAATTACTCATGTTGTCAATAGTTAGAAATTAGATCCATATGTGTAATATGAGGTTTAGATCCAAACTCAGTTATTTATTAATTGAGATTCATATTCATATTTGGATTTAGATTCAAAATTATATAGTTTCAGTATAAGATAAATTTAGACTCAGAATTCAGTAACTCTGGTTTTACATAAATAAGATAGAACTTTTACTTAATACATTATAGGATAAGTCCTCATTCAGTTAGTCCCAAGATGATTCAGAGGCATATAGTGCCCATTTAGAGGAATGTTTACTCCAATTCAGAGGTACTTGGGTACCAATTCAAAGACATCTTGGTTTTGTTCAGAGGCAGGTAGTGTCGATTTAGAGGTACTTTGGTACTAATTCATAGGTGTAGTCATGGAAACTCAGAGAGGACTTGTTTTATAATGGTGGCCACAAATCTAATAGAAGTCATAAATAAAAGATGCCTTAATTTAAGAGTGCACAACTTTCATATTTCATTTCATCCTTTCAATCTACAATTTTGGCTTTTCAAGAGTAGTATATTCATGTTTATATTATTAGAAATTCATTATCACTTACTCTAACTGTAGTGTTCCTATTTGTTCATGGTTGGGTACGAGATGTCTACATGTCCTAATCTTCAGGAAGATCGGCCAAGGTAGATGATACATCTACAATTTTAATAGGTTTGTTTGGTTGTGTGCCATCTACACGACCCAAGATGCTAAGTCAGAGTGCAGGCTTTTACATCATGTGTTTAGTCTTTCTTAGAAAGTTTGATATAACCAAGTTTATTTCCTAAAAACTTTTGAAAATATATTGTATACATTAGTTTGTGTTGGTTTCTTTCTATTTTATTGTGACGTATCGTGTTTGTAACACTCCCTAGTTAATATAAAACTTCTGCTCATGTGGTATGAAAATCGAGGTGTTAGACCATAGATTCATAATATGATCCATTATTTGAACAAACTCAGGATTTCAGGTTCCTCTAATTCTAGCTTAAGTTCACCATGGTCTCATAGAAAATTATTTTAGGGATGAAAACATATAAGACATAAAAAATATGCTAAAACATATAATAACCCAATTGAAATCTCATGTTTTGGCTGAATACACTACTACAGAAATAGCATTCAGTGTCACTTTTATGGGCGTCGGTTATTAAGGAAAACTGACGCCTATCATATAAGGCATCGGTTGTTTAAGCAAACCGACGTCTATATTCGAAGACCAGCCAGACACGGGTACCGCTTTGTATTCAGCGTCGGTTGACAATAACAAACCGACACCTAAAAGCTCCCGCGAAATCCAATTTTCGAGCGAAAAGAAAAAGTGTCACATACAGCTTCGGTTATTTAAATAGCCACCGACGCCTATGTGTGATGAAACTTTGTGCGAAAAGTGTCACTTTCAGCGTCGGTTATCTGTTGATAACCGACGCCGAAAGTGGTTCCCGCCAAACAATTTCGTGAAAATATCATCCAATTGAGCGTCGGTTGGTTCAAACAACTGACGCTAAAGTTGTTTAGGCGTCGGTTGTGACAAACAACCGACGCTATAGGTGAACTTTATATCCTGCGACCACCCGACTGTTCCCCTTTCTTCTTTTTCATCGCCTAAACAACTTTAGCTCCCGCCACAACTACTGTCGCCCGACCCTCCACTCCGCCGCACCCCTCCACGACAGTGCCGCTGCGCCGCCTTCTCCGGCGCAGCCTTCTCCTCCGGTGCCTCCACGTCGCCTTCTCCTTCGGTGCCAGTGCCTCCACGCCGCCGCCGCCAGGACGACAGAAGTTGCTCTCCACCGCCGTCGCGCCGCCGCCAGGGTTTAGGGTTGCTAGCTGCTTCTCCGCCGCGCCACCGGTTCGACCACAGCTCCTCTCCACCGTCGTCGCCCACTCTGTGCCGCCGTTTGCAGACCACAGCTCTTCTCCAGACCGGTATGCCCTATTCTCTGTATTTTATTGATGTACATGTATTTTATTGGTGTGACAATGCTTGCGGGTGATTGGTGGGATTACGAGGGTAGTATTGCTGCAATAGAGATTACGATAGTAGGGGTGAGGCTTGCGGATGGTCGGTGGGCTTACAGTAGTAGGTATTACACGAGTAGGGGCGACGCTTGTGGGTGGAGAAGATTGCGACAAGGAGTGAGAGCTAGGAGGCAGAGGTTGCGTGTTAGTGAATGAAGTCTAAGGCTCTTTCCTCTCTCTCAAGCTCATGAAATGTGATTCTTACTGAAATATGATGATGGGACAATTTTTTCTCTGCCATAGTTGAAATTTTCCTACTTGAAAAGGTCAACTTACCGAAAAGAATGCTCTTCTACCTTTTATTTTAAAGATGCATTCTATATACAATTTTCCTGTACCCACAATTGCTGATTAGTTTTCTTGTACAACTGGATTCTTCAAGGAAATAGCTACAGCTAGATAAGATCGTGTACACTCTGTATTTTTTCCCATCCTTTCTACAACTGGATTCTTCAAGGAAATAGCTACCTTGGGTCTTTATAGGTTATTTTAATGTTGTCCGAAGGAATTATGAAAAAATTAGTAAACAACCTCCTACAAAAAAGTCTATGCAGGACTTTAACATGTGTGTTATGAATTGTGGATTGTTGAGTTAGAAATGAATGGACCCATCTTTGCATGGGACAATCATCAAGAAGGGAAGAATTTCATTACATCTAAAATTGATAAAGTAGTTTACAATGATAAATTCCTTGATACTGTTTCTAATTTTCATAGGAAAGTTATCTCAAATTATGTTAGTGACCATAGAAGATTGTTACTTTCTATTGGAAACCCCAAAATTATCAAGGCATCTATTAGATTTATTAATGCATGGATAGAGCATTTTATTTCCTATCTATTGTGTCTGAATCCTAGAATTCTAATTTTGAAGTTGATAAACATGTACATGCGGAAATAGGGTTATTAAACCAATATTGGTTATAACATAGTATGATCTTAATCTGATCTGGATGTTCATAATAATGTAGTATGTTAAATATGATGATTAGGGATACATATAATGTCTAGTACACAAATATTAGATGATATTCAAGAAAACCCTAGTTTGATGAGCATGTTGTTAATCATGTTAATTATGTTTCTTCTATATATTCTGATGTCATTATATAATTATGTGATCCCAACATATTAAATTGAATTAGAATGGTTTCATGAATTATAGGGTTTTAAAGTTGATAAACATGTACATGCGGAAATATGGTTATTAAACCAATGGTTATAACATATAATGTCTAGTAAAGATTCCTAGACATTTTGTTTGAAACTATTGATTTCTTGATTTATGATTTAATAATGCTCTGTTGATTAGGATTAACCATGCTGCCTGTAGTTTATAGACATTTATTATATATAAGAATGACAACACATGTATATGTTGGCCTAGAAACCCATCCAAGATTGACTCATTAGGAGTAAATCTTGGATAGTCCCCGGTTTGGGACTGTTCTTGAACACCTAATCTCACTTAGGATGTAAGTGTATAATGTGTATTGGGTTTTCGAGAAAATTTCGGTAGCATTTCCCCGTTTGTTCTCTAAGTATATATGTACTTAGAGAACAACGGGGAAATGCTGCCAAAATTTTCTTGAAAACCCAATACACATTATACACTTACTAGTGAGATTAGGTGTTCAAGGATGGGATAGGTGGTACATATTTATTATATATAAGAATGACATCAAATGTGTTTGTTGGCCTAGAAACCCATCCAAGATTGACTCATTAGGAGTAAATCTTGGATAGTCCCCGGTTTGGGACTATTCTTGAACACCTAATCTCACTTAGGATGTAAGTGTATAATGTGTATTGGGTTTTCGAGAAAATTTCGGTAGCATTTCCCCGTTTGCTCTCTAAGTATATATGTACTTAGAGAATAGCGGAGAAATGCTGCCGAAATTTTCTTGAAAACCCAATACACATTATACTCTTACTAGTGAGATTAGGTGTTCAAAGATGGGATAGGTGGTACACATTTATTATATATAAGAATGACATCACATTATACACTTAGGTAGGATGTAAGTGTATACCCTAATCTTTTCCTAATATATACTTGTTTCCTAATATATACTTGTTTTCTCTGATCATAGAATGGATAGATCATGGATGTCCATTCGTAATCGTTGCACCCCAGAGTTTATATCTAGTCTTGATCAGTTTATTAGATTTGCCGAGGAACATAGGAAAAAACCTACAGATAGGTTCTACTGTCCATGTAGGCATTGCGGTAACAAATTGAAAGTCAACACTGGTGAGGAAATCAAAAGTCATGTCATGTGCAACGGGATTGTACAAGGCTATACAGAATGGCACTGGCATGGAGAGATTTCAAAATCGAAACCAGTAGATATCGATAGCAGTGCTTGGGTGGAAGAAGAAATTGCCTCCGATGACGTAAATGTGAACGAACCAGTTCCAGCAGACATCGTTGATACGATGTTGGATAGTTGTAGGGTAGAGCACACCGATCCACCTCCTATCTTTAGAAACATTGTACATGATGCTGAGATACCGTTATACACAGGCTGTGCTAAGTTTACGAAGCTTAGCGTTGTGTTGAGATTGTATAAGTTGAAAGCTAACAATAGATGGAGCGACAAAAGCTTCACTTCATTGTTGACTTTGTTGAAAGAAATGCTTCCTGAAGGAAACGAGCTGCCAATCTCAACATACCAGGTAAAGAAAATGTTGTGCCCAATGGGAATGGAGGCCAAGAAGATACACGCATGCCCGAATGATTGTGCATTATTTCAAAAGGACTATGTAGATTTGAAAGATTGTCCAAAATGTGGTGCGTTACGGTATAAATTGACGACTTCGGGGGAGTCCAAAACTGGTTCTCCTGCCAAGGTGTTGTGGTATCTACCTATAATATCACAGTTTCAACGCTTGTTTGCAAATCCGAAAGATGCGAAGAATTTGAGGTGGCATGTAGATGTTAAGAAAAATAATAATGGGATCCTGCGACATGCGTCTGATTCCCCATAGTGGAAGAAGATTGATCTATTGTACCCCAAATTTGGTGAAGAAGATAGAAATCTAAGACTTGGGCTTTGTACAGATGGGATGAATCCGTACGGGACATTGAGCAACCTGCATAGCACTTGGCCAGTCATGCTTGTTATATACAATCTTCCTCCCTGGATGTGTATGAAAAATAAGTACATTATGTTGTCATTGTTGATATCGGGCCCTAAACAACCCGGAAATGATATCGATGTTTATCTTGAACCTTTGATTGATGACTTAAAGAAACTTTGTGTTGAAGGTGTGATGACCTATGATGCTTCAGCAAGAGAGACATTTCATTTGCACGCTATGTTGTTTTGCACTATTAATGACTTTCCAGCATATGGGAATTTGTCTGGATATAGTGTCAAAGGAGCTAAAGTGTGTCCTATATGTGAAGAAAACACTGATTCAATAAGACTAAAACATGGCGGCAAGACTGTATATCTTGGTCATCGAAGGTTTCTTTCAAAATTCCATCCGTATCGTAGGAAGCGCAAAGCATTCAATGGATGGAATGATGAACGGAGTGCACCTAAACTTATACCAGGGGATGTTGTTTATGAAAAAGTAAAAGACATTGTCAATGAATTTGGTAAGAAATCACAATGTAGTATGGCCACACGGAGTGACAATTCTTCATTCAAGAAGAAGTCAATATTTTGGGATCTTCCTTATTGGAGTTCTTTGACAGTCAGGCATTGTATCGATGTAATGCACGTTGAGAAAAATGTATGTGATAGCATCATTGGTACTCTGTTAAATATACAAGATAAGACTAAAGATGGGATAAAATCCAGACTGGACCTACGTGAAATGGGAATAAGGTCAGAATTAACAGAATTACGTGAAATGGGTAGTAAAAGAACATACTTACCTCCCGCTTGTTACACGTTGTCTAGAAAGGAGAAGAAAAATTTTTGTGAATGCTTGGTAAATGTTAAGGTGCCACATGGTTACTCATCCAACATCCGTACATTGGTATCAATGAAAGATCTGAAGTTGATAGGTCTTAAATCTCATGATTGTCACACTCTAATGCAAAAAATATTTCCTGTGGAAATTCGATCTATATTGTCGAAGCCTGTAAGGTTTGCAATTACCAGACTTTGTTTCTTTTTCAACAGTCTATGCAGCAAAGTTATTGACCCTGATACTCTCGATAATTTGCAAAGAGAAGTGGTTGTTACCCTATGTCAGCTTGAGATGTATTTCCCTCCTTCGTTCTTTGATATCATGGTACATCTTGTTGTCCACTTGACTAGGGAAGTGAAAATGTTGGGACCAGTTTTCTTGCATTTGATGTATCCCTTTGAACGATACATGAGCGTTTTTAAAGGTGATGTTTGAAACCGTTATCGGCCTGAAGGGAGTATTATTGAAGGTTATGTGGCGAGAGAGGTTATGGATTTTTGCAATGACTTTCTCAGTGGTAATGACACTCCTGATAATGACAAGAATATTGAGGAGGGCAAAGGAATTTTGGGATCACGGGTGAAAGTAATCAGCCGTGAGCAGTTGGAACAAGCTCACTTGTATATTTTACACAATATGGACGAAGTGAGTGTTTATATCGAGGAACATACCAATTTCATAAAGAGACAACATCCTTGAGCAAGTTCAATGTGGCTTGCTAGAGAGCATAATAAGACTTTTACTAAGTGGTTTGAAGATAAAGTCTTACATCAACTATCTCAAACACCAAATGATATTACAGAAACTATCAAATGCCTCACCTTTAAACCAAAACCGAATGTTATGTCTTATGAAGGGTTTGACATTAATGGATTCACATATTACACAAAGCGCCAAGATGATAAGAGTGTCATCCAAAATAGTGGGGTCACTCTTCAAGCGTCGACTATGTACTTTGCAAGTGCAAAGGATAAGAGTCCATGTGAAGCTAAAATGTCATATTACGGTATCATTGAGGACATTTGGGAGTTTGACTACATAGATTTCAAAATTCTGCTCTTTAAATGTAATTGGGTTGATAACACCAAAGGAGTTATAGTGGATGAATTGGGTTTCACTTTGGTGAACTTTGAAAAGATTGGCGAGAAGGGTGAACCATTCATATTGGCATCACAGGCGAAACAAATATTCTATATCGATGATCCTGCGAATGATAAATGGTCGGTTGTTCTTCATGGTAAAAGACAATTCATTGAAGATCCTATAGATGAAGAAGAGTACTATGATAAGTATGATGACTCCAGTCCATTCTCAGTTGGGTTGCCAACTCCACAAAATATTGAAGCTAATGATGACTTATATGTGCGCGGAGATCACAATGAAGGATTGTTAATTGATAAAAAGATCACAATTTTAGAGACGTATGTTTATACAAATGCTAAATGTTTGCCTTTTTCTAGTTAATACAAATGCTAAATGTTTGCCTTTTTCTAGTTAATACAAATGCTAAATGTCTGCCTTTTTCTAGTTAATACAAATGCTAAATGTTTGCCTTTTTAATGACATTTTCAGATGGCTGACCATGATGAGCATGATGTCCATGATGAGCATGAAGTCCATGATGAGCATGCTGTCCATGACGAGCATGGCGAGGATACCAATGTAAGTTCTAAAAACATATCCTGTATTTCTATAAAATTCATTATCTTCTAGTTATGTCATATATCCTATATTTCTATATTGGGCTAATTCAGTGTGTTTATTTTTGTCAAAATTTAGGTTGATGATGCACATGTACCCACTGAAGCACTGGAGCAACTTGATGCGCAGCACCAAACACTTAACAAGAAAAGGGGCATCACTCTGTTGAAGAAGTTAATAGCGCTAAGAAGTGTTCAGAAAAGCGCTATTCGGTGTACGGGCGGACGGGGAACTGAATAGAGTATATGCGGTATGCGGGAGTATATGCGGTTTTGGATTTTTTTAATAAATTAATATATTTATGTATATTTATATATCAGTCATATAGAATTATATATCACATTGAACAATTACATACAAGGACAACATAGAATGATTAATTAGAAGAAAGGGAGAAGCAATATCATATAAATATTTAATTAGAAACAACAAAAATATCATATACATTTCATTTCTTCAATTCCATATATGTGTGTTTGGAAAAGCGGTGATTAAGCGGCCGCATAAGCAGGTAATCGGCCGCATAATCGGTCCTGGACCGATTATTGGTCCGCTTTGGCATATGCGGTGCGGTCCCCTGTCCGAACCGCTTAAGCGGCCGCATATGCGGCCGCACGGACCGATTTCCTGAACACTGGCGCTAAGTGGCAGTGGATCCAAATTGGTTGTGGAGTTTGATAATGGAGGAAATGCAATTGGAGTGAACCGCAACTGTAAACTGTCTTAGGTGTACCACTCGGAGCCATTGTGGTGTTAAGTATGATAATTGGCATAAAGTTCCTCAGGGGAAAAAGACTTGATATGGAAGGATTTATGTGTGAGTTATTATTATTTGCAATTCCATTTTGTAGATTAAAAATTCTATTATTTGCAATTCTATTTTGGATACTAGTTAATAACATTTCTATTTTACAGAATCTGTTTGCATTGGATGAGAAGTTGCATCGTAAAAGTGTGATGCAACGCGCTGGAAAGATGCTTAGGAATTATAGGACAAATATGAACAGAGAATACATAAAAGAGGGTGATAAGAAGAAGAAGTCAGCCCTTGAACAATGGAACTTCTTGGACAAAGAAGATTGGGACAATTTTGTTGCTTCAAGAAAATCTGAAGAATTCAAGGTATTAGGCGTCACTCCCAATTTAATTAATATACATTGTATTCACCTATTCAAGATTAACATTTAGTGCTACTAACCAAATCATTAATGTACATACTAACTAGGCCCTCAGTGACGCACAAAAAGCAAGGCGTGCACTGAATGTGCATGACCACACTATGGGTCCAAAAGGCTATGCAAGCGTTCGCCAAAGACAACAGGCGGAGTCTGCGGCTACTCAGGAGTCTGCTGCTACTGAGGAGTCTGCCACACCCATGCCTCGCCATGATATATGGATAGCTGGGAGGCAAAACAAAAAGGGTGAAATAAAGAAGCCCGTAACTGTTGAGGCGGCTGCGAAAATGGTAAAATACAACTCTTAGAGTAATCGTTTGAATATTGATTATTTGTTAACTTACCAATTTCTGTTGATGGTGATTAGTGGGAGCTGCACGAGTAGAGGAAACAAGGCACGTTCATCCCTCAGGGCACACAGGATGAATTGACAGTTGCTCTGGGTAACCCAGAGCATCCTGGACGTGTTAGGGGTGCAGGCGCTGGTGTGGGCATCAAAGCATTCTTTGGGCCATCCCAGCGCAAACCCAGAGCGGGACTTTCACAAGAAGAGGTAACCTATACTTTTTTTAGAATGTTGCTGCAAAAGGAAATTCAATAATAAGAAGCTAATGTTTCTTTTATCCATGTATAGGAGAATAAGAGAGTCGAGGATATAGTTGCTAAGAAGGTCAACGATGTAGTTGCTGAGAAGGTCAAGGAAGAATTGCTGCGGTGGCAGGCATCTCAGGCTTCGAATCAGCCTATGGCGACCCACTCTTCTCCTGATGTACAGACTACAAGTAATCCTTTAGACCCACCGCCTAACACGTCTTCTATAAGTATTGTTTATGACATTGTAGTTAGTCTTTTCAAGTTGTTATGTTTTCAAGATGATATGTATATATGTATAATATTCTTTACGTAAATTTGTAGGCATTGAAGCCATGTCGCTTAAGAATGCAAGACTACGTTGTTGCAGAGGCGCAGGCTTACCCGTCCCTTCCTGGGGCAATGTTTCACGGGACTCCAATGCCACAGGGCTACGTTCGTGTGAGCCTGATACGTGTGTTACCCGATTGGAGAGAAGCTACATTGCCATATCCCCACCCGGATATTGATACACTTGCTGATGCATAAGACGGGGTGATATTGTGGCCCAAAGCAGATGTCGTCTACACTACTGAAATTGTAAGATAAATTTACATTACTTTAAATTGTTCATGTGTATATATTAGGTCAACTGATCTGAAATTATATATACAGGTTAAAAAAAAGACAACCGGAGCACCTAGGCCTCCACCTCCACTTCCCGCATTACCAAGTTGGGTTCCAACTGACCTAACATACCCGTTAGGTCCTGCTTGTAGGGGAATGGCATGTTGTCTACGAGCACATAATATACATTGCCCTATAATTGTTTCTTTAGATGCAGATTCTGCAGGACAATCATACGATAGCTCTTTATTTATACAAGATATTATTGAGCTGTTTATGTATGAGTGGTTGAATACATCAATGATAGAGACATGGATAAGGTGAGATCTTATTTATACATCCATATACCTTGTGTAAGATCCGGTGAGATGGTTTCTTATATATTAATGCATACGTAATACATGTTTTGCAGCTACTTAGTCGAAGATCATTGCAAACAATTTGCATTTGATCATGTGGGATTGTTGATTCCTTCATTGATTAGTTTGGTAGCTAAAGACCCTGATAGTGTTCAACAATACTGTATAGATGCTTTTACAATTTTTGGTCAGCAAAAGAAGACGATAATAATAGCTCCATTCATTGTCAAGTAAGTTTACTTTATTTATAATTTGGACTTAAGAAAATTCCATTTTTATTGTGCATTTTGAGTTATTAATTGTTAACTTTTTACCTCTAGCGGTAGACATTGGGAGTTACTAGTTATTGTCCCCGGGACATTCACTGTTTATTATCTAGATCCCGCGGGAAGTACATTAAACACTAAAATTGGACACGTAATGAGAATGCCATTATTCTGGTGAGAAATATTTCATTTTTGTATATGTTAACATCTCTTATTACATTACTATTTACTTATGCAATGTACTATGTTATATTAACATGTAGGGGTTTAGATGCATTCAAAAAGGCTGGAGGAACGGTCCCAAGGAAAAAGAACCAGCCAATAAATTGGCAGAACGTACAAGTAAGTTCCCGACTCCAATGTATATATTATTGATGTGAATTGTGCTTAGTTGTATTATTTTGTATGTTTCAATTTATAGTGCGCTACACAAGACAATGGCTGGGCATGCGCATACTATGTGATGCGATTTATACAGATGATTATCCGATATGCGGCATTGGACATCGATACCATACATGAGGTATTATATATAGTCTCATTAGTTAGTATGAAATATATCAATCTTATTTTTATATTATTACTTATATATATACATCATTCTCTTTGCAGGTGTTTAAAACTGACAACACTACATGTAAACGCTTAAAAAATATACATGCTCCATATACGATGGAAGCATTAAATGAAATAAGAGAAGAATGGGCAAAAGCCATACAAGCAGTGGCAACTGTAAGATATAATTGGGATGTTGATAGTGATAATGAATGATACTTTGTAAATGAATATTTCTGAATGTTAATACATGTATTTGAATGTTTCTATATGTGTGAATGTGAGAATTGAATTGATGTCTGAATGTATCTACTTGTGTGAATTATTTTTTGTGAATTTTGCAGGTTTGTGGCCTGTTTGTAGGCTGATATCAATGGATGTCGTAAACCTACAGTTCAGAAAACTGAACTACAGGTTCTCATCCTGCTGACCAGCCACAGTAGGCCTGCAAACTGATATGAAAAAAAAATAGATATAGGCGTCGGTTATTTAAAGAAAACCGTCAGCAAAGACCTACAGCGTCGGGTTTTTGCAAAACACCGACGCCTAATGTGGCCACAGCCGTACTGGAAATGGCGTCGGCTGTTCGTGTCAAACCGACGCCTATTTAACCTATAGGCGTCGGTCTTTTAGTAGATAACCGACGCCAAAAAGAGTTCGCGCCACAGAAAACGGCGTCATCTAGGACACTTTCTGCGTCGGTCTTTTAGTAGATAACTGACACCGAATGTGTCCTAGATGACACCGTTTTCTGTGGCGCGAACCCTTTTGGCGTCGGTTATCTACTAAAAGACCGACGTCTATAGGTTAAATAGGCGTCGGTTAAAAAACTGATGCCGAAGTGTTCGACCTTTAGCGGCGCCCACATAGGCGTCGGTCGGAAACCGATGCCAAAGGGTGTTAAACAACCGACGCCAAAGGTTGTTTCTGTAGTAGTGATAAATTGAAAAATAATAAGTAGCATGCCAAAAAGTACATGTTCTTTACAATGTTTGGCTTAATTTTTGTAAAATCAAGGTTGAAGGATGATTTTCCACTCACTTGGATCTGATCCTAGCTTAGTGATCTCATACCTAGTCTTGGTATGTGCACAATTTGGCCTACTTTGCTCGGCTTTGAGCTAAAAGCTCTAAAACCACTTTCAAACAACCTATTGTTAGGTCTGCAGTTCCAAACAGAGCCTATCAGAGGAAGAAGATGAAGTGATGAGGTAAAAGAGAACATCTGATGAGTCCTACCGCAGACTTTGAGTAAGGCAAAGAGCAAGAGTGAAGGAATCCATGGCTCAACAAACTTTTCCCGATGGATCTATAACTAAATCTTCAGTTCTCCATATTCTTCACATACTTCCCCCCAAAATCACCCTAGAAGTCACCTTCTAGTTCACCCTTTTTTATGTTTAGGGCTCTGGTTGTGTGGAGCGGTAAAATACAAATCAAACAAAATATATTTCATTAAATTCCAATAAGTATATAAAGTTTTATGGTATTTTTGTAATTTAGTTGTGTATGGATAATTAGTATAGCAACTAAGGTTCAAATTTCAATGCATTTGCAACACATATTTCTTCAACCTATCAAAGAAAAAATTTAAGCTAAAATAAAATATAAACCAACCGGTTAGTTATATAAATATTAATAAAGGTAAATTGAGATGATGATTATATTAAACTATCAAATTATCAGCAAACTATGGTATGTATTGTAACACTCACTCTGTAAGTTAGATCTATCTCCTTTTGTAATCTCCAACCATCGTTTGATTAAGATAGTCGCATAGGTTGGTTGATGGTTTCAGCCTCTCATCCGATTGTATGTTTCACAAAATCACATGTGTAATGCCCTTAGCAATTAGTTATTGTAAGCAAGATTTCCCACATATAAAAACCTAAAGATATATGATGGCAATGTCAGTTGGCATGAATCCTTTTTTCCAGATGTAGTATATAGAGGCAATCACATTTGCTTTTATAGAAGAACATGCAAAAGCTTATGTAATTAGGGAAACACATGTTTTCATATATTTATCAATGGATAGATGTTGGTGGCAATCATGGATGTTACGAGACTCATTGTTCCGGCAAGCATTAAATTGTACGCATCTTTGTATTAAAAGATGATCTTCCTTTCATTCCTTTCTGGGTTTGATTTGATCTAATACCAAACTTGGGCCTAACGCCAATCTAACATGAAAGACAATTGTCATAACGAGCCATAAAAAGCAACCACCATTGGTCCAAGAGATCTGCTATGCAGAGTCAAAATTAAGACTACTTTTGGCATTTAGCATGCTAGACAACAAAAGAGATGAGAGAAGTAAGTTACTTCCCTCCTCTCTTTTGTTATCTAGCACACTAAATTTCAAAATTGGACCCATATTTTTGACAGTTTTGACTTGAGGACGCTTTGATTTCAGACATGATAATGGCCTAAATAGTAAAATATCTCAAAAGGTTGCTAAGTAGTTTGATCCGCTTACACTTTGTGAGGAATATGCCTCTCCCGCGCGGCCACGCATCATACCCATCCGTTTGGGCAGTTAGGCACTACCGCACACAGAATACGCAGAATACGCGCTCCCCATTTCCTCCTGGGGAACCTGATTAACGATTTACTACCTTAGCTTACAAGGGAAACGAAAGGACAAAAGCTCCGGAGAGACAAACCCTCAGGAAGAATAGTCGTTTCCAGGCGACAATGTCTATAATTACTATAGAATTGATTCCCGAGGATCAGGTCCAGGTTATAGTTCTGCCTGTCCTAGCGTGATTCTCTTTTTCTAATTCGACATCACAGAAAGTCCCCACCCGACAGTTACTATTTCATTCAAACACCAATCGTGAGGTGCTTTGGATCACCATTATAAGAGGTGACCCCAAAATCAAATCGTACCATATATGATTTTAACTTAAATATCTAAAGTGATCCCAAAATAAATATCGACGTAGAGTTGAACCTTTGCCCGTACTTTTGACCTATCTTCTTTGGGTACGGGCATTTCAAATTCCGGTGATTGGTCTATTAAACGTTGGTTTAAGACTTTTGATCATTTAGTGTGAAGCACCGTCCCAGAATTGGTGTAACGACAACAGAGTATTCCCTAATCATTCACAAAAAGTTGGTATTGTTGAAATTGATACCCACCCTTCCAAATCCTAGTCTGTTCTGCACCAGAAGCTGCCTCAATTACCAGCCACCCAACCATCATTAACATACATACTTTTGCGAAATCTCTAATCCGTCAGACCAAGACTTTTTTCTTCTTTAGAAGTTCCACTCTGGAATTGCACATGCCCGGATATCCATGTTTGGTTGCACACGAAAGAAGTGAAGATGATCGGGCCGGTTAGTTTCCTTTTAGTTTTTCTTCTTGGTCCAGACTAGCTCAACTCCTCCCTTGAAAGTGGAATTTTCGCCGTTAAGAGCAAAATGGCATTGATGTGACACATACCCATAACTAGTTTGGATTCAGAAATAATTATCTCAGACAACGCCATTATGTCATCCTAGTCCAGGTTGGAGCAAAACCTCCTATCCTACCAAACAGGGTGTTTTTTTCTTCTTTCTGAATTAAATAAAATCACCACACTGTGGCCACATTAATTTTTTGTTCTTTTACCAAACCACAGCCAATTAAACCATATCGTTGCAGTCCAATTTGATTTCTTTTTGGTGGTGGTGGTGGGGGAGCGGGGGTGTGGATTTGCGATTAGAACCAAACATTAACATGTTCGCTCATACCCTTTAATTTCGGATCACATCATCCGATTTCACCAGGGATCTTCATCTCACTGATGGGAGAATCCAATAGATGCCAAAACACCTATGTCGGGGGGAGAAGATTAGTCTTCTCCTGGTAGTTATAATGCATATCTTCAAAAATGCAGCCGCTAAATCACATAACTATCATTGAGAGCTACAATAAGCAGTTAAGCCGAGAATGCACATCTAGGTAGCAAGGAAACCGGCAAATTCTATATACAGATGGAAGCATTGGTTATTATTCTGAACACAAAGCAAGGCAGAGAAAAAAAAACTAGTACTCCTCTTCCGTCTCTGATCCAATCATCGCATTGACTTGTATCAATGCTTGTTCTTGGGCTTCTTCACGACCATGACCGTGCACTTGGCGTGGTGTGCGCAGTAGTCGCTGACACTGCCCAGGAAGGTCCTCTTCAGCGCCCCGTACCCGTGGCTACCCACAACCAGCATGTCGGCGTCGTGCTTCTCGACGGCGTCGCACAGGACGCTCCTCGGGTCTCCTTCCATCGCCTCCAAACGGACGTCGCACACCGAGTACGACTCGCAGAGCTGCTTGGCGTGGTCGATCACCCGGGCGGCGATCTTCCTCAGGTCCGACTCCACAAACGGCAAGACGTCCACGGCGCCTGCAATTTAAGAGGAAAACACCAAGGGCGGCGGCCGACGATCAGTGAACTGGTAAAATGCCCGAGGAAAGGGAAATTCCCAAAAGACGTGAACGGCAAAAAAAGTTATAAATGAAAGAGGATTGGAGTCACAGACCGGCGGCGCTTATACCTGCCCCAGCGAGGCCGACAATGGAGGCGGCGGCAGGCTTGGCGTGAACCACGACTAACCGGAACGACGGACCAGAGCCGGCCAGCAGGTTCTTCAGCGCCCACTCCAGGGCGTAGTAGCTGTGCTCGCTCTCGTCGATGCCGACCAGCATCACCGGAAGCGCCACCGTCCTCTCCGTCAGAACGCCTTCTCCCTCACCGTCCATTGCTTCTTAATTTGTCACTTGAATTGAAATCTCCGCCTTCTCACTTCTCCAACCACTAACCGAAGGGAAAACCCACTCAAAAGATGTTTCTGTCCTAATCTGGATGTTGTCGTCTGCTCTTGTGCCCAGTGCCCTGGAGACGGGCAAGATATATGTATGGGAGGGAGCTAAGGTGGGTTGTTGTGTTCAGCTCAGCTCACCTTAGCACTAGCAGTTGCCGTGGGCTGCCGGTGTAGGAATTGGAAACCATGAGTAGGAAGCGGGTTGATCCCAGTCTGTCCGTCCTCCCTTTCTTCTTTCGGGTTGTTGGGGCCTATGCAATGGTAAGCAACTTGATCGTTGTGCTTATCTGCCCCGAAAACCGGAAAACCAGGTGTTTTGTGGGGTAATACCGGTGCTGGTATCGCCTTAGATACCGCCGGTGGCATGGTCGCGGTGGGCCTTACCGGCGGCTGCGCACGGGAAAGAAACGTTCCACTTTTACTAGCAAAAGGATCTCGTGGTGAGGGTTTCCTGTTTTGTTGAATGTGATCTCAGGCGTCAAAAAAAGGCTTCAACATGTTGGTCCATGACACTATTATTAAATATGATGACCTTAGTTTCATCAGCCAGATTTAGAATTGAACATCAAGATTTATTTTATCATAATAGATGTGCATCACCAACTATCTCATCCACTTCCACTTCATTCTTCTTGCAATGTCTGATGTCATCATAGGATATCATGAAGGGCTCTGTTGCTACTTAAGGGTTCACACACAAAAAATATTTCATTATTATGGACTTTTATGATCTTCTGATGTATTTTAATTATGAAAATTGTTGAATACTTATTAATGGGTCCTCTTATTCCACTTAATATCAGTTGGATGTTCTCATCTCTTATTTGAGCATGACTACACTTTATCTTGCATGTCTAATTTGCATGTGTGGTTGACTAATCATAAATAGTAGTAGTAACACAATATAGGCGTTATGTTTTTTATTCCCTTATAACTTATAATATTTATAGGTGCTGAGTTTTATTCCTCTGCCACATATGATATATACATTGAGTTTTATTCCCCAGTCATGCACTATGTCTTATTCCCCTGCAAAATTCTCTATATGTTTGGCATTGAGATTTTAGTTCTCTTGTCCCTTTGTATGGAATATGTGGATTCCTACCATATAATTTAGTATATGCTGGTATGTTTATTACTCACCATGTAACTAATTATAATTGTGATATTCAGTTGAGATATTGACTAAGGTAAGAAATCTCTTATTGTTTATCATCTTATTGAAATTCATATTCTTTTGATATCCACTTAGATGTTACTTTTCTCTTAATTTTAGAAACCTTGTGTAGTGTATTGATGTCCTTTTCTTCTGTTGTTTCTCAATTCATATTTATATGCACATACAAGTTTTTATGTCCATAACATCCATTTTGTCTTCTCTTGTGGGATATGTTTTCAACCCCTTAGGTGAAGGACATGGTAGACCTGACATGATGACATGAAACTGGCTTAGAGGAGTTGACTCTTGAGAGATAGACTTCAGATAGTTGGGAATTCTGTCTGCCTAGCTATTGAAGTTATTTAGTTTGGACTTCCGTCTGCCTAGCTATTGAAGTTGTTTCTTTCTTGTAAACCCCAACTGGGAGATTATTATGTAAAGTTGTAAAATTGAATATAGTCATTAAAATTTCTACTGCTATACTTTGGTCTTGTGTGTCATTCATTTGAGAGAGAAAATGCACATATCCCAACATATTTATTAGTGTGTTTATATTAAATGAATTGATTCCTACAATTAATTAATGAGTAGATTTCCTGTCAGTTTCCATTTCTTACAAGATGGTATCAGAGCCATGGTGGTCGAAATCTGACTATTTTAATCTTATCTCCCTTAGGTTTCCTATCTTATCCATAAGTTCCTTTTAGATCTCTTACCTTATGTGCAAATCCTAGATGACAAGATCACCCTAGATGAGAATATAAATGAAGGATATTGATAGTCATGAAGTACATACAAGAATTTTTAGTTGTTAATCTTAATGTGAGGAGAGCCTATGAAGTATGATTAGTTGTCACTTATCTCTTTTGATGTTAAAGTAGTTGTTGAGGAGATATTCCAATATTGATATGGATAATATTGTGACTTGGTTCTCAAATTGATTTTGAACTCATCTTTTTTATGTCATTTGATATTTTGATAAAATCATATTTTTTTATTATGGTACTATATGTACAAAAAAACATTCTTAAACTAAGTAAAAATAAAAGAATGTATGAGGTTTTGATAGAGAATCTTAGAATTAGTTGGAATGAAAATCATAAACCCTAGTTTTGTATGGAAGTGATGACTAGGAAAGTAAGGCTTGTGCTAAAGGCTTAGTTAACCTACCCTTTTGTACCCTATTACCTTTTTATTACTCATGTGAACCATGGGATTATTAGGTCAGAAGAAAAGGACCTAAAATTCAGCCCTTGGTAGTATGACCTATTAGTTGGATGCATGACTGCACATATTTTATGTACGTCTAAACGCAAGTGTACGTGTTGCATAATACATGCCTTGTGAGGCCCGAGTCGAACACAGGGAGACGTAGTCTCAGGGACTACTACTAACTACAGTACGATCGGCTAAGCCGATATAAAATTTGAGAGAATCGTTTTTAAAGCAAAACAAGAGAAAATTAAAATTAAAAATGGTTTGTTTGAGTCACGAGAGGTGAAATTCCTCAGGAATGCCAATTTCACCACGGATCCCCGTATAATTTTCTTTTACTGACTTTTATATAATTTACCCTCTTCCCAAATAGAAAGCTCGTAGTGAGAATTTCCCGCTTTCACGGTACAATCCACTACCTAATTCTAAGCCAATTCTATATCTATGGTAATTTATATCTTAGATCAGGTGCTTTACGTTCAATCTCTAGGTATCTTCCCACTACTCGTGCATTACCTTTACCAAAGAATGTGTAAGATAGTCTTTATGCGTGGGTTTCAGGCATTTAATTTTCCTTTCAGATTAATTATTTGCCTAAGATTTCCAATGAAGGTGATCAATCAACAAAAGAACATTCATTCACATGCATAAGTATCCATGAATTAGGAGGGAAATTACATTAAATCATGTAAAAGTCGATATTGTGGTTCCCCGGGCTACTCCCGAGTCCTAAGGAATAAAGGAGTTTAGCCCCGCATGGTTTTCAGTTGAAAATACATGGAAGGAGAGAAGAAAAATGTGGAAAACATAAAAGAGATTTGTGTAACCCCTGGAAAGACGGTGCTCTGGATGATCCTCCTCGAGAAACGCACATTTGGCAGTCTTCCAGTAGTAGAAACGTCTGTCGGAGGTGCTCGAATCGTCCGATTGTCATCCTTCAGCTATGTGCTTCTCTCCCTCTCTTTTCTCATCCCCCCTGGTGCAACGTGATATCCCCTTTAGGTCTGGCCGTCCTCCCTTTTTGTCCTAGGTCACTTACGGTACCACCTTACGTGGACCGTTGGATCGGGCAGCCGATTTAGATTGCTAAAATCTGACAGAGTCAGTGGCACCGACGGTATCAGGCCTTTTTCGATCTCTGGCTGAGTCGGTGCCATTGACTGGGATGTCGGTGGCACTGAGCTGAGGCGATTTTTCTCCCTTTCTCACTAAAGCTAACTTGGTGGCACCGACCTGTGGGGTCGATGCCATCGACTTATCTGGGTGATCGCTTCCGTCACTAGAGCTTTGTCTCGGTGGTACCGACTTAGTGGTCAGTGCTACCGACTCCTTTGGTCAATTTCTACCTGGCCACTGATGCCACATCGGTGGCACCGACTACTAGGGTCAGTGGCACCGACTCTGCACTATGCATAATATACCTGAAAAAAATGCAGAAAATTGAATATAAGTCCATAGAATGTATAAAATCATAAAAATATGATGGAATAAGCATGATTTGATGCAAATAGAGTTTATAGGCCAACAATAGTGATTTATGCAAATATAAATAAAGAAATGACAAATAAGTGTACAAAACACATATAAAATCGGCCTGTAACAATGACTCAAAACCCATGCATCAAATTCCCCTAAGCTGAATTTTTCTCATCCTTGAGCAACAATACCTTTGGATCTGATTGAGATAAGTCAGCAAAATGACATCATGCATAAGGTACATCTAAAAATCTCCACCTTACGGTCCTCATTCCGGCCTTTACTGACCACTGAACACTAACTGCCCTATAGGTGACCAAAAATCTCTGTCCAAGATGTCCATCCTCCAATCAATGAAACACTATCAATTAAAGCAGTTAATATGATAAACTCATTCGGTTCATACTTGGTGCATCGTGTGATCTCCTATCTACGTTGCCCTTTTTCTCTACCTACCATCTAGATGGAAGCAGTTCTCCTGATAGATAATGAATGAGGAGAAAATCAATTGAGTGGTCTACCAATAAGAGCAACGGGTGGTTGGAATAGGTGGAAGAATCATGAGCACATAAATCATTCATGCAATCACAATTATGATAAGTCTATGATGATGCAATGTTTAGAATGCTCATAATGGCTAATCATTGTGGTGAAATGAGGCATGCAACTATTATTTCATCTCAAGATAGGATAAAATATCTACAAAACTACATCATGTACTAATTCTTCCTTATGATAAAGGTAAGACTATGCCCTTTCTCCCTCACTTTCTGAAACTCTACTCAATCCTTCTTTTTTTTCTCATGCCCCCTTTCAATATGCTATTACGGGCTTCCACTTACACTACAATTTTTTTTCAAATCATGACACTATTTTTCTTCTTTATTTCAAGGGTATGGGCAAAGTCATTACATTCTTATGTTTTAGAAGAATGCTTAGCACATGATGATACTATATGCTTTATGTAATGTAGTTGTAACTATATGAACACAGATGTTATGCAACAAAATAATTTCTTGTTGTTGTGCATGTATATTTTTCTACATCTTTTTATTTTCTCACTAATGCAAGCAAAAATAAACAACTATTATGCAAGCTCTATTATGCAATGTAAATGTAATAAAAAAGAAAGAATGATAATATGTACTGAATCCTCTTATGGTGGGGTGTAAAGAAGATGTATGCGGTGGATGAGAGCACACGACTAAGAGATAGAACCTTCAGAGAAAATCATATGTCCCTCTCTAATGACCTGTGTATAGGGTAATCATGAGATTTCTTTCTTGAATTTAAATTTAAAGTCACATTAGTGTTTGATCAGTTTAGGCTCAACAATCCTTGTCAATCACCTTATTAGACAAATTAGATGGTCATTTATGCCTTATTGTCCTAAAGCTGACTTACTCAAGCACTTCCTCAGATATGCAACTCTCGTACTCACAAGATCTGCTCACACATTTTAAATTTACTTCACAAAATTGCATCCACCCCAGAGATTGATATTTTCACATAAACCATGCATTTACTTCTCCACAGATTACACTAGATAGAATGTGGATCCTACATAACGGAAAAACTAACAAAAACTACGATAAAAGAAAATAAAAAGCTAAGATAGAAACTATTCCAGCACCCCCTAAGCTTGAATATGACTATGGCCACATAGTCAATATCCTAACTCAAGAGGTGGAACTGTGATACCCGACTCAAAATGGTGGTGGCGGTGGCTGTGTGGGATCTTGGGGAGGAAACATCCCATGGAAAGTCAGATCAGATGATGGCATGTGCGGCAGCATCGGGTAACTTCCAAAATACCCCTGGCTCCAGTAGTTATCAAAGAAAGGTTGCTGATAAGATTTCATCCGCTGCATACGCTGATGAATATTCTCTTGGTTGGCCAAGAGAAGGCGTTCATTTTCATAAATAGCCTGCTGGTTTGTATACAACCTTCCTTGAATGTCTTGAATGCCAGATAGGGATTGGGTTTGTTATTGTTGCTGCGTCTGGATGTCCTACAACATGCTATACATACCTATCATAGAATAGGCATCCTCTCCTTCTTGAGAGGGCAGCGGTGCAGAAGATGATGAGGCAGCATATGGCGAGGATGCTTCCTTGGAGCCACTCTATGACGTATAGGAATGGTGGCCTCCACTTCCTCCACGTCGTCACTACCCGCTTCTTCCTCCTCATCCTGAGCTTTTTGTTTTCCATCATTGTCATCATTACCCAGAGTCGGTCATCTATAGTGTCCAACACCCCTGATGTTGAATACAGGATTAGGGAGTCGATGATGGTAGAAGGTATCATCAACCGAGCATGTGGCGTAGATGCCACTGGCATCCACAGTGATGAGGTCGACTTTCTTGAAGTGGTGGCGGTCGATGCACAGCCTTGAATTTAGAGACTCTAGAGTAGACAAGTCAATGGGGGTGATAAGTCCCCCAAACAGAATAGGCGTAGCTTGCTTAACATTTTTCCGCACTTGCATGATGTGTTGGCGAAAGAACGTTCCCCAGTTGACCGGCTTTCCTCCCATGAGTTGATATAAGAAGTAAAAGTCCAAAAGTTGTACCTTTGCTTGTGCCTGGGTTGATTTGGCAAATATCATGTTTGTTAGCATCCGATGTAGCACCCAAACAAAGGGATGCTCAAAATCTGCCAATGAACTGTGGTGAAATTTAAGTCGTTTGCCCTCCGGCACTATCACAAAGTCCTTCCAGATGGCGTCCAAATCAACATTCTCTGGATGACGACATGGCTCGTGTGGCCACCCGTAAATATCATTGAAGGCCCAGAGAGTGAGAGAATAGTTGGTGTTGTAGAGGTGAAAATATACCCTCCCCTCTCTCCACTCATCGCTTGACAGATGTGCTTGATCAGGGGTGACCACCATCTCCACAGATGCCATAAACTCGGTGACGATTTCTTTGTACGCTAGCCACCCACCAAAGATTGGATTGATAGATCTTCTATCCCAATCTTGTTTCTCGAGGATGTACGCCATATTGTCGGTGAAGCCCATGTCCTCCATTAGTTGATAGTCACCATGTAGTGTGGGTGCAAACGACCACTTTGCAAGTTCTTCATAGACCTTCTGCACCTCCATCGTGGGGTGGCTGATGTGTGGTTGTGAGATCAGAGCGCCAGGGGGTCCTCCTCTTCTAGCCATGATAACCGAGCAAGTGGGGAAGAAGACTGAGAAAGAAAGAGCTCGATGTAGCTTCTAGATGCTTCGTGTAGCCACTCGTGCTCGGGGTAGTCATGGTTCCTCAAGTTGTGAAGAAGAATCAAACCACACCCCCCTTTTTATAGGGATGGAACCGTCTTATTGTGATAGAGTCGGTGGCACTGACCTTCGGAACCGAATCTGTGTACTCAGTGCATCGACGGATGTCGGTGCACGATCTTTATTTTTTCATATTGCTAATGAGTCGGTGGCACCAACTTTGTGTCGGTGGCATCGACTTTTAGGCGGGATTGCAACTTTAGAGAATCCTCGTGGATGCATCTGGGTTGTAGATCAAGGTTGCCCACAGATCAGTGTTTCTATCAGTTGGTGGTATCGACATCCGAGTCAGTGGTACCGACAGGATGATCGACACACACCTAGGACCCAAGCAGAGTCAGTGCCACCGACTTGTATGTCGATGGTACCGACTCGGTTTATCAGTCAAACATGTCCAAGTTCTGCACTTTCTTCAGATGTCAGTAGCATCGACTTTGAAGTCAGTGGCACCGACACATTTCAGCCGATATGCCCATCCCACTGACCGTGACTCAGTGGCACCAACTTGGATGTCGGTGGCACCGACTCAGCCACAGCTTGCTCACTGAAAAAATGAGTCAAGGTTTAGTTTTTACAAAAAACTAAGTACTATGAAATGACTTAAAGAAAAATGCATAAAACAAACATCCTAATGGTTGGGTTTCCTCCCAACAAGTGCCTGTTGAGTTATTGGGGAGACAAAGAAGGTAGCAGAAACAAAAATTTTATTCTCCCCAAACACAGTATGAAGGAATCACGTCAACATCTAAACAGTAGGAAGGATGGTTTGTAGAGGTGTACCTTGTCCCAAGGCTTACTCGGCGACATTACCTCGCAGCTAGTGCGGTCTTTACCTTCGGTCTTGGATGGTGTCTGTGCAGCTCCTGGTCACTAGGACTGTCAGGATTGACAACTGTCCTTCGAGCGGCAGAAGTCTCCCACCTCTGTAGTAGTCCACACGGACCACCTGGAACTCCGATCGCCTTGTCGCACAAGGCACCAGAAGGAGTTGTACCCTCCTATCAGTGTACTAGTCACAGACACTCTCTCCTGCCACCAGTCACTTTTTTGTAGTTGTGTTTCCCTTGTTATGCCTCCCTTATCGGGTAGTACTTGCTCGGGCTCTCTCGGCTACCACAACCAGAGAGAACGACAACTTTGTAGAGCAACCGGTGTTCTGAGTTGTTGTTGTTGAGAAGACCCCAATACCCATATATATATGAGGGTCATGGGATAGGGTTCTCTACCCCGGGCAATGCATGATTAAAGCAGGAGTAGAAGGGTACGAGATTTTCCACAAAACAACCAACTACGGTAGCTGAACTGATCGTTTCAAGCATGAACCGATCGGTTGGGGACCTGAGCCGATCGGTTCACACCTAAACCGATCGGTTGGGACACCTGAGCCGATCAGCTCACTTCTGAACCGGTTAGTTTACTGCCCTGGTCAGTTCCCGATTGACTTTTCCTCTTTTCTTTCGAATTGATCCAAATACCAATCCTTGTTCCAATCAAATTGGACAAGTGAAACAAAGAGAAATTTCTCACCAACCTGACTTTCCCAACTCACTCGTTTGGACTAGTTGAGCCGATTGGTTCAACCCTTGAACCAGTCATCTCAACCTATCCTAAGTCGATCGGTTCATCACATGAGTCGATCGATTCACCAACCTAAGTCGATCGGTTCATCACATGAGTTGATTGGTTGGGAATGCAGACTGTGCAAAATTAGTCAATTATAGTTTCAATCAATCTGATACTCTAATTAATTGATCCAACACCTTGAACACTATGATACTGAGCTATCAATTGATTGAGTGTTTAATTGAACTACTAAACTCCTTTAGCAATCAATATAAACATCATTTGTGGATGAACTCCTCTTCCAGGTTAAATCCTATGTGTGTGACCCTATAGGCCCATTTCACGTTGGCAGTGAAAGTCCATAACACTTATGACTTCATAAGCAAAGAGCGGTTCCTAGTCGCACATCAGTGCTACCCAAGTGAAATAGAAAGTTGGAGAACAACTTTCAATCCTACAATCCGTGAATGGTGTTGCAGTGAATGTATAATTCCTTTGTCACTGATATTCTGAATGAACTCAAGGCATGGAACAGTCATCCTGTCAATGTTTATTCACTTTCTTGATCTCAGAGTAGACTGGAGGAGATATGTATGACATCAATATCACATATTGATTCACATATGTGTGCGCAAACCTGTCTCAATCCTACTCATCAAGTGGCCATGGATATCAAACTCCCTCAGGAGGGACAAATCCCATATCTATCACTCACCCCTCAAAAGCCCCATGTGTCAAAGCCACCCAATCATCACCTTTATAAAAACCCATGTTTTAGGACTGTGTTTGATGATGTCAAAGTGTACCCAACGACATGTGTTGAGTGTAGTGATTTTAGGTCAAAGAATCACACTCACCACCATCACTGTGAGAACTGACTGTGACTACCATGTCATGGTTCCATGTGTCAAACTCACAGTGGGTATGTCCAGTACACTTGTTCTCTAACAAGTACCTATGTGTTTGGTTTGATATCTCCATATCATGACTAACGAGATTCTATCATCAACCAACACCACAATCTAGTCTTGTGTGTCATTGTTGTCTATCTATCTTCCACAATGACATCTGACTAGGGACATAATAAGAATGTACAAACTCTTAGCATATGTATGATCTCATCGTTCAGGTCCTCAACCTGAAAGCATACGTCATTGAGTATTGTCACTCTCTAGACATTCAATCTGTTCTATCATTATCTCATATGACTGAACCAAAAAGAATTGGAAGGTTGTCTTTGATGTTTATCAAATCAATCTTAATGTATCCCACCAATCATCCCATGATTGGCTCTCAGGGCATACATACCAATAGACTCCCACTTGCACAGTGAGCCAATCACCCTTGAATCATATTCATAATGATCTTCAAACATGTCCCACGTGTTACTATGCTCTAGTGCTTACGCACTGAGTTATGGCAACACTTTGCCAGAGTCAGTATTAACTGCATGTCCCTCATCTCTTTGATGTACGTCACACGTATGAGATGGAGTTGTCGTAATATGCGATCTAGTATTCCTTTGCTAACCTTTAGGCACATTGCATGACCAAGTACTCCTTACTTGTCATCAAAGATCAATATATCTATAAGTTCATCTCTTGAACTTCCATATCCATATAATATCCATTAATGTTCTCTAACACACATATACTCAGCTTTTCCTTTTAAACAACTTTATTGGAACGTTTACATTTATCAACAAACATTCACTTTTATATATCCCATATATATTTTGCGATTAATTTTTTGTCCTTTTTGGAAGTTCACATCAGTGTAACTCTTTACAATGAATCCTTCCTTATTTCCATAGAACTAGTACTTCTCAAGTACTTATCAAGTTCTTATGGTATTCCAATAACCCTTACTGGAACTAGACACACATTCATTCGTCATGTCCCACATACGAATTATCAGGATGAACACATCATATTGTCATGTCCTACATACAAGATGATGAATGAATTTCATTCTTACTATGTCCATACATGTAAGATAATGGAATGATTACATACATGATAGATCCATATCTACTCTTAGTGTTCCCATTATTCATAAGAATTGGACACTTGGCCTTGGGATACCAACTCCATGTAACATGGACAAGTTTTCTCCCACTGAATTTGTGCACATTGAACCCTTCAGTATAGATTGCCAATGTATGCTTTCTCTTTTCAGGTCAAGAGGTTTTCGAGAACTATCTCTATAGATCTCTATTCCTATTACATAGAAAATGTCTCTATCTTCCCTAAAGATAATTTCCACAACGGATTACATTCTAGAACATCTCATTCCTCATTGACATGTGGAATGTGAATATGCTCCCACTAAATCACATATCCCTTCTTTATCTTTGACATATCAGTCAAACCCTTTGACTATATTATCAAAGTAAAGATCATAGTTCTGAGTTGCTTGTACTCAATCAATCACATTGATTAGTCCATTGTAACTTATAAACTTCATTTGCATTAATGGATTCATAAACCTTATAGGTTGTGTCACATACACATCCTTATTTTTATTCCTCATAGGAATGCAGTTTTAGTATCCGTATGCCAAATTTCTTAGTCATTAAGTTGCAATCAACAAGCATCATCCTTCTCAAAATGTTATCCATGTGTCTTAACGCTTAAGACTCATTCGCACTTATGGATTTCATCCCAATGGGTGCTACCATCAAGGTCATACCTTATGGTTTACATGGAAGTCATTTAGAATGTAATGGTCATAAACCATAACTCAAAATATGGTTCCTCATATTCATCTAGATAGTTGATTCATAACATGACCAACTCATCACATAGATAATCGAGATGTATATGTCAAGGATATAAGAACTCACAACTCCTTGTGATTCTTAATGTCCTTTATTAGTGTGGGGTATTCTTTATTTAAGAAGAAATTAGTTATTTTATAATCATTCTCTAACTCCTTTAGAGTATGACTCCTTGTTGATTTAGACATCATCATGCCTTAATCATGAGCTCACTATGATACACTATCATAATCACTCGTAAGGATCTCAAACACTTGGTCCAAGTATTTCACTCATTGATCTCATCAAGAATTAACACTTTATCAAATTCGTACTTCATCTGTGATATTCTTGAACACTTCAAGATATTCATATTGGTATTTTTCTAAACACTTTTGAGGTACTAGAATTAACTCTAATAGGTATGTAAATACATCACATGTATTATACCTAATAGGATAATCAATTTCCCACTATGACTAGTGAAGATTGATCATGTCCAAGAGATTCATGTCTCTTACTGGTTCTCTAACCAAAAAGAGTCTAGACTTATCCATCATATGGAAACTAAAAATGAATTTCTCATTATTTATGCTAATTTGATTATTTGAGTTATCAATAACTTTTAGGTATCATTTTATCTTATGCATACCAAGTACCACAAGATAAACAAGGCATTTCCACAAATATTATATCTTTGAAACATCAACTATATTGATAGTCATCTTGTCACTACAAGATGCAACAATAAAGTGTTTCTATTGGCAATTTGAAACAACAGTTCTCAACTCTATATCATGCCCTTTAGGCTGAAATAAACTGAAAGGTACTCCTATCTAGGTCCTTTCATAAAGGCCATCACTTCTTTGTAGATCTTGCATATCATATATGTCTGATCTCCATCTTGGTATCATATACCTCAAAAGCGGTTCATTTCATGATACCTTAGGTGGAGATATCCATTCCCTCCTTCTTCTTTTGTTCTTCTAGATATATAAGGCAATTCCCTCGTTCACCCTCCCATGTGCCTTGAGGCTGAAGATGACTTGGGCTACTGGCTAGCATCAGACCCCTTCTTATCTTAGCCCTTGCCCTTGCCCTTGGACCTACCTTTCTTTTTGTTGATCAGCATCACATACTTAGGCTTGTCCTTCTTCATCTATGCCTCGAGGCTAAAGATGGATTGGATTGCTGGATAGCATCAGAATGCCTCTTTATTTTTCCCTTGTCCTTGCCTTTGAGACTTTCCCTTCAACGATCACATTAAAGATTAGGTTTTGTCTTTCTTCATCTTTGCCTCTACTATCCTCAACATGTCCAACAACTCTGTCAACACTTGTCAAAGTTGTTCATGTTGTAGTTCATGATGAACTGTATGATTCTCGCAACATTTTCAGTATCATACCAGTAGCCAACTGTTGGCTCAGAGGAAATCCCAGTCTAGTCATACCCAATCACATTGAGTGTGTGAATACCTACTGGATCTTCTTCTGTCATGACATACTAGGATATTGTCTTGGAGACATCATATGTCTCATGTTGTCTCGGAAACTCATAGTTCAGAGAACACAACATTAAGCACTCCACATCAATGACATCTTCGGTATGCTTCCATAAGCATCCTTTAAGCCATTGGTGTGGTGGGATCGAGTTCATCTGGTTCTGGTATAACTAAGACTTAGAGCTTTTTCTCTTCGATTGAGAACAATTCTCAACGTCCTAACCAGTCGTGGAATTATTCCCATTAAATTTTTCCATCTTAAGGACCGATCGCAAATAAAGTGATTATTATTGATTAACCATTTATTATACAAAAGGAAATATATGCAATTTAGTCCAAAAAATCCTTTTGACTTGATTGGTTTGAAAAGGTTTTATGATATAATTAGGACTTTAATTAATTATGGCTCCTGCTATTTTTGTTCAAATTGATAGCCCTCACCATCAATTTGGAAGATTGCAGCGTACAACCTTTTAGTGAGCAAGATCCACATTTCATCAAGTCATGAGTCAGCTTTGGCTGATCGCCCACAACTTGACTATTTAGGTAGGCCATCATGCCAATTGCATCATATGCAACTCTTGGATAGATGACATGTGCAACTCCTTACCATTCATCCCATGCCTCTGGGCATAGATGCTCTCAGAATCACCAGTTAAGTCTAACCCAAAAGCCGACACGGTAAACATGCATCCTGCTTTGGCAGAACCTACATGTCTACCCTTCACACTTTTCCAAGATGGACGGTGCACCACGCTTTGGCATAACCTACGCTTGGTCGATCGAGTTTCTCATGTGTGCCGCTATTGGAAGGCGTATAAGAATTACTATTTAGATGAGGGATTTGGTTGTATAGGTACATATACATATCCAATCACCACAATACATAGTACGTATCATATACATGCTATATCCCACAGAAAACATGTGAAATGATAAAAGCAATGATTATGGCCATCCTAATGTGATTCCTCGAGCCAGGAGGAATGACGATCATCTAGGTCCACATCACATGCAACCTGTACAAGATGAACTATGTACTTTGCCATTCTGGGATTGATCAACTCATCTCCATGATTGATCAGCTCACCATCAGGCTGGTCGGTTGGGTGCCACCAGCCGATCTACTGGCACCTCCAACCGATCGGTTCACTGGTCGTCATGCATCTCCTCAGGTCGCCACCCACTCGTCTTGCTCCTCGAACTAGTCTTCTAGAATGCCAACCGATCTGTTCATGCCTTGAACCAATCGTCTCAGTTGTCGTCAGGTTGTCCGCTGTTCTTTGACATAATAGGAAATAAAAGTTCTATCCTATTTACATATTAATTGAGAAACCCCGAGTTACATTTGGGGGGAGCAAAGGTAGGAAAGAAATATCAAGTTATCTCGAGTTTCATCAAGAAAAGAAGGTAGGGAATTGGTGCGCAGACCGAGATGCAAGCAACCACATTTAACCATACATAGACATAGGGTTTATTGGCCATAACCACGCTATACATATACCACAAAACTCGTTTAAGGGCGATGTGTATCGAGTGCATTCATATTACATATCATATATGTATATTGGAATTTGTGGATTTAAGATTGGACATGCATAAAACCAATTTTATTCACATCGTATGCAATAAAGGTGACAAACCAAAATTGATCATATCGATAATCCTAAAGTATAGAGCAGTTGACGTGGCTCTGATACCACTGTTGGGTTATTGGGGAGACAGAGAAGGCAGCAGAAATAAAAATTTTATTCTCCCCAAACCCAGTACGAAGGAATCGCGTCGACGTCTATACAGTAGGAAGGATGGTTTGTAGAGGCGTACCTTGTCCTGAGGCTTGCTCGGTGACTTTACCTTGTAGCTAGTGCGGTCTTCACCTTTGGTCTTGGATGGTGTTTGTGCAGCTCCTGGTCACCGGGACTGTCAGGATTGACAGCTGTCCTCTGAGCAGCAGAAGTCTCCCGCCTCTGTAGTAGTCCACACGGACCACCTGGAACTCCGATCACCTTGTCGCATAAGGTACCTGAAGGAGTTGTACCCTCCTGTCGGCGTACTAGTCATCGACACTCTCTCCTAACACTAGTCACTTTTCTGTAGTTTTCTTTCCCTTGTTGTGCCTCCCTTATCGGGTAGCACTTGCTCGGGCTCTCTCGGTTACCACAACCAGAGAGAATGACAACTTTTCATAGCAACTGGTGTTCTGATTTGTTGTTGAGAAGCCCCCAATACCCCTATATATATAGGAGGGTCATGGGACAGGGTTCTCTACCCCGGGAAATGCGGGATTAAAGCAGGAGTAGAAGGGTTCGAGATTTTCCACAAAACAACCAACTACGCCAGCTGAACCGATCATTTCAAGCATGAACCAATCGGTTGGGGACCTGAGCCGGTCAGTTCACACTTGAACTGATCAGTTGGGACACCTGAGCCAATCGGTTCACTTATGAACCGGTCGGTTCACTAGCCTGGTCAGTTTCCGATTGACTTTTTCTCTTTTGTTTTGAATTGATCCAAATACCAATCATTGTTCCAATCAAATTGGACAAGTGAAATGAAGAGAAATTTCTCACCAACCTGACTTTCCAAACTCACTTGTTTGGACCAGTTGAGTCGATCGGTTCAACCCTTGAACCGGTCGGCTCAACCTATCCTGAGTCGATCGGTTCATCACATGAGTCGATCGATTCACCAACCTCATCCAATCGGTTCATCACATGAATCGATCAGTTGGGAATGCAGACTACACAAAATCAGTCAATTGCAGTTTCAATCAATCCGATACTCTAATCAATCGGTCCAACACCTTGAACACTATGATACTAAGCTATCAATTGATTGAGTGTTTAAATGAACTATTAAACTCCTTTAGCAATCAATTTAAACATCATTTGTGGATAAAGTCCTCTTCCAAGTTAAATCCTATGTGTGTGACCCTGCAGGCCCATTTCATGTTGGCAGTGAAAGTCCATAACACTTATGACTTCACAAGTAAAGAGCGGTGCCTAGTCGCACATCAGTGCTACCGAAGTGAAATATAAAGTTGGGGAACAACTTTCAATCCTACAATCCGTGAATGGTGTTGTAGTGAATGTATAATTCCTTTGTCACTGATATCCCAAATGAACTCAAGGCTTGGAACAGTCATCCTGTCAACATTCATTCATTTTCTTGATCTCAGAGTAGACTGGAGGAGATATGTATGACATCAATATCACATACTGATTCACACATGCGTGCGAATGCCTATCTCAATCCTACTCATCAAGTGGCCATGGATATCAAACTCCCTCAGGAGGGACAAATCCCATATCTATCACTCACTCATCAATAGCCCCATGTGTCAAAACCACCCAATCATCACCTTTATAACAGCCCATGTTTCAGGACTACGTTTGATGATGTCAAAGTGTACCCAATAGCATGTGTTGAGTGTAGTGATTTCAGGTCAAAGAATCACACTCACCACCATCACTATGAGAACTGACTGTGACACCCATGTCATGGTTTCATGTGTCAAACTCACGGTGGGTCTGTCTGGTACACTTGTTCTCTAACAAGTACCTATCTGTTTGGTTTGATATCTCCATATCATGACTAACGAGATTCTGTCATCAACCAACACCACAATCTAGTCTTGTGTGTCATTGTTGTCTATCTACCTTCCACAATGACATCTGACTAGGGGCACAATAAGAATGTACAAACTCTTAGCATCTGTATGATATCATCGTTCAGGTCCTCAACCTGAAAGCATACATCATTGAGTACTGTCATTCTCTAGACATTCAATCTGTTCTATCATTATCTCATATGACTGAACCAGAAAGAATTGGAAGCTTGCCTTTGATATTTATCAAATAAATCTTAATGTATCCCACCAATCATCCCATGATTGGTTCTCAGGGCATACATACCAATAGCTCCCTCGTTTAATGTCCTATCCTAGACAACTTTAAAGTGCAAGATCAAATGGGAGCGATGAGTTTCATCTCAACCACTTTTCTAGTGAAATCTTCCCCAAAGTAGTGTTTCAGTCTCTGTCCATTCACTAAGAAGGTTCTCTTCCCCTCTTTGATTCTCACAGCCCCATGTGGGAACACCTCCTCTATGATAAAGGGTCCACTCCATCTAGACCTTAGTTTTCCAGGGTGCAATTTCAGCCTAGAATTTAAAAGCAAAACACTCTCTCCCAGATAGAACACTCTCCTCTCGATATGCCTGTCATGAATTTGCTTTGTCCTTTCTTTGTACAATCTAGCATTTTCATATGTATTCCATCTTAGTTCATCAAGTTCATTCAATTCTATCCTTCTCATCTTCCCAGCTTCATCAAGATCAAAATTTAGCCTTCTCAATGCCCAATGAGCCTTGTGTTCTAATGCCACCGGAAGATGACACGCCCTGCCATAAACTAACCTAAAGGGTGTGGTTCCTATGGGTGTCTTATAGGCTGTCCTATAGGCCCAAAGTGTGTCAACCAATAACTCACTCCAATTTTTCCTACTTGACGACATTGTCTTCTCAAGAATCTTCTTAATCTCTCTATTTGATATCTCCACTTGTCCTTGAGTTTGTGGGTGATAGAGTGTACCCACCCGGTGCATCACTCCATACTTTCTCAAAAGTGCCCCAAACTTGCGATTAGTGAAATGAGTTCCCCCATCACTAATGATCATCCTAGGCACTCCAAACCTACAGAAAAATGTGATCTTTGACAAATTTGCATACAACTGCGGCATCATTGGTGCGGGTTGGAATTGCTTCCACCCACTTGGACACATAGTCAACGGCCAAAAATATATAAAGGTAGGAATTAGAGGGCACAAAGGGTCCCATAAAATCTATTCCCCAAAAATAAAAAACCTCTACCTCTTGGAACCCATTCAGGGGCATCTCTTACCGCTTGGATATGTTATCGGACCGTTGACATGCATCACACCTCCGCACAAAATTGTAGGCGTCTTTGAACAACGTTGGCCAATACAAACCACTTTCTAGAACTTTTGCAGCTGTCCTAGAACTAGCACGGTGCCCTCTTGTAGGTAGTGTGTGACAATGTTTCAACACATCTCATACTCACCCTCTGGAACACATCTTCTCAAAATACCATCTCTGCATTGTCTCAACAAGATAGGATCATCCCAAAAATAATAACACAACAAATGGAAAAATTTCTTCTTTTCCTGATACCCCCAATCATTAGGCAACTCCTTGCAAACAAGATAGTTCACAATATGCACAAACTAAGGGTCTTTATGAGTAATAGCAAATAATTGTTCATCGGGAAAGGTTTCTAGGATGGGTATGTCAAGGTCTTTCTCATCTACCCTCTCTAACCTAGATAGGAGGTCAGCCACCACATTCTCAATCCCGGACTTATCTTTCACCTCAATATCAAACTCCTGCAATAAAAGGATCCAACGGATAAGTCTAGGCTTGGCGTCCTTTTTCTGTAGCAAGTACTTAATGGTTGCATGATCTGTCCAAACCACCACTTTAGCTCCTACAAGGTATTGCCTAAACTTTTCAAAAGCATAAACAACAGCCAAGAGTTCCTTTTCTGTGGTGGTGTAATTTAATTGTGCGTCATTAAGAGTTTTAGATGCATAATAAATGACCGTAGGGACCTTGTTAAGACATTGCCCTAACACAATCCCCACCACGTAATCCGATGCATCACACATCAACTCAAACAGTTGGCTCCAATCTGGAGCATGTAAAACTGGTACGGATATGAGTTTCTCTTTCAAATTCTCAAAATCTTTTAAACACCTCTCATTAAAACTGAACTCAACATCCTTTTCCAAAAGCTCAGACAAGGGCTTAGTGATTTTTCAAAAATCTTTAATAAATTGGAGATAAAACCCTGTGTGGACTAGAAAGCTCCTAACTACCTTCACCGATGATGGTGGAGGGAGTTTTGAGATCACCTCTATTTTTACCGGATCTACCTCCAATCCTTTGCTAGACACTTTGTGGCCTAAAACAATGCCCTCACTAACCATCATGTGACATTTCTCCCAATTAAGCACTAAATGGGTGTCTTCACATCTCTGCAACACTTTGTCCAAATTTTGCAAGCAATCTTCAAACAACGTCCCATAGACCAAAAAATCATCCATAAAAACTTCAAGACATCTCTCTACCATATCCGAGAAAAATGCCAGCATACACCTTTGAAAAGTCGCGGGTGTGTTGCACAACTCGAAAGGCATTTGGCGATAGGTGAAGGTGCCATAAGGACAGGTGAAGGTAGACTTCTCTTGATCCTTAGACTCAATTGAAATCTGATTGTAACCTGAATATCCATCAAGAAAATAAAAGTGGGACCGACCGGCGAGTCGCTCTAAAATCTGATCGATGAACAGTAACAGAAAATGGACTTTAAGGGTCGCAGCGTTCAGCCGGCGGTAATCGATGCAAACACGCCATCCTGTCACTAATCTAGTGGTGATTTTCTCATTATATGCATTGGTGGTGACAGTGATTCCCCCCTTCTTAGGTACTACCTGTGTCATACTTCCCCACATATAGTCAAAAATAGCATAAATAATACCTGCCGACAATAGCTTGATTACCTCCTTCTTTACCACCTCCTTCATAATCAATTTAAGTGACGTTGAAGTTGAATGACCGACTTCACTCCCTCTTCTAGACGAATCTTGTGTTGGAATAATGTGGGAGAAATCCCCTTGATATTAGCCACAGACCACCCAAAAGCACCTCTGTGGTTTTTCAACACCGTGAGCAATTGTTCTTGTTCTGAAATACTCAATGATGTCGAGATGATGACTGGTAGCTTCTCCTCTGCTACTAGAAAAACATACTTCAGATGAGGTGGCAACGGCTTGAGTTCTAACTCAGGCGGGTTTAGGAGTGACGACACCAAAGGCGGTGGTAATGGCCCTATGTCCTCAAAATGCCTTGTGTAATGGCATGGCAGAACCTTAAGTAGTTGTGCACACTTCTCCCTTGACTGGTCCATAACACAATCATCACTTTTGTTCATGAGACAAGCCTCTAGAGGAAGCTGTGGGTGGACCTGTAATATGGTATCCTCTGCATCTTCATCCATAGTAGACAGACTCACTTCCTCTTCTTTATCATCCGGGTATCCCACCGCCTTGGTAAGTGAGAGCACCTTGGTGTTCTCCATAATATCTACAACAAGTGTACCTTTGTCCACCTTTGTCATAACATGTGCCATGTCCAGGAATGGTTTTCCCAAAAACAAGGAAATATTATTGTCCATGTGTTGTGCCATATTACATTGCTCCTGAGAATTAGATGATTTGGAATTTCCCGACATAGTTATCTCGAACCTGTCATCTTTAATCCCCATAGTCAAGCAGCCTCTTCCCATCTCTAAAATCATGTTGGTTGTATCTTGGAAGGGTCGTCCTAGCAGGAGTTCGTTGCCATGTTCATCTTGCATCTCCATTACTAAAAAATCTGCAGCAAAAACAAACCGGTCCACCTTTACAAGCACATCCTTGCAAATGCCATACGGTGTAAATACCAAGTTATTTTCCAACTGTATCGTCATGCTGCTCTTCCTTGATGTTTTGAGACCAAGCTTTTTGAAATTAGATAGGGGCATCAAGTTAATGCTTGCCTTTGAATCACAAAGTGCCTCACCAAACCTTGTCTTCCCGATATAGCATGTAATATTGAAACAACCGGGATCTTGCCTCTTTGGTGGAAGCGTACCTAAGATGAAGGCACTAACCTGCTCTCTTAAGACAACTACATCAGACTCTAGAATCTTTCTCTTCCTGTTAATGATATCCTTCAGAAACTTGCCATATGAAGGTATTTGTTCAATTGCCTCGATCAATGGTATATTCACAGAAAGCTTCCTAAAGTTGTCCGGAAGCTTCTTAAATTGTTGGTTCTGCTTTGTCGCCTTCAAGCTATTGGGATATGGAACTGTTACTGTCTGTGGTCTCTGATGTGGTGGTACATATGACATCAGCTTTTTAGGTTCAGCATCTTTCCGTTGCTCCTCCCCTAGTTTCCCTGTCTCAGGTTCTGCTTGCATTTGCTGTGGCACGGAATCATTACTGTCAACAGGATTGGTTGCCTCTTTCTCCTCATACTGTGGGGTCAATGTCTTCTTCCCACTTCTCAATAGTATGGCTTTGACATGTTGATTCCCTATTGGAGTGTCAGTATTTCTGGGAAACCCTTACTGTGAAGGCTTCTTTAACGCAGCCACATCCGCTGCAAGCTGAGATAATGACGTCTCAAAAGTTCTCATCTACGCACTGTGGTTCTGGAGGTCTCGCTGGACATTATTGATTAACATGTCATTCAACTTCATGATCTTTTTCAAGATGTCATTAGTGCTTTCTTCAGCCACTGGACGCTGCTTCTATACTGGCATTTGTTGATTCTGCTGATCCGGATCATGCAAGAAGTTGTTTGGATCCTTCCATGAGAACTTGGGGTCCTTCCTCCATGTGTAGTCATTATTGTGGTATTCTTGCTGACACATGTATTTCACTTGCTCTTCCTCTTCAAAAAAATGATCGTCCTTCTCAAGCAACTTATTTGCAATAAGGTCCAACTTTTCATTCAAGGAAGAAATAGCCTTAAACTCACCTATGCTTTTGATCTGCTCTGGATTGTCTCTCTCACTTCCCCAACCCTAATTTCTTGCCATGTTCTTCAAAATCTCCTGACATGTTGATGGTGGGTTATTGAGGAAGAATCCCAAACCTACACTGTCTAGAGTAGTCTGTTCACTTTTTCGCAGCCCAAAATAGAACACATTTACTTGATTTTCCAAATCTATCCCGTGATGTGGAACCTTCCTTACCATTGTCTGGAAATGCTCCCATGCCTCGGAATACAATTCAGATGCATGTTGTTTGAAGTTATGGATATTCTTGATAAACTCATTTGTCTTCTTTGGAGGAAAATATCTTTCAAAGAATGCCTCCACCATGTCGTCCCATGTCTCTATCAATTCTTTGGGCAGGTTGTGCAACCATTCCTTTGCTTTGTTAGCCAGTGATGACAGAAATAGCTTTAGATAGATAGTATTTTGAGGAAACCTGTCGACTTTGACCATATCACTGATTTCCACAAAATTACTAATATGTGACACGGGGTCTTCATGAGCGTTCCCATAGAATGCTTGTGACTTGACAAGTGCAATCAAACCTGGGTCAATCTTGTACTGAGCCACATTCACATGCTGCTTCTTAATTGGCCATGTCTGTGCTGCTGAGAAAGATGCTTTTATCCTTTCCCAGATTGTCTTTTCTGCTCCAGGGTTACCATCTCCCATTTCTTATTGCCTAGGTGACAATGGTATGCCTTCTAATGAATTTATTTGAATCGAGGCTTCGCCAGCCCCTGGAAATGCAATTGTAACTTCTCTGTAGTCTGTGGTCCTCATTGCCACCATACACTAGTACATAAAAGATTGAAAATAATTAGCCAAGGTACCCTAAGAGACTATGTGATAAATGAATATAAAATGAATATATATTGTTATTATTATTTTAATTAAGAGGCACAAAAATTAAAAAGTGGCCTAGGATGGCCGACTGCAACACTCATAGTGTTGAGACGTTGCTATCTCCCTGGCAACGGCGCCAAAAACTTGACACGTATTTTACGTACGTCTAAACGCAATGTACGTGTCGCGTAATACAGGCTTTGTGAGGCCCGAGTCGAACATAGGGAGATGTAGTCTCAATGATTACTACTAACTATAGTTCGATCAGCTAAGCCGATATAAAATTTGAGAGAATCGGTAAAATAAAAGAAAATTAAAATTAAAAATGGTTTGTTTGAGTCATGAGAGGTGGAATTCCTTAGGAATGCCAGTTTCACTACGGATCCCCACTGTATCTTCTTTTACTGAATTTATATAATTTACCCTCTTCCCAAATAGAAAGCCCGTAGCGAGAATTGCCCGCTTTCACGGTATAATCCACTACCTAAATCTAATCCAATTCTATGTCTATGGTAATTTATATCTTAGATCAGGTGCTTTATGTTCAATCTCTAGGTATCTTCCCAGTACCCGTGCATTACCTTTACTAAAGAATGTGTAAGATCGTGTTTGTGCGTGGGTTTCAGGCATTTAATTCTCCTTCCGGATTAATTATTTGCCTAAGGTTTCCAATGAAGGTGATCAATCAATAAAAGAACATTCATTCACGCGCATAAATATCCATGAATTAGGAGGGAAAATTGCATTAAATCATGTAAAAGTCAATACAGTGGTTCCCCAGGCTACTCCTGGGTCCTAAGGAATAAAGGGATTCAGCCCCACATGATTTTTAGTTGAAAATACATGGAAGGAGAGAAGAAAAATATGGGAAACATGAAAGAGATTTTTGTAACCCCTGGAAAGACAGTTCTCTGGATGATCCTCCTCGAGAAATGCACATTCTACAGTCTTCCGGCAGCAGAAACATCTGTCGTAGGTGCTTGAATCGTCTGATTGTCGTCCTTCCGCTCCTTTCTTCTCTCCCTCTCTTCTCTCATCCCCCGTAGTGCAACATGATGTCCCCTTTAGGTCTGGCTGTCCTCCCTTTTGTCCTAGGTCACTTATGGTACCACCTTACGTGGACCATTGGATCGGGCGGCTGATTTAGCTTACTGAAATCCAACAAAGTCGGTAACACCGACGATATCGGGCCTATTTCGATCTCTAGATGATTCGGTGCCATTGACTGGGATGTCGGTGGCACCAAGCTGAGGCGATTTTTCTCCCTCTCACTGAAGCTAACTCGGTGGCACCGACCTGTGGGGTCGATGCCACTGACTTGTCTGGGTGATCTCTTCCATAGCTAGAGCTTTGTCTCAGTGGTACCGACCTAGTGGTCGGTGCTACTGACTCCTTTGGTCGATTTCTGCCTGGCCACTGATGCCACGTCGGTGGCACCGACTCTGCACTATGCATAATATACCTAAAAAAATGCAGAAAAATTGAATATAAGTCAATGAAATGTATACAATCATTAAAATATGATGGAATAAGCATGATTTTATGCAAATAGAGTGTACATGCCAACAATAGTGATTTATGAAAATATAAACAAAGAAATGACAAATAAGTGTAAAAAACACATACAAAATCGGCCTGTAACCGTGACTCAAAATCCATGCATCAATGACTTATGAACAACATAAACACCCAAAGTTTTTGCATCTAGAAAATTTATATGCAACCATAATACCTTAATATGTTTAGTTTGGCTTGTTAGATTAAATCTTTTAAAGAATGAGTAGTATTGGCGAATAATATATGGATGATGTGATTTCGGGGATAAAATCATTTTAAGGGGTGGAGTGTTGTAACATACTAAAAACTAGGCATCTTGACTCTAGAAACTCTTATCCCATGATTAGGAGATTAGAATGCTTGGTTTTTTATATTTGACCAAACATGGATTCATATAAACTCTAACGCAGATGTTTGTAACTCTAATGAATATAGTTAAAGCATGTAACATGTACAACTCAATGATAAACCTAACATGTATAGCCTTGAAAACAAATATAACACATTAATTGGCATTAGGCTCTATATCAACATCACATGTCATGATACATTCAAATTAACCTAATAACCTAAATATGTACTAACATATAAGAGAGTTCATTAAATTTGTGACATAGAGGCTAAGATGTCTAATGAGAGGTATAATGTACTTAATACATGAATTGGAACAATAATTAGAGTTTGCATGACCAAAGATGTGAACAATGTACCAAGATTTAAGTTAATATTGAATTAATGGACTTAATAGGTCAAATAAGAAAAATAACCAAATTTGTGCATAATAATATAATGTAACTCTTTTGCTAAATATTTATGGATAATAGGACTTAATTAATGAATGATGATGATGTACCATTATAATAAATATAGTGGAGAAGATCCTAAAACCTAATTATATTAGAACTCATAAAAGGAAACTTCAAAACCTAATTCTAATGGCAAAATCGAGATCCTTGGGTCCCAAATATCTTGGGTTTCAAGTTTGGGTTTAATTGCATAATCTTAGATATCCTAATTTGAATGGGAAAGAAATGCACTTTCTACTATTCAAATTTTCAATTATTTAATCGATGTGTTCTATTTTTCACAATTTCCTCAAAATCATGTCACATGCTTTATTTTATCTTGTCATCCTTGTGGGTTGCCATTCGACATCCTCTATTTTTTCCTACTTTATCCACTTCCAGATTGAACGGCCACAGACCATCTTATACCTCCAATCCAATTTTTTTTGCATGCAATACACCTAGTGTTTCCTTTGTAGTTTTCTCTCAACTCATTGCCTTTTATGTCAAGATTCTTTCTCCTTCCATTTTCTCTTTCTTATTTGTTTTTTTTACCCCCAAAATGAGACTTAGACATCACCTATTTATATACTCCCAATTCTCCTACTTAACCAAAATGCAGTAAGTTGAGCGAAGAAAGATCCTGCCCCCTGAGCCTCCCTTACCCCAGACAAAACCACACCGAACCTCACGAAGTCATCTCGATGCCTCTAAGACTCATTGGTGGCACGAGAAACATCTAGTTAGTATGTGAAGCTTCATTAATCATCTATTTTCTTTGGTTCATGGTAAATATCTACTCTCTGTGTTGTTTCACATATCTTCCTGATATTATCGACTCGCCAATGATTGTCCATGTGACTCTTAGTTATTGCTTCTTCTCCTTGTCTTGGCATTTTTGACACCCCATGGCTTGGATAGAGGTTTGGTTTGGGACATCTTGTTATCTATTTTCTTGATTTTAGTTTTCTTCTACCTACGTCCATGGCAGGAAGCCCTTTTGGCTTCTTTGGCCATCCCTAGACCTACTAGAGGGGTCAATGAGATTGGTAGATTTTTAGGAACGCTTTTATGCAGTGGGTTTGATCAAGACTCTTGAGATCCTGAGTTCATGGTTTCTTGTGTGATGGAGGAAGATGGTCTCAGAGTTGACTTCCCTTGTATAACCCTCGTGTTTTTTGGTTTTGTGTATTGTTTGAGAGGTATTTTTGTCTTTTCGTTTCCTGAGGGTTCTTTGAGTGTGTGAATTTTTTATCATGTTCTGAGCCTGACTATGTGTTTATAGGGTCACGACAGCTAGTTTTTCCCTCATTTGGATATTCATGCACACATGGAATTTCTATATTTTATGATTGATCAGTTTTTCCAAAATTTATAATAAAATATTTATAGAGAAGAAAATAAATATTAAATGTTTTGCAATTGTGGGGTTTTTCTCCATTCAATGGTATATCTAATTCAAATCTAATAATAATGTGATTTTTGAAGGACTGTTCTAATTGGTTAGAAATACTAAAATTCTTATTAAAAATTTGTAGTTCAGAAAAATAAAGTAAAATGTGTAATCAACTCTGGTAAAATATAATCTACAAGATGATATACTTTTGATAACCAAATTCACTAAAAATAAAAAGGCGACTTTAGGGTTTATGTAAAATGTGAAGTTAACCCTAATTTCATACGTGCTTAATAGGTGGCTTGGAACCCTACTGTGAATCTATGGTTTATCTTGAATCTTGGTAGATTGAATATGAGGGATGTTTTGCATCTCTTATTATATATTGAGCAATTACCCATATTTCTCTTTGCTCTTAGTCCTTTGGGACATACTATCCTATACACATTCTCTCTCTTCTAAGAGGTTGATTTTTGTGAGAAATCATGTGTTGATATGGATCTTATTATGATGATAATCATTTGGATATGTTTGGTGGATCCAAATTTGAATCGTGTTCATTTATTCCATGTGGAAACCCTAATTTGAGTAATTGAACCAAATGAAACACTAAGTTTTAAGTTGTGGACTTTTATAATCTTGTGATGTATCTTAGTTGTAGACATTTTTGAAAACTTGTAATGGGTCCTATGACCCCACTTGATATCAGTTGGATGGTCCCATCTCTTATTTGAGCATGATTATACTTTATCTTTCCTGTCCTATTTGCATGTGTGATTGACTAGTCATAACTAGAATTAATGACACAATATAGGAATTGGGTTTTATTCCCCTACCAATTATAATATGTATATGCAATGGGTTTTATTTCTCTACTGGGCACTGGATTTTATTCCCCTATCTCATATGATATCATGGACTAGGTTTTATTCTCATGCCATGCACTGGGTTTTGTTCCCCTGCTAAAAATTATATATTTGTTTGGCATTGAGGTTTTAGTCTTCATGCCCCTTGGTATGGAATATATGGATTTTAGTATATGCTAGTCTATTTATTACTCACCATGAAACTATTTATAATGATGAAATTTTGTTAAGATATTGACCAAGGAAAAAAAATCTCTTATTATTTATCATCTTATTGAAATTCATATTCTTTTGATATCCACTTGGATGGTACTTTTCTCTTGATTTGGGAAGTGTTGATAGTTTATTTATGTCCTTATCTGTGATATTTCTCAATTCATATTTATATGCACATACCGACCTTTATGTTGATAACATCCATTTTGTCTTCTCTTATGGGGTATGCTTCCAACCCCTTAGGTGAAGGCCATGGTAGACCTGACATGATGGCATTGACCTATCTTAGAGAAGCTAACTCTCAAGAGATAAACATGAGATAGTTTAGACTTCCCTCTTAATGGCAGTTGGAGTTGTTTCTTTCATGTAGACCCAAAGTGGGTGATTACTATGTAAAACTTCTATATGATGATGCCATCTTTCTATACTTAGTTAGTGATTTTGTTCACTAACTAAACTTCTGATCTAACTAGTGACAACTGAATCAACTTCTTCCAAATCTATTCTTCCAAAAATGACAACTGACTTCAATATGTTTTGTACTTCCAAGAAGTACATGATTCTAGACAATGTGGACAATAACCAGATTATCACACTTCATGTAAGACCCTTGGCCTAGCTTTATGCTTGATTGCGCTTACTTTTCTTGATAAGATGACTAAACCTTAATCTAATCTCTTGATATGCTTTAACATCATGTGAGATAGTTATGATTTCATTTTGATCCAATTTGATTGATGTTTAAATTATCTTTTGTTATATATGTGCTTGTTTGGACCAACTTGCAATTTACCCATGTCAAGGCATTATCTTGAAATTTGTCACATGTAGGTTGTACCTTTGATACCTTGGCATCATGAGAGAGAATATGGTTGTATGGGGAGCCTTTTTGTGCCTTGGTTTGATGAGGAGAGAAGTGGTGATGTGTTGAGTGTTGTTTCTAGGGTTTGCTTTGATGCCCTATGTTGATGTTGACAATATGTTGACTATTTGAGTTTTGGGTCTTTCAGAGACCATCTTTGATGTTCCTTGGTGGTTTATCTGTGACCGGATGAAGTTCTTATGGTGCTTTGAGATCCCTATAGTCATAGAGGTGTGGAGATCTCTCTTGGGTCGCTTGACCTAGGGTATTTGATGTCTTGGGTCGCTTGGTTTCTCTGTGACCATGAGCCCTTGTGGCCATGGGTTTCCTTCAACCGATGGTCATGTAGAACCAAGTGAGGTCATTGGCCTTTCTTGTTTTTCATGACCTTAGTGGTTTACATGGTTTTAGAGGATACATGTTTATTCTTCAGTGGATAAGTCTTGTGAGGAAGCCTAATATCTTGACACCTAACCCCTTACATCTCCCTCCTACTCGTAAGTATATAAACTCAATCATACACGTGCAAGTATCTCTTTTAGCCTTCCTCCTTCTCCCTTCCACCTTGAGTTCAGCCTTGTGTCCTATGTGGTGTGAAGGATCTCATCCTTGGTGCTTGAAGGCCGAAATCCTTTGCATGTGGTGATCCAAGTTTGGAAGATACTCTTCATTGGTGATCTTTGGTGGTTCCTTGATCCTTGGTAAGTAATTCACCTCTTGTTTTCATTTTCTTGCAAAACCCTATCTCTTTTTTCTTCTCTTGGTCGAGTCCGTGGTTTTCCATGGTGGTCTTTTAAGAGACCTCTCTCCGTAGAGGTCAAATCCATGGTTCTCCATGGTAGTACATGAGTGAGATGAAGATCTTCTCCCTTTCTCCTTCTTTTGTTCTTTTTCGGCCTTGAGGTTTTGGATTCTCTTTCTTTCCCTTTAACCTAGGGTTTTCTCTTCTCTTTTGAGGTGGTGACTACCTTGGTCGTGGAGGAGATCAAACTATGGTTTTCTCTTGTATTTGGAGCTTCTTTCTTGGAGGTGGTGCAACCATCATCTAAGGCGGGTTATATCACTCTCTCTCCCAACTATTATTGCACTTAAATCTTACACGCAACTCTTTTTGCAACATGATTTACTTGCTGTTGGGTGATGATATTTTGATTAGGGTAATGTTCCTATTATGATCTTGCATGTAGTTGCTTCTTTATCTAAACCTAATTCTCATAGACAAAATCTAAGTGATGGGGATGTTGGTGGTTTTGCATGCAACTCAACCTTGGTTTTGTCATCCTATTTATGGTTCATGTGCCTTGCACGAGGTGGATTTCAGTTTTATTTTCATGTTCTTAATCTTGGATTCTCATCTCTCAACCCACGGTTCCCATGTTGATCACATGTGGTGCTTGATTCGGGTTTTGAACATGTTTAGTTACTTATGTTTTCCTCCCTTTAGGTTTCGGCTTGCAAGTTGATCATGTTTTGAGAGTAGTTTCCTCTCTTAGATGTTCTTCATTCTATGTTCCAAATGGTCGCATGCTTGGTGAAGTGTGATGGTTGATAATATGTTTCCTTGGATTTGGTCACTTGAATAACTTTTCTTCTTCGGTCGCATAAGATCTATGGATCCCTTCGACGATTTGAAATTGTGGAGCTTTGGTCGATGCCTTGAGGTGCTTTTGGTCACTAATTTTGCTTTGGTCCTTGACCTAGGTGGTTCTTGGTTCACTGACCAAGTTGGTGCTTTGTTTGCTGAAGGTGTTGTTTCCCTTTGACCATTTGACATGTATTGATGGCTTGATCACTAGTTTTGGTCACTGACTTAGGTGGTGCTCTTGGTCGCTGATGTGCCTTCGACCATGGTGAAGTTTTCTTCGACCGCTGGTGTGTTGTAGTGATGATTGGTCGCTAATCTTGTCCATGACCTTTGACCATCATGATGTATGTTCTTCAACCACCTAACCTATTTATCTCTTACTCTCTTTAGTTGATGGTTTTGCTTGAGCATGTTAATCCTTGGTGTTATGGAGGAGTGATGGTGATGGTTGACCTACATGTTCCAAGAATGTGGGAAGGTGATATACCTAGGATTTTTTAATAGTGTTGTGATGAAAAACCCTAACCCTAATGTGGGACTGTGATATAGTTGTCTACCTTGTGCAATGTGATAGCATGTAGTGATGATGCATTCTTTCTCTCTGCTACTTGTATGATCCTAACCATATAGGTGCTTAAACGTCATATCTAACGATTGCTATGGTGATGCTTATGTGATATAGGGTAATGATTGTGAGACATGGTGAGATATATATGATGATGTGACACATGGATTATGTGATTGGGTCCTATGACCTAGAAGAGGCTCAATGTCTAATAAAAGGTGATATCCTCTGGTGTTATGGTAAGGGATTGATATCACCTAGTGATGTGATAATGTTGATGGCCTTGTAAGGTAGTGGTATCATGTGATGATGTTACAAGTTCTTACTTCATACATTTTATATCTTCTAGAGTTGTAACATACCCTTATCTTTGTAGATCTTGTTTAAGATGTTTACGTTGTAACTTGATTGATGCTAAAAGATAACCCAATTGGCTTCACTAATCAAGTGAAACCCTAATCATATAGGTGTTATGTGCCATAAATTCATCTTCAGCATTAGTACTTTGTTGGATGGTGAAACAGGTATTCCCAAAGGAAACCCGGAGCACATACTATTGAGTATGTGAGGTGTAAGTGACTACATGTCCTTGACATCTTGATCTCAAGTGTTTTGAGAATGACTACGGCCAGGTCTCGGTGATGAGCATGTGATATGATGTGATAGAGGGCAATTGTAGTTGTACCTTAGTGATTGGGTTATATACCTGATTTTTCTAGCATCGTGAACTATACCAAGGAGGGCTAGGTGTTTTCTAGGACCATAGCCTTGACTATGAGTTGTTGTCTCTATAGGACTATAGCTTTGACTATAAGTTGTTGTCTTTGCAATTTGACTATATTTCATTACAGTGCAGACTCGAACTGACCGAGTAGTATAGGAGAAGGTCTTGGAGTCTAACTCTTCCGCTAATCTTGTATGGCACCAATTTTGACTTGATATTGGTCGGTTGGATTTGGGTGGTACGACTCAAATCCTTAGGGCAAAATAAAATATGTAACACACTCGTGTAGTATAATTGCTTAGGGTCAAATACAATTCACATTGGATGACCCCCTCTCCTTATCTTTGTAGTGAACTCTTGAACTATAATGCGGTAAGAGAAATCAATTGTTGTACATGCTCTTCATATTCCTTCTAAAAGTTTAAATTGTTCTACTTCATGGTTATCATTTAGTAGAATCTTATCAACCTGATATATATGTTATCTTATTGCCTTAAGTTTATTTGTGCATGTAATAGTTGCAGAAGAGAGTTATATCTCTCATTGGGATGTTCAGTCTCACCTCATTCCTCTATTGGCTTTCCCAGAAGAACCATCCTATGATACCTAACTGTGTCCTCTACCATTGTTGAACTATTGTCATTGTTGTGACCCTTGCTAACTCGGTCTCGGGTGTTCGGTAACCTCTTCATCCTTCATCGAGCAAAACCACTTCGTATGTTCAACATGTCCACACTTGAAATAGGTCTTGATCTCATACCATGGACCGGACGATCCTATCACTAACACTGATGCAACACTATGGGCTCCTGTTGGTGGAAAGCGACGACATCTGCCTCTGCTCGGTGACCACTGTGATTGACTCGCCAATCTCTACTGTGGCGGTGGTGCCAAACATCCCAATGAGAGATATAGCTCTCTACCCCAACTACTATATGTACAAATAAACTTAAGGCAACATGATAATATATATTATCAGGTTGAGCAGATTCAACTAAATGATAACCGAGTAGCAGAACAATTTAACTTTTAGAAGGAATATGAAGAACATGTATAATAGTTGATTTTTATTACTGCATTATAATTCAAGAAATCAGTACAAAGATAAGGCAAGGGGGTCATCCAATGTGAATCATATTTACCCTAAGCAATTTCGTTATATGACTGTATTATGTCTTTTATTTCATCCTAAGGATTTGAATCGTACCATCCAAATCCGACTGACCACTACGAAGTCAAAATCAGTGCCATACAAGATCAATGGAAAAGCTAGACTCCAAGATCTTCTCCTGCACTACTCAGTCAGTTCGAGTCTGCACTACAGTGACATATGGTCAAATTGCAAAGACAACAACTTATAGTCAAAGTGATAGTCATGTAGAGATAGCAACTCAAGGGCTATGTATCTGTAAAACACCTATCCCGCCTTGGTTCAGGTCATGTAGAAAAATAGGGTATATAACCCAATTACTGAGGTACAACTGCAACTTATCTCTATCACATCATATCACATGCTCACCACCGAGACCCGACTGTAGTCATTCTCAAAAAACTTGGGATCAAGATGTCAAGGACACGTAGTCACTTGTACCTCGCATACTCAACGCTATGCGCTCCGGGTTTTCCTTGGAAATACCCGTTTCACCATCCAACAAAGTATTGACGCTCAAGATGGATCTATAGCATAGGGCACCTACATAATTAGGGGTTCACTTGATTAGTTAATCCAATTAGGTATCTTTTAGCATCAATCAAGTTACAATGTAAACATCCTAAACAAGATATGTAATAAGGGTATGTTACAACTCCAGAAGATATAAAATGTATGAAGTAAGAACCTGTCATATCATCACATGATACCACCACCTTATAAGGCCATCAACATTATCACATCACTAGGGGATATCAATCCCTCATCATAGCATTGGAGGATATCAACCCTCATTAGACATTGAGCCTCTTCCAGGTCATAGGACCCAATCACATAATATGTGTGTCACATCATCATATCTCACCATGTCTCATAAGGTCTCACAATCATTACCATTTATCATATAAGCATCACCATAGCAATCACTAGATATGGCATTCAAGCACCGACATGGTTAGGATCATACAAGTAGGAGAGAGAAACAATGCATCATCACTACATGCTATCACATTGAACAAGATAGACAACTATATCATAGTCCCACATTAGGGTTAGGGTTTTACATCACAACACTATTAACAAACCCTAGGTATATCACCTTCCCACATTCTTGGAACATGTGGGTCAACCATCACCATCATTCCTTCACAACACCAAGGATCAACATGCTCAAGCAAAACCATCAACTCAAGATAGTAAGAGATAAAGAGGTTAGGTGGTTGAAGAATACATATCATGATGGTCGAAGGTCATGGCCAAGACCAGCGACCAAGCATCACCACAACACACCAGCGGTTGAAGAAAACTTCACCATGGTCAAAGGCACATCAGCGACCAAGAGCACCACCAAAATCAGCAACCAGAACTAGCAATCAAGCTATCAACACATGTCAAATGATCCAAGGGAAACAACACCTTTAGCGACCAAAGCACCAACTTGGTCAGCAACCCAAGCACCATCTAGGTCAGCAACCCAAGCACCATCTAGGTCAGCGACCAAAGCAAAATCAACGATCAAAAGCACCTCAAGCCATCAACCAAATCTCCACCATTCCAAACGGTCGAAGGGATCCATAGATCTTATGTGACCAAATAAGAAAAGTTGTTCAAGTGACCAAATCCAAGGAAACATCTTATCGACCATCACACTTCACCAAGCATACAACCATTTGGAACATAGAATGAAGAACATCTAAGAGAGGAAACTACTCTCAAAACATGATCAAAATAGGTGGTTATCAACTTGCAAACCAAAACCTCAAGGGTTGAAAACATAAGAGACTAAACAAGTTCAAAACCCTAGATCAAGCACCACATGTGATCAACATGGGAATCATGGGTTGAGGGATGAGAATCCAAGATTAAGCACATGAAAATAGAACCAAACTCCACCTCATGTAAGGAACCCAAACCATGAACCAAGATGACAAAATCAAGGTTGAGTTGTATGCAAAACCACCAACATCCCCATCATTTAGATTTTGGCCATGGAATTAAGGTTTAAATAAAGAAGCAACTACATGCAAGATCATAATAGGATCATTAACATAATCAATATGTCATCACCAACATCAAGTAAATCACATTGTAGAAAGAGTTGCATGTAGGATTAAAGTGCAATAATAGTAGGGAGAGAGAGTTATATAACCCGCCTTAGATGATGGTTGCACTACCTCCAAGCAAGAAGCTCCAGAGACAGGAGAAAACCCTAGCTTTGATCTTCTCCACGACCAAGCTAGTCACCACCTCAAAATAGAAGAGAAAACCCTAGGTTTAAGGGCAAGAAAGAGAACCCAAAACCTCAAGGATGAAAAGAACAAAAGAAGGAGAAAAGGAGAAGGTCTTCATCTCACTCATGTACTACCATGGAGAACCATGGATTCAACCTCTATGGAGAGAAGTTTCTCAAAAGACCACCATGGAAAACCATGGATTCGTCCATGAGAAGAAGAAAGAGTTAGGTTTTTGCAAGAAAAGGAAAACAAGAGGTGGATTACTTACCAAGGATCACGGAACCACCAAAGATCACCAAGGAAGAGTAGCTTCCAAACTTGAATCACCACATGCAAAGGATTTCATCCGCCAAGCACTAAGGATGAGCTCCTTCACACCACCAAGGACATAGGTCCGAACTCAAGGTGGAAGGGAGAAGGAGGAAGGATAAAAGAGATACTTGCATTGTAGGAGAGAGGTTATATGCTTAAGAGTAAGAGGGAGATGAAAGGAGTTAGGTATCAAGATATTAGGGTTCCTTACGAGACTTTTCCACTAAAGAATAAACTTGCATCCACTAAAACCATGCAAACCACTAAGGTCGTGAAAAACAACAATGGCCAGCGACCTCACTTGGTCCTATATCACCATCAGTCAAAAGAAATACATGGCCACAAGGGCTCATGGTCATAGAGAAACCAAGCGACCCAAGGCATCCAAAACCCTAGGTCAAGCGACCCAAGAGAGAGTCCCACACCTGTGCGACCATAGTGATCTCAAAGCACCATAAAAACTTCATTTGACCACAGAGAAACGACCAAGGAACCAATCAAGGATGGTCACTGAAAGACCCAAAACTCAAACGGTCAACATATGGTCAACATCAACATAGGGCATCAAAGCAAACCCTGGAAACAACACTCAACACATCACCACTTCTCTTCTCATCAAACCAAGGAACAAAAAGGTTCCCCATAGCACCATATTCTCTCCCATGATGCCAAGTTATCCAAGGTACAACCTACATGTGACAAATTGCAAGATAACCCCTTGACATGGGTAAATTGCAAGTTGGTCCAAACAAGCACATATATAGAAAAGATAGTTCAAACATTAATCAAATCACACCAAACTAAAAGCATAACTATGTCACATGATATTAAAGCATCTCAAGATATTAGATTAAGGTTGAATCATCTTATTAAGCAAAACAAGAACAATCAAGCATACATCTTGGTTAAGGGTCTTAGAGTAGCATTATTGAATCTAGCAGACCAACCATGAGGCGACTACTTCATACCATAGAGGGACTTGTGAAGATGACATACTAGATCTGACTACCCCTAATAAACAAACCTCAATTTTTACTCCATATAAATCTCTTCATCTTGATCATCATGTAGAGGCTAAGAGTAATAGCAGCCAAAGACAAGTAAATGCAAATATAAGTCATCTTTTCCACAGGAGAGAAGGTCTAAGATTGATCCTCCATAATCTTGAGTGTATCCCTTGGAAACTAAACATGCTTTGAGAAAATTAACACAACCATCTATACCCACTTCCATAATGTAAACCCCTACATTAGGCTTGCCATGCAGGCATGAAATAAGAGATTGTCTTTTTTCATGAAGAGTAGACATCTCCTCATCCATAGAATGATGTCAACCAGTGTGATGAAATGCAAATGAAACAGATAGAGGTATAGAGATAGATGATATATAATAAATTAAGGAATTATATGAAGGTGAAAGATGGACATATTGAACAAAGCTAGAAATGGGATACTGAATATTTTTAGGAGTGTAGGATTTGACACCTTGACTTAAAGCAATAGGAAGATTCCTCTTTGAAGTTGGATTAAGAACTATCTCTACTTGGACTTCTAACTAGAATCCACTGGATAAGAAGTTGAATTGTCTAGAGACTCTATTCCACCTACATTATCACATGAACCAGACTATACACATGCAGTCGTACGAGGAGTACACACCTGAGCTATTAGGGGTCAAGATAAGCTGGTTGTAACATGAGGACCATCACTTATAGGGGATCAAAGATAGGATACTCGATATTAATAGGAAGGTTTAGTATCTCCTCCACAACTACAATTGTCACTAAAGAACCATCATCAAAATAGGATGTGTCTTCAAAGAAGGTGACATATGCAGATACAAAGAAGTGATGTATTGTAGGGGTGTAGCACTTGTAACCCTTATGAAATTAGGAGTAACTTAAGAAAAATATTTGATGTAAGGTAGGGTTGTATCACTTCTAACCCTTTTGAAACTAGGAGTAACTTACGAAAAAATATTTGTTGGACTTTGGACTTGACTTATTTATACTTGAACCAAGACAATGGGCAAAATAAGCTCATCCAAGCACTCTCTATGGAACATTGTATAATGTCTTCATAGGATGAAGTATTTGAGCATGTGTGTAGTTTTGGAGAATAGACAGTGGTATACTATTGATGAGGTAGGTGAACATGTTACCCAGAATTATCTTGGAACATGCATAAGAAAGGGAAAAGAGTGAGCGGTCTCAATAATATGGCATATTTTTCTCTCAGTCCCCCATTCTGGTGTGAATTATGTGGGCAAGATCATTGATGGATGATTCCATGTGTAGAGGTGAAACGGATGAACTCATGGCCAAAGTACACTTGCATTATCAGAATGAAGAGTACATATATTCTTTTTAATTGGGTTGCCACCTTTGAACAAAAGGATCTAAATATGGACCATGTAGCATGAGAATAATAAAAAAAACAAAATATCAAAATACAAGTTTAGATGTAATACCCCATATATCATAATGTACTAACTTAGAAATAGACTTTGTTCTTTGACTCTACACAAAGACATACCTTGTGTGTTCCTGCAATTGACATGATTCACATTGCAAACCCTCTAGGTTGGACAAATCTGGAATCAAAACTTGGGCTATTCTACATATACATGACCAAGAAAACTATGCACCACCAAAGGATACATGATGACACATATTGTGGAAATCTACTACAAGTAGTAGAATCCAGTCAGTTCATATCCTTCACCAATCATCTTCCACGTCTTCAAGTCATGCCTAAAATGAGTATATGTTAAGAAAGTAATAGAGGCTTGAAGAGAAGGGGTTACTTTTCTAATTGATAGCAAATTAAAAGGAAACTAGGTAATAAACAAGATATCTAGAAGAGATATATGTAGAGTTAGTGACATCATCTCCATACTTTTAACATAAGCAACAAACATGTCTGCAAAGGTGACACCAGGTAGTTTAGGCTTATGAGTGTAGGTAATGAACATCTCTAGCACCCAGTAATGAACAACTCTAGCACCAAGTGATGTGACAAGTTGCACTAGAATCAAGGACCTAGTCTAGCTTGGACATCGGTGCCTTAGATGCTTGTGAAATGCATGCTGATAAATGAAACCTATCTACATTGGAGATTGAAGTCATTGCATACTTTGAAGCTCGAAGACACATCAACTGATCATATTCTTCTTTATACAAAGATATCTGATATGCAACCTCTTCTAGAGTATCATCAACAAATGTGATATTGGTGGACTTCACAGGGAATCCATATAACTCATCAAGGATTGCCACATTGGATTGGTGAACTGTGGACTCCTTATTACCCATGTTGATTACAAGTTCACACAAACAAAGAAGATACTAATCAAATAAGCAAAAAATAGACCAGGGAAAACAAATTCTACTTTATGGAGAAGACTCTGACTTCTTCTTCAGCAAGGGAGACTTTTTCTTCAAGAAATTAGACCAATAAAGAAATTAAAACCTTGAAATCAAGTTTTTGCCCACTTTGTAGAACCTAAGAACTTTAATATCATGTTTTTTGGTCTTGAAATTAGACTTTTGTAAACTTTGTAACAGCCCCACCATAGTACTATGCGGCTACAGTAGCTAGGGAGAAGGACCAATGCTCCCTCCTTATAATATCAATGCTCGTGACCTTCTCGAGAAAGGTAGTAAGATTAATGGTGCCTCATATGGATCAGAAGTGAGGGAGGAAAACAACCCTTAAACTTGTTGAAGACAAACTTCGTGTTGTAATAAAAACCATCCAAATGCAAGTTGATTGGAGAACAATTAGGGACATAGCCGGCGGATACCACCACAAGGAGCTCCCAGGACCAAGGGGACACAACACCCAAACAGGTTGATCCAAAATACAACCGGAGAAGGAGCATCAACTACTCCAATGATCGTCGATGCTATAATGTAATATTGTAGCTACAAACAAAAAAGCTAGAGACGTTGCTTATCCTAATGGATGTAGACCTTAAGTTGAGAATGAAAACTCCTGACAGTTTTGTTATATTTCTTTGTAGCTCTAATACCATGTGAAAACTAGAGCAAATTAAGAGATTCCTTTTTCAGCTTCTCACGATCATGTTACTTTATATTTATATACAAGAGACTTTACATACTTTGTGAAAAGATTTCAGAAGCTTCAAGTCTAAGAAAAATGCCATGTGAGATACAACTCAAGCATGCACAACAAAAGCTACGACAGCCCACGTCGACAAAGTCAATAATCATCAAATAAATAACCAAGAAGAGAACATGATTGGCGAAGAAGACCGCATCATTCTATTAAGAAACTTCAAGAAGAATACAAAGATTGTCGCCCACAATAGAATCTCATAACCCACTCTCATTCTCTCCCCTCTTTGTCTACCTTTTTGGCTTTCCCTTTTGGTGCATAATATTGTCCTACCTTGGCACACCCAAAGTTACCACAAGTTAGAACCCCACACATCAGCGCATCGTATTCCAACAGTGTCTACCTCTATTTATATAGATGGGGTCTCCCAGTTAGACAGTACAAGAGGATACGGTTATTCTATAGGAATTAGGAAATGAAAATATAAAAGGATAAGGAAATAATGTCTTAGACTCCAAGTATAACATTAATTTTCACTTTTCTAATATTGTTAAACATTATTTCTTATTCAATTAGGATAAGAGACAAAATTCTAACAATTTCAACCTTGTATCTTATCCGCTGAAGTTGCTCCTCTAAGAAGTATGTTCCCGTTCTTTTTCTATGCTTTCACCCTCATAAACTGCTTCCTCTTTCAAGAAGCTTATCACCATACACGTCTTCCTGGAGTGTGTGTCCAGACATGGTTACCCGAATCCTTCATATGAGAGCTCCTCGAGATGTACAGTTTGAGAAACTACACCACCTCCACTTGTGGTTGAAAGAACCGCATCCTTCGCACCTTTGGCCCCCATGCCATAGAGTTATGCCTTCTCTTCGTTGTGCCTATTCGAAAACACCACGTGATCAATCCAACCACAACTTTCTCTTTCCAACAGTTGACAGCTTCACCTTTGCACATGTTGAAATTTGTAGCTGACTTTGCAATCTCGCACCAGGCTGCTCTTGAGAGTTGAATACATGTAGTACTTTTTGGGTTCGTGATGCCTGCCACCCATGCTACTACTTCTTTTGGTTAGATAGTATCCAACCAGTCGATAGAACCAGATATCCCCCATGGCCCCTTGCCCCTTGCAAGTAAGTATCATGACTCCACCTCGCGTTGATGTTTCACAACTAGTGAATTCACACCCTCTTGTTTCTATAATAGTGTTGCCATCAATATTTTCTACCAGATGGCAACCATCGGTAGTTGTCGACGTCATCATACTTTTGTGCCTCCAATGTTTTCTGATCGTCTTGCCTGAACCCCGGTCTGATACCACTTAAAGAGATTTACGGGAGCTTCCAGCCCAAAAAAATGTCACGCGAGATACAACCCAAACATCCACAACAAAAACTATGATGGCCCACGTCGACAAAGTCAATGACCACCAAATAAATAACCAAGTGGAGAACATGATTTGCGAAGCATAATTCTATTAAGAACTTCAAGAAGCATACAAGTATTGTCGCTCCCTCAGAATCATGTGTCCACAATAGAATCGTATAACCCACTGCCCTCTTTGGCTACCTTTTTGGCTTTATATTTTGGTGCACAATGTTGTCCTACATTGGCACACCCAAAGTTACTACATGTTGGAACCCCACACATCGGCGCACCGCATTCTAACATAGTATGTACCTCTATTATATAGATAGGGATTCATGGTTAGACATTACGAGAGAATACAATTATTCAATAGAGATCGGGAAACGACAATATAAAAAGATAAAAAAATAATGTCTTTGGACTCCGAGTCTGGCATTAATTTTTACAATATTATTTCTTATAGAGACAAAATCCTAACACTTTGTACATAAGTCTCTAACTGTTTCTCACACTTATTGTAGGTCCTTGTTTTGAAAGAATTATAAATATGAAGTATTGATACTTATTCTATCTTTTCTCTCGTTTCTCCCATCAACATATCAATTTTTTGTCATTTGTTTTCCTTTTTCCCTCTTTTTATTCTATTATTTTGCAAAAGCCCGGATGGCAACTTTGTAATCTCATTTCATACATAAAAGAGACGGAAGAAGTTTTTAAACAAGTATCAAACTCACCTGGAGACTGTCAAAACTCCATCAGAATCACAATCACTAGACATTGACCTCAACGCCATCCTTTAGAGACGGAATTAACTTAGACCATACAAATGGGATCATTACAAATACTATGTACAGATGCAAGCTTTGGTTATTGGTTTTGGTTTCGGACTCCCAAGCATGGAAACCACACAGCACGACTTTTCCTGTCTCCGATCCAACACCTGCATCCAATACATGCAGATATCAATGTTTGTTCTTGGGCTTCTTCACGACCATGACCGTGCACTTGGCGTGGTGTGCGCAGTAGTCGCTGACGCTGCCCAGGAAGGTCCTCTTCAACACCCCGTACCCGTGGCTACCCACAACCAGCATGTCGGCGCCGTGCTTCTCGACGGCATCGCAAAGGACGCTTCTGGCGTCGCCTTCCATGACCTCCAAACGGACATCGCTCACCGAGTACGACTCGCATAACTGCTTGGCATGGTCGATCACCCGGGCGGAGATCCTCATCAGGTCGGACTCCACGAATGGGAGCACTTCCACGGCGCCTGAAAATTAAGAAAATTCCATGCCGGGATGAATGAGCTAGTAATATGCTGGCGAAAAGAAAACTCTCAAACTTATGAAGGAAAGTGAAAAAGGGTGATTGTGTTACACACCAGCCATGCTTATACCTGCCCCGGCGAGGCCGACAACGGAGGCAGATGCTGGCTTGGCATGAACCACGACGAGCCTGAACGCCGGAGCAGAGCCGGCCAGCAGGTTCTTCAGCGTCCACTCCAAGGCATAGTAGCTGTGCTCGCTCTCGTCGATGCCCACCATCATCACCGGAAGCGCCACCGTCCTCTCCGTCTTCACGCCGTCTCCTTCACCGTCCATCTCAGTCGCTGTCGATGAATCCCAAGTTCAACAGTACCTCCGCACTCTGTCTTCTCCGGAAACTAGTAGATCTCAAGAGAACTGAAGCGAAGCCTACTCAAAAGATGTTTATTTCCAGGTCTGGTTGTGTTACTGTTGTCTGCCAGTTTGACCAGTGTCGCGGGGACAGGTAGATATATGGGAGGCGCTAGTTGGGCGTGTTCAGCTCAGCTCAGCTCAGCACAGCAGTTGCCGTGGGCTGCGGTGCTGGGAACAGAAACCATTAGCGGGTTGATCGCCGTCTGTCATCCCCTTCCTGCCCTTTCTTATTTCGGGCTGTTGGCCCAATACTGATGACGAGCGACTTGATGGCGTGGCTCATCTGACCCGCACACTGAAAAACCGGGTGTTTTCTTGGGTCTCCGGGTGCTGGTTTCGCATTAGAAATTTACAATGGATAACAACGGTGGCGGGTGGGCCTTCCGGGCCCGCTGCTGCACTGGAAAGAAATGTCCCATTTTGGATAACGATGTCACTTTGTCACATGCCAGTGGGTAACATGTTCCGCAGCGTCTGGCAGAATTTGTTGGAAGTTATGCTCAATTTACATCCGAATCGAATCTAGGAAACATCCGACGTCATCAGGTTGCCGGATCCGCTACCGACGGGTTTAATTGGTAATCTATCAACAAATTTCGTTTTCAGGTAACTAGTTCGGTTCCAAAAACCCTTGTAAATGTAAACATAGAAGTTCTCGTCTCAATTTAGTTAATGTTAACACATTTTTACCATAAATCGCAATAAGTAAGACTTTTATAGTGTAGCATATGCACTGGATATCAAGGGAATGTCCTTATATACATTGCACTTATCTACGACTCATTTCAGACTTCAAAGAGGTTTTCTTTGTAGAAGTCCAAAAAGTTGAAATAGCATGTCACAAGTTTTTATACCCAACATCCCAAATCTGGTATATTAAAATAGAATAAAGAGTGCTCCTCATACTCGTTTCGCGTTGATATATTTCCCTTCAAATGATAATAATCATCAAAATTATGATTGGTATCTAATAAATATTAAATAATTAAAATACAATCATTTTTATAACAATGGGAAGCCAATAGAAGTCACTAGGAAATGTGTATCTGGTATCAAGACGCATCATTGTCAACATACAATCCTCACATACACAACCGAACTCGTAATACATTACAGAGTAGCAAACATGTAAATCAACAGCTGACAAACTAAAAGTTCAGTCCTTCATGTTTTGGGGATAAGAGCCATGAGTCTCACATCAAGGGGTTAGGATCTCTCTTTAAATCTGGCCCGACAGTCTTTGACTTGCACTATATGTAGGATACTTTTCATATTTATGTGTTAAAGCTCATGTAGGATTAGCCGCATGACATCCCAACTATGTGAGTCCACCCGATTCATTTGTAGGGCAACATCTCGAGCAAACATGAGTTTGGAAATGATATTCAACAATCATCAGGGGTGGTCTCATCATTGACATATCTTTGGTGGGGTCTAGATTCAGTTGTCAAGGAGAATTGTCATCTTGGCCTCCGTATGTGGATTTTCATTTAGAATTTGATCAGCCGGATTTTAAATCCATCAAGTAACTCTTTAAGTGTGTTTTCTAGGTTTTGTCGGGAGTTTATTGAATAGGGCTTGTGAGTTTCTTTAGGGCCTCTGGATAGAGGTCATGGCCCTTCTTCCGGAGACAAGCCATTCTGGGTTATAAAGTGTTTGTCTCCTTAGAAGCCTCTCTTGATGGGTCTCTTATTTTTAACCAAGAATTGTTGAGTGATTTTTAGGGGTGAGATTTTTATGAATTGTTTAGGACTCATGACAACACATGTGATCCTTCCTTTGTCAATCCCATAGTTCTAGTTTTAATGCTTACCTTCCTAAGCACTACATGGGTAACATCAACCCCATTGCCAATGGGTCTTATATGTGTTAGAGATGATATATATTACACAAATTATGTAAGATCCATGAATTCTTGGAGGCACCTCAAAATGTTTGTGACTATTTGTAGGTTTTGGGTTGACTTGAGTCTCAATTGATTATGTAGTAATCGTAAATATTGAAGGATTTTACTCAAAAATCTTGGTACAGAAGTGAATTCTATGGGAGTCTCCATCACGATTTGGCATGACTTGAACAATTCTCCAATGTTATGCCTAATGGATGCAACTGTTGTCTTTATGGCCCTTTGCTTCTATGGATAGGCAAAAAAAGGCATACACCTTGTAATACATAAGCAAAGGATATTTGAGGTCTTTGAATTTTGAAAACTCAACAAGGTGGTAAAAGTGTCTATCAATCCAAGAGAAATCCATAAGGGAGTAAACTTCCTTTTGAAAATTTATATTGTGGTTGTAGGTTTCCGTGAAATGGGAGTGGAAGTAGCTACTCTTTCTGTTAGTTTATCTTCTTGTACCATCTTACACATGATAAGATATTTGCACAACATTGAAAAGTCAAAGTAAAAGCTAAGAGGATACACATATTATGAGTGACCATATGATGGTTGAAATTGTACGACATGGTCATACTTCCCTTTGTATTTATCAATCTTGCTTAAATGTTGTGACTATAAGAAATTGATGATAATATTTAAAGGTTTTGGACTCCTCCATATTTACCTCCAAATCTTTTACTTTCAGTAGGACTTATGTTCGCTCCGATCTCCAAACCGTAATATAAACACGATTTAAACTCAGCGGAAGCATTCGATTAACAGCGAAAGATAAAAATCACATAAATTAAAACTTTTTGAGATAAGATCTTGAAACCATAAAACTCCTTCCATAGAAAAGGAAATAAACTATTTACATCTCTGATAATTACTTCTTGAGTAATTATATACAACATGCTACAAAATTCTCAAGAGTCTAACCAAAATCTCAGACACTAACTCCTAGGACCTGAGAGTATAGAGACGGCATAGGACTATCTAACTACATAACTCAGCAGTTAGTATCTCCACCTGAGATTCACTGCTGCTCCTGGTGCTGCTGCTGGTTTTGGTCACCTGTAGACTAGTTCCTCCGTCTTCGACGACCACCTAAAAAGTTGAAGTCTACGGGGTGAGACAATTTTAAATAATTGTCCCAGCGAGAGTTATAACTCTCCACTAGAAGCTTTATATAGCAATTCAAAGAACAACATAAGCAATAAAAGTTCTCAAAATATTCAACAGCAGTTTGGTAATAAGCAGAAGTTCATTATTTAAGAAATATGAAGAACATATGTACTATACAGTGTGACATCAATCAAGTATCTCGTAGTTCATCCTAAACAGATATACTACACGGTTGATTATATTTTACAAACATTATTATGCCCTACGGAGATTAGGTATACCGCTCATACTCCAACTGATCACTGTTAAGTCGCATCGGTATCATACCTAGGTCATCAAAAGAGCCGTATTCTTATGACCTCATCTTCCTCAGTCAGAGTGAGGATAACTTGCAGGACATCTTGTGTCTCTGCTAATATAGCTCACCAGGGTAATCTGGTAATTCTCTATTTTAGAGTTACAGTGGCATTCTGTACTCTCTTCGTCATCGAGAGATTTCTTGTTTATCTCAGATCGATGCGGTATAAGGATTTCCTTGAATGTTACAGCATAAACATATAGTAAAGGGTTGATGGATTAAGATACATCTACATCAATTCCTACACTAGGATGTAAGGATTTAGACATCCATATTCCCCCACATACTCAAAAGTATGCGATCCAGGAGTTCCCTTAGGAAAACCTGTTTCACCATCATTTGCTTTCTGACAATGATGGATCTATGATCAGGGCTCTACATGGTATGATTATACTTGATTAGTTAGGTACATTTCAGTACTCTTTTAACATCATACATGTTCTCAAACATTAATCATTAGCATAGCAGCTATGAAAATAGAATACTAAATATAACAAGTCTAACTCACATCAATTATCATTTCTCAATCATCTCATCCCAAGTCATCTGTTAAGCATGACCTTGATGATACTCATGGCTCTCACAACCCATCAATCTCATAAGATGCCACTAATAAGGCAACAGGATATTTCACTATCCATAAAGCTAACAACATGCTTTCAATGAATATAGTATCATAATCCTTACCTGGATATGATCATCCTCATATAGGAACCTGCATGATTATTTCAACTGATAACAGTAAATGATTCTTTTCAAAGAAGTTGTACCTTCCTACTCTTACTAGAGTTAGGTTCCCTGATTTTCATCAATTAGGGTTTACTATTCACATTACATGTCATCACCCTAGTATTAGGGTTTACTATTCACATTACATGTCACCACCCTAGAATTAGGGTTTACTATTTAACTCATGGTGAATTGAACTCATAACATCATCATGTATGAGAAACATCATCATTAAAGCTCTCAGATAAGATTAATATTCATCAATTATCATAATTAGGGTTTCTATGACCTCACATAGGTGGATCATACCCTAAACATGCACATTCATATGTATTGAAGGTACTTTACTTGAGTTTCCACCATAAATGGTACTTTCTCTCTCCTCTTACTAGTAGATGGTGATTACACCACTCAAGATTAGGTTGGGTCAAGTCCTCATTGACTATCATCAGCCAAATCACCATTAACATGTGATTAGGGTTTGATTAGAACAAGGTATTACTCAATTGAACCCCTCAAGGGTATTTTGGTAAATTTCCCATTGATCATCATCATGAGTCAATTCATTAGTCACTTAGTCCTTTAATGTCCTAGGTTACCATTAGGGTTTAGATCAGACCATCATTGAACTAATTACACCTTCAATTGATTAAGTACAAACAACCTTGAAGACCTTCAAACGGTTTCAACCTTCAACCACCAAACGGTCTTGAGACCGTTTGACCTCAAATGGTCTTGAGACCATTTGGGTGTGTTGACCGTTTGGTAAGGTTAACTTCCAAACCATTTGAAGCTTATGCGGTTTGAAACCATTTGATCAAAATGACTTGAGATCGATTGGTCCAAACGACCTTGAGATCGTTTGAGCCCAAACGACCTTGAGATCGTTTGAGCCCAAACGACCTTGAGATCGTTTGAGCCCAAATGGTCTGGAGAACGTTTGGCCCCAAACGGTCTTGAGACCGTTTGGATCCAAACGGTCTTGAGACCGTTTGGTCCAAATGGGCTCAAACCGTTTAGACATCAAAAGTGGTTCAAAAGTTACAATCGATTATGGTTATATATATTGAAGCCCTCAATTATCCAAATCCATGTAAACCACTTACAAATTGAGTCAATTAGGATGAGCCTTAATCAATTGGACACCAAATTGACCCTCAATTGAAAATCAATTAGGGATTAAGTCCATCTCAATTAGGGTTTCAACCGGATAGTCATCAATGTTCAACAATGTGAATGAAGTTGAGGTTGAACCCATAAATTGACCTCCAATTGGGCCCAAATGGTCTTGAGACCGTTTGCCCAAAGTTTGACCAAAAACCAGGTCGGTTGGATAAGGGTTGAACCCTAAATGGGTCTAAAATCAGCACTTTTATCATTTCTTCAATTTGTTGCAATTGGACCCTCAATCCATCAAATTACCTCAACCCTAGACCTCCAAACGGTCTTGGGTTGTCACCAAACGGTCTTGAGACCGTTTGGATGAATCCCCAAACGGTCTTGAGACCGTTTGGGTCCTTCAACCCAAAACTCAACAAGATCTATACTTGAAATCAGCAATTTCAACCCGATTATGGTTAGGGTGTTGAAGTGCCTTCAACTCTCAATTGGTTAGGAATTAGATTATGATTCTTTGTAGGAATGAAATTCCATTTATTACCAACGGACCCTAAAACGGTCGTCCCTTGGTCAACACTATCAAATGGTCTTGATACCGTTTTGATCCAAATGGTCTTGTAAGATCATTTTGAGATCAAACGGTTTGAGACCGTTTGACCTTAAACGGTTTGCAACCGTTTGGACCAAAAGGGTCCAAGGTCGGTTGATAAAGTTGCCTAGGAATTCACGCCCATCATCTTCAACCTCTATTCAGGTCGGTTACTCCACCGTTTTGCTTGCAAAAGTGCAAGGAAGAAGGGAGGTAGAAGAAGAACTAAGCACTAAAAGCAAGAACAAAGATATGCATATAAAGAAAAGAGTTTAGAGTTATAAAACCCACCTCAAACGTTGTTCCTAGAGCTCCAAACATCCAAGCTTCAAGCCTCTAATGGCGTCTTGAGCTCCACAACTCGGCCAGAGGTGATTCTCCAAGGAAAAGATGGGGATGGTCGGCTAGAACAAAGAATCTAAGTGAGTTAACCATATAACCAACCTTTTAAGAAGAATTCCTCCATGAATTCGAGCTTGAAGATGGTTCCTACTCACCTTATCACTAGTTGGTCATTCTCCCTGAGGTCCAGAGCTCTGCCTTGGCCATTTTGAGAAAGATGAGAAATGAAAAGGATAAGTGATACGTTCACTTGGTTTGCAAGGGTGAAGGTTTATATACTTTAGGCTATTTCCATCATAAGGACTTCTAGAACATGAAATTCTCATCTAAGCCCCTCCTTTTTTCTAAGGCACGCCCAAGATATACAAACTTATGCAAATCTCATCAAAACTCAAGATCTAAGGGCAAAGAAAACCAACCTTCAACTAGGGTACATATATGAAGGGTCTCCTTACTCGTACTTGGTGAATTTTATGCACAAAATCATTTTTCTTATCTGATTACTTATTCATGTGTCCATTTCATAATTTTTACTCTAAATGATGTCAAGAGTCATAAAAGATGTTCTAGAAGGTGTATTTTATAAATTGCACCCGACAATTTGGGTAAATTGCACTTTACTCCAAATTAGGGTTTTTAAGCACAAGGATCATTCCACAAGCTGCATCTTGATGCCCAAGCTTGGGAAATCCATCATCCCTCATCATATTCACTCATATGATGTCTCATCATCAAAAGAACATCTTAACCTGTGAACATTGCAAGTTAAACCCCTTAACTGGGTAATTTGCACATAGGTCCCTGCATTACAAAACAATGCTACAACTTTGTTTAAAAGGACAAAATTGAAAGTATATGTTCCTGAGGAACTTAATTACATGCCAGAGAGTATTCACAAGTATATAATTACATGTTTAGGCAAAACATCTAGGGTTAGGTTATAACCCAGGTCAGGGATGATACAAATTATCCACCCCTTACAAGGATTTTGTCCCTGAAATCGACAAAACATATTTTTAGGAGAAAAGAGTAGGGTATTTCCTTCTCATCTCATCCTCTAGTTCCCAAGTGGCTTCTTCGACACCACGATGGTTCCAGAGGACTTTCACAAGACTTATATCTTTCTTCTTTAACTTTTTAATTCTGTTATCAAGGATTGACACTGGTCCTTCCTCATAAGTTATATCTTCATTCAATTCTACTTCCATGGGTTGTAGAACTAACTCGGTGTCTGGGTGACATTTCCTCAGCATAGAAATGTGAAACACAGGGTGTAACTTCTGCAACTCTGGAGGTAACTCTAGTCTATAGGCTACTTTTCCAACTCGTTCAACAATTGGATAAGGCCCCATAAATCTAGGAGCTAACTTCCCTTTCCTTCCAAAATGAAGGACTCCTTTCCAAGGTGAGACCTTGAGATACACTCTGTCTCCAACCTGGAACTCTAAGGGTCTACGACGTCTGTCAGCATAAGACTTCTGCCTATCTTGTGCAGTCTTAAGCTGTTGTTGTATAACTTTGATCTTCTCTGTAGTTTGCTGCACAAGACCATGACCTAATAACTAATGCTCACCAGTCTCATACCAACAAAAGGGTGATCTACAACGTCTACCATACAAGGCTTCATAAGGTTCCATATCAATACTATGTTGATAGCTATTGTTATAAGCAAACTCTATCAAGCTTAGTGTAGATCCCAACTTCTGGTAAATTGGAGAACACATGCTCTCAACAGATCTTCCAAGGTCTGTATAGTTCTTTCTGACTGTCCATCAGTCTGTGGATGAAAGGATGTACTAAACCTTAACTTGGTGCCTAAAGCTCTGTGTAACTGCTCCCAAAAACGACTTGTAAACTGGGGACCTCTGTCAGAAACTATAGTGATAGGAACTCTGTGCAAATGCACTATCTCTTGAACATACAAATGTGATAACCTTTCAGCAGTATAGGTTTTTTGACAGGTAAGAAATGCACTGTCTTTGGCAACCTATCAACAATAACCCAGATGGAATCATGTCCTTTGCTTGTCCTGGGTAGGCCAACAACAAAGTCCATGGTCACATGATCCCACTTCCACTGTGGTATGGGTAAAGGTTGCATTGTTCCTACAGGCTTTTGGTGTTCAGCCTTAACCTGCTGACACACATGACACCTCAGAACAAACTCAGCTACATCCTTCTTCATCCCAGGCCACCAATATATATCTTTCAAGTTTTGATACATCTTGGTGCTCCCTGGATGCATAGCATACATCGAAGAATGAGCTTCCTCCAGGATTAACTTCCTCAGGTTATCCACATCTGGCACTATCATCCTCCCATGATAGCATGTCACTTGATCTTCTGAATCATGAAAACCTTCTCGCTTCTCATCAACATACTCAGATCTGATCTGCTAAACTGTAGCATCAACTTGTTGTGCCTCCTTTATCTGCTCTCTTAGGGTAGGTTTGATATGCATCTCAGCTAACAAACCGGCTAACAATGACACCTTTAACTTCACATTGTCTTGCCTTAAAGAGATAAGCATATCTCTTCTAGAGCATACTAAGGAACTTAGTTGTGCTCTATCCATGGTTGATGTTGCTGATTTCCTACTCAAGGCATCTGCAACCACATTGGCCTTCCCTGGATGGTAATCAGTTGTACAATTGTAGTCCTTGATTAACTCCATCCAACGACGTTGCCTCATGTTAAGCTCATGTTGAGAGAAGATATACTTAAGGTTCCTGTGGTCTGTGAAAATCTGGAATGTCTCTCCGTAGAGATAATGTCTCCAGATCTTCAAGGCATGAACCACAACAGCTAACTCCAGATCGTGTGTCAGATAATTCTCTTCGTGTTTCTTAAGCTGTCGGGAAGCGAAAGAAATCACTTGCTTATCCTGCATCAACACACATCTGAGTCCATTCTTGGAGGCATCACAGAAAACTATATATCCTTTTCCTTGCTCAGGTAGCACAAGCACAGGTGCACTTGTCAACCTCTCCTTCAACAACTGAAAGGACTATTGACACTTATCACTCCAAGCAAAAGGAACATCTTTCCGGGTTAACTTGGTCAAGGGTAAGGCTATAGAACTGAAATTCTTAATAAATCTTCAGTAATATCCAGCTAACCCTAAGAAACTTCGAATCTCTGTCGGTGTCTTCAGTTGTTCCCATTGTAGAACAGATTCTACCTTTTTAGGGTCAACACGAATACCCGAGGCAGATACCACATGTCCAAGAAAAGATACTTCCGGCAACCAGAACTCACACTTGCTAAACTTAGCATATAGCTTGTGTTCTCTTAGCAGGGTCAAAGCTTGGTGAAGATGCCGTTCATGCTGCTGAGCATCCTTACTATAGATCAGAATGTCATCTATGAAGACGACAACACACTGATCGAGGAAAGGTCGAAAGACTCTATTCATGAGTTCCATGAATGCAGCTGGTGCATTAGTTAGTCCAAACGACATAATTGTGAACTCATAGTGACCATATCTTGTCCTAAAGGCAGACTTGGATATGTAATTGTCCTTAATGCAGAGTTGATGATATCCAGACCTCAAGTCTATCTTTGAGAAGACCATTGCACCACGCAACTGGTCAAAAAGATCATCAATCCTCGGCAGAGGGTACTTATTCTTTATTGTTACTTTATTGAGTTGTCTGTAATCAATGCACAACCGTATTGATCCATCTTTCTTTTTAACAAACAAAACTGGAGCACCCCAAGGTGAAGTACTCGGTCGGATGAAACCTTTCTCAAGTAACTCTTGAAGCTGGTTCTTGAGTTCTGCCATTTTGGCAGACGCCATCCTATACGGTGTCTGGGCTATTGGTTGTGTATTTGGGACTAAATTGATTTCAAAATCAATTTCCCGAGGCGGTGGTATACCAGGAAGTTCTTCAGGAAACACATCTTCGAATTCCCTGACTATTGGAACTTCAGCAGAGTTGGGGCTCTCCTTGGTAACATCTACCACATGGGCCAAGAATGCATAACATCCTTGCCTCATCAGCTTATCAGCAACCATAGCTGACACAAGACAGGTGGTTAGAATCTTCCTTTCTCCTTGAAAGATCCATGTGTTGCTTTCATCAGCAAACACAACCAGCTTGGATTCACAATCCAAAACCACCTTATACCTTTCCAAGGTATCCATCCCAAGGATTATATCAAATCCTTGCATATCAAGTGGTATAAGATCCACTTGAATGCGATGGTCAGAAAATAAGAGGATGCAGGAAGAGCATACCTCCTGAAAAACAGTAGACCCACTCAATGGAGTCTCAAAAAACAAGTTGTCTGCCCTATGAATGACTGTCATATTGCAGTTGGGAATCACTCTTCGAGTGACAAAGGAGTGTGTAGCACCCAGGTCAATCAGAACAGACATAACACATGATTTAGACATATCAGAATATAAAAGTTCCATCTGACCTGCCACTACCCGTGGATTGACCACTGCATCTGGTGGGTTCATAGCATAGAACCTCGCTGTCGCCTGAGGTTGAGTTGGTGCTGACGATCCAGCTTGAGATGCTTGTCCACATCCCCTAGCTGCTCCTTGAGACTGCCTTCTCTGTGATCCCTGTTCATTCTGTCTCTGAGGCTGTGTCACACTGACAGGCCTAGACCTGCAGTCCTTCATCAAATGTCCCACCTTCCCACAGTTGTAGCAGCTTCTTTCCAGTTGTTGTGGTCTTGGTGGTCCTGTGACTGACATTGATGCTGAACTACGAGTCTCTTGTAGTGGTAGGCTTCGTCCTCTACCTCTACTCGGTGTGCACTGTGTCTGAGCACTAGATCTAGGTGGTGGAGGTGTAGGTGCAGAGAATCTAGGCTTCTTAAAGTCTCCATATGAAGAACCCTGGAACTGCGGATATCTCTTATGGGTTTGCCTCTTCTCAACTACGGATCTTTCTATCCTTCGGACTGACTCAACGAAGGTAGTGAATCTTTCCCGATTCTCTAGGGCAGACATGGGAGTAGTCATGTCGGCATTCAAACCCTTCTTGAATCTCCTGATTCTTTCTTCTTCTATGGTAGCCATGTGTGGACAGAACCGCAACAATTCCATGAACTTAGCTTCATACTCGCTAATGTTCATCATGCCCTGCCTCAACCTCTCAAACTGAGAGATCTTTTCGTCCAGGAAGGTCTTTGGAAAATATCTGTGGACAAATTCCCAACAAAAATCTTCCCACGAGATCTCTATTCCAGGTCTCTTCTGCTCTTCCATGGTCCACCAGTGACTAGCACTTCCTTTGAGAAGATAGACATCATGTCTAACCTTCTCAGCTTCAGGGATGTTCAAGATTCTGAAGGCTTTCTCCAACTCGGTTAACCACAAATCCGCATCTGCGGGGTCAGCTGTCCTAAGGTATTCGGTAGCTCCGACACAACGAAGTCGTTCGAACGTCTTATAGATACCTTGTCCTTCAGGCTGGACAGGTACCCTAGGTGCAGGCATGGGCATCCTGTCGGTGATATGTGTCATGGCAGTCATAAACTGCCCAAACATGGTTTGAACAGTTGGGTTACCCATGTCAGCTGGGTCAAACTGAGGTGGCTCAGGTACAAGTTGCTCTATTTCTGGGTTTCTTGCACCTTCCCGAGGTGCAGCAACACTACTCTCCGCCACGTACTCCTCGTATGGCTCAGACATCCTTATATATCTTCTTCTCCTGAGGAGCAGAAGATTCTATTAGATAAGGAAGAAACACTAAAGATAGACTCAACATCCTAAGTCCTATGTCTCTGTAGACTCAGCGAACCTAGAGCTCTGATACCACTTAATTGTTCGCTCCGATCTCCAAACCGTAATATAAACACAATTTAAACTCAGCAGAAGCATTCGATTAACAACGAAAGACAAAAATCACGGAAATTAAAACTTTTTGAGATAAGATCTTGAAACCATGAAACTCCTTCCATAGAAAAGGAAATAAACTATTTACATCTCTGATAATTACTTCTTGAGTAATTATATACAACATGCTACAAAATTCTCAAGAGTCAAAACCAAAATCTCAGACACTAACTCCTAGGACCTGAGAGTACAGAGACGGCATAGGACTATCTAACTACATAACTCAGTAGTCAGTATCTCCACCTAAGATTCACTGCTGCTCCTGGTGCTGCTGCTGGTTTTGGTCACCTGTAGGCTGGTTCCTCCATCTTCGACGACCACCTAAAAAGTTGAAGTCTACGGGGTGAGACAATTTTAAATAATTGTCCCAGCGAGAGTTATAACTCTCCACTAGAAGCTTTATATAGCAATTCAAAGAACAACATAAGCAATAAAAGTTCTCAAAATATTCAACAGCAGTTTGGTAATAAGCAGAAGTTCATTATTTAAGAAATATGAAGAACATATGTACTATACAGTGTGACATCAATCAAGTATCTCGTAGTTCATCCTAAACAGATACACTACATGGTTGATTATATTTTAGAAACATTATTATTCCCTACGGAGATTAGGTATACCGCTCATACTCCAACCGATCACTGTTAAGTCGCATCGGTATCATACCTAGGTCATAAAAAGAGCAGTATTCTTATGACCTCATCTTCCTCAGTCAGAGTGAGGATAACTTGCAGGACATCTTGTGTCTCTGCTAATATAGCTCACCAGGGTAATCTGGTACTTCACTATTTTAGAGTTACAATGGCATTTTGTACTCTCTTCGTCATCGAGAGATTTCTTGTTTATCTCAGATCGATGCGGTATAAGGATTTCCTTGAATGTTACAACATAAACATATAGTGAAGGGTTGATGGATTAAGATACATCTACATCAATTCCTACACTAGGATGTAAGGATTTACACATCCATATTCCCCCACATACTCAAAAGTATGCGATCCAGGAGTTCCCTTAGGAAAACCTGTTTCACCATCATTTGCTTTCTGACAATGATGGATCTATGATCAGGGCTCTACATGGTATGATTATACTTGATTAGTTAGGTACATTTCAGTACTCTTTTAACATCATACATGTTCTCAAACATTAATCATTAGCATAGCAGCTATGAAAATAGAATACTAAATATAACAAGTCTAACTCACATCAATTATCATCTCTCAATCATCTCATCACAAGTCATCTGTTAAGCATGACCTTGATGATACTCATGGCTCTCACAGCCCATCAATCTCATAAGATGCCACTAACAAGGCAACATGATATTTCACTATTCATAAATCTAACAACATGCTTTCAATGAATATAGTATCATAATCCTTACCTGGATATGATCATCCTCATATAGGAACTTGCATGATTATTTCAACTGATAACAGTAAATGATTCTTTTCAAAGAAGTTGTACCTTCCTACTCTTACTAGAGTTAGGTTCCCTAATTTTCATCAATTAGGGTTTACTATTCACATTACATGTCATCACCCTAGAATTAGGGTTTACTATTCACATTACATGTCACCACCCTAGAATTAGGGTTTACTATTTAACTCATGGTGAATTGAACTCATAACATCATCATGTATGAGAAACATCATCATTAAAGCTCTCAGATAAGATTAAGATTCATCAATTATCATAATTAGGGTTTCTATGATCTCACATAGGTGGATCATACCCTAAACATGCACATTCATATGTATTGAAGGTACTTTACTTGAGTTTCCACCATAAATGGTACTTTCTCTCTCCTCTTACTAGTAGATGGTGATTACACCACTCAAGATTAGGTTGGGTCAAGTCCTCATTGACTATCATCAGCCAAATCACCATTAACATGTGATTAGGGTTTGATTAGAACAAGGTATTACTCAATTGAACCCCTCAAGGGTATTTTGGTAAATTTCCCATTGATCATCATCATGAGTCAATTCATTAGTCACTTAGTCCCTTAATGTCCTAGGTTACCATTAGGGTTTATATCAGACCATCATTGAACCAATTACACCTTCAACTGATTAAGTACAAACAACCTTGAAGACCTTCAAACGGTTTCAACCTTCAACCACCAAACGATCTTGAGACCGTTTGGGTGTGTTGACCGTTTGGGAAGGTTGACTTCCAAACCGTTTGAAGCTTATGTGGTTTGAAACCGTTTGATCAAAACGACTTGAGATCGATTGGTCCAAACGACCTTGAGATCGTTTGAGCCCAAACGGTCTTGAGACCGTTTGGTCCAAATGGGCTCAAACCGTTTGGACATCAAAAGTGGTTCAAAAGTTACAATCGATTATGGTTATATATATTGAATCCCTCAATTATCCAAATCCATGTTAACCACTTACAAATTGAGTCAATTAGGATGAGCCTTAATCAATTGGACACTAAATTGACCCTCAATTGAAAATCAATTAGGGATTAAGTCCATCTCAATTAGGGTTTCAACCGGATAGTCATCAATGTTCAACAATGTGAATGAAGTTGAGGTTGAACCCATCAATTGACCTCCAATTGGGCCCAAACATAACCCAAAAGGTCTTGAGGTCATTTGGATGACCTCCAAACGGTATTGAGACAGTTCGCCCAAAGTTTGACCAAAAACCAAGTCGGTTGGATAAGGGTTGAACCCTAAATGGGTCTAAAATCAGCACTTTTATCAATTCTTCAATTTGTTGCAATTGGACCCTCAATCCATCAAATTACCTCAACCCTAGACCTCCAAATGGTCTTGGGTTGTCACCAAACGGTCTTGAGACCGTTTGGATGAATCCCCAAATGGTCTTGAGACCGTTTGGGTCCTTCAACCCAAAACTCAACAAGATCTATACTTGAAATCAGCAATTTCAACCCGATTATGGTTAGGGTGTTGAAGTGCCTTCAACTCTCAATTGGTTAGGAATTAGATTATGATTCTTTGTAGGAATGAAATTCCATATATTACCAACGGACCCTCAAATGGTCGTCCCTTGTTCAACACTATCAAACGGTCTTGAGACCGTTTTGATCCAAACGGTCTTGCAAGATCGTTTTGAGATCAAACGGTTTGAGACCGTTTGACCTTAAACGGTTTGCAACCGTTTGGACCAAAAGGGTCCAAGGTCGGTTGATAAAGTTGCCTAGGAATTCACGCCCATCATCTTCAACCTCTATTCAGGTCAGTTACTCCACCGTTTTGCTTGCAAAAGTGCAAGGAAGAAGGGAGGTAGAAGAAGAACTAAGCACTAAAAGCAAGAACAAAGATATGCATTTAAAGCAAAGAGTTTAGAGTTATAAAACCCGCCTCAAACGTTGTTCCTAGAGCTCCAAGCTTCAAGCCTCTAATGGCGTCTTGATCTCCACAACTTGGCCACAGGTGATTCTCTAAGGAAAAGATGGGGATGGTCGGCTAGAACAAAGAATCTAAGTGAGTTAACCATAGAACCAACCTTTTAAGAAGAATTCCTCCATGAATTCGAGCTTGAAGATGGTTCCTACTCACCTTAGCACTAGTTGGTGATTCTCCCTGAGGTCCAAAGCTCTGCCTTGGCCGTTTTGAGAAAGATGAGAAATGAAAAGGATAAGTGATACGTTCACTTGGTTTGCAAGGGTGAAGGTTTATATACTTTAGGCTATTTCCATCATAAGGACTTCTAGAACATGAAATTCTCATCTAAGCCCCTCCTTGTTTCTAAGGCACGCCCAAGCTATCCAAACTTATGCAAAGCTCATCAAAACTCAAGATCTAAGGGCAAAGAAAACCAAACTTCAACTAGGGTACATATATGAAGGGTCTCCTTACTCATACTTGGTGAATTTTATGCACAAAATCATGTTTCTTATCTGATTACTTATTCATGTGTCCCTTTCATCATTTTTACTCTAAATGATGTCAAGAGTCATAAAATATGTTATAGAAGGTGTATTTTATAAATTGCACCCCACAATTTGGGTAAATTGCACCTTACTCCAAATTAGGGTTTTTAAGCACAAGGATCATTCCACAAGCTGCATCTTGATGCCCAAGCTTGGGAAATCCATCATCCCTCATCATATTCACTCATATGATGTCTCATAATCAAAAGAACATCTTAACATGTGAACATTGCAAGTTAAACCCCTTAACTGGGTAATTTGCACATAGGTCCCTGCATTACAAAACAATGCTACAACTTTGTTTAAAAGGACAAAGTTGAAAGTATATGTTCCCGAGGAACTTAATTTCATGCCAGAGAGTATTCACAAGTATATAATTACATGTTTAGGCAAAACATCTAGGGTTGGGTTATAACCCAGGTCAGGGATGTTACAAATTATCCACCCCTTACAATGATTTCGTCCCTGAAATCGACAAAACATATTTTTAGGAGAAAATAGTAGGGTATTTCCTTCTCATCTCATCCTCTAGTTCCCAAGTGGCTTCTTCGACACCACGATGGTTCCGAAGGACTTTCACAAGACTTATATCTTTCTTCTTTAACTTTTTAATTCTGTTATCAAGGATTGACACTGGTCCTTCCTCATAAGTTATATCTTCATTCAATTCTACTTCCATGGGTTGTAGAACTGACTCGGTGTCTGGGTGTCATTTCCTCAGCATAGAAATGTGAAACACAGGGTGTAACTTCTGCAACTCTGGAGGTAACTCTAGTCTATAGGCTACTTTTCCAACTCGTTCAACAATTGGATAAGGCCCCATAAATCTAGGAGCTAACTTCCCTTTCCTTCCAAAACGAAGGACTCCTTTCCAAGGTGAGACCTTGAGATACACTCTGTCTCCAACCTGGAACTCTAAGGGTCTACGACGTTTGTCAGCATAAGACTTCTGCCTATCTTGTGCAGTCTTAAGCTGTTGTTGTATAACTTTGATCTTCTCTGTAGTTTGCTGCAGAAGATCAGGACCTAATAACTGATGCTCACCACTCTCATACCAACAAAAGGGTGATCTACAACGTCTACCATACAAGGCTTCATAAGGTGCCATATCAATACTATGTTGATAGCTATTGTTATAGGCAAACTCTATCAAGCTTAGGTGTAGATCCCAACTTCCGGTAAATTGGAGAACACATGCTCTCAACAGATCTTCCAAGGTATGTATAGTTCTTTCTGACTGTCCATCAGTCTGTGGATGAAAGGTTGTACGAAACCTTAACTTGGTGCCTAAAGCTCTGTGTAACTGCTCGCAAAAATGACTTGTAAACTGGGGACCTCTGTCAAAAACTATAGTGACAGGAACTCCATGCAAACGCACTATCTCTTGAACATACAACTGTTATAACCTTTCAACAGTATAGGTTGTTTTGACAGGTAAGAAATGCACTGTCTTTGTCAACCTATTAACAATAACCCAGATGGAATCATGTCCTTTGCTTGTCCTGGGTACGCCAACAACAAAGTCCATGGTCACATGATCCCACTTCCACTGTGGTATGGGTAAAGGTTGCATTGTTCCTATAGGCTTTTGGTGTTCAGCCTTAACCTGCTGACACATAGGACACCTAAGAACAAACTCAGCTACATCCTTCTTCATCCCAGGCCACCAATATATGTCTTTCAAGTTTCAATACATCTTGGTGCTCACTGGATGCATAACATACATCGAAGAATGAGCTTCCTCCAGGATTAACTTCCCCAGGTTATCCACATCTGGTACTATCATCCTCCCATGATAGCATGTCACTTGATCTTATGAATCATGAAAACCTTCTCGCTTCTCATCACCATACTCAGATCTAATCTGCTGAACTGCAACATCAACTTGTTGTGCCTCCTTTATCTGCTCTCTTAGGGTAGGTTTGATATGCATCTCAGCTAACAAACCGGCTAACAATGACACCTTTAACTGCACATTGTCTTGCCTTAAAGAGATAAGCATATCTCTTCTAGAGCATACTAAGGAACTTAGTTGTGCTCTATCCATGGTTGATGTTTCTGATTTCCTACTCAAGGCATCTGCAACCACATTGGCCTTCCCTGGATGGTAATCAATTGTACAATCGTAGTCCTTGATTAACTTCATCCAACAATGTTGCCTCATGTTAAGCTCATGTTGAGAGAAGATATACTTAAGGTTCTTGTGGTCTGTAAAAATCTGGAATGTCTCTCCGTAGAGATAATGTCTCCAGATCTTCAAGGCATGAACCACAGCAGCTAACTCCAGATCGTGTGTCGGATAATTCTCTTCGTGTTTCTTAAGCTGTCGGGAAGCGAAAGAAATCACTTGCTTATCCTGCATCAACACACATTCGAGTCCATTCTTGGAGGCATCACAGAAAACTATATATCCTTTTCCTTGCTCAGGTAGCACAAGCACAGGTGCACTTGTCAACCTCTCCTTCAACAGTTGAAAGGATTGTTGACACTTATCACTCCAGGTAAAAGGAACATCTTTCCGGGTTAACTTGGTCAAGGGTAAGGCTATAGAACTGAAATTCTTAATAAACCTTCGGTAATAGCCAGCAAACCCTAAGAAACTTCGAATCTCCGTCGATGTCTTCGGTTGTTCCCATTGTAGAACAGATTCTACCTTTTTAGGGTCAACACGAATACCCGAGGCAGATACCAGATGTCCAAGAAAAGATACTTTCGGCAACCAGAACTCACACTTGCTAAACTTAGCGTATAGCTTGTGTTCTCTTAGCAGGGTCAAAGCTTGGCGAAGATGCCGTTCATGCTGCTGAGCATCCTTACTATAGATCAGAATGTCATCTATGAAGACGACAACACACTGATCGAGGAAAGGTCGAAATACTCTATTCATGAGTTCCATCATATGATGTCTCATCATCAAAAGAACATCTTAACCTGTGAACATTGCAAGTTAAACCCCTTAACTGGGTAATTTGCACATAGGTCCCTGCATTACAAAACAATGCTACAACTTTGTTTAAAAGGATAAAATTGAAAGTATATGTTCCTGAGGAACTTAATTACATGCCAGAGAGTATTCACAATTATATAATTACATGTTTAGGCAAAACATCTAGGGTTAGGTTATAACCTAGGTCAGGGATGTTACAATTTCCTTCACAATGGGACAAATGGTGGGTTCCATTTTGGAGATTTCAAACTCCAAATAACTTTGGAAAAAACTATAGTGGAAGGTTTCTTTTGTATTGGAAGAATGAGTTTGTATGGATGAGATGAGTATTCAGATGACCCTATCACGTAAGGCCAGCACCATGGTGGCGGTTGAGGTCAAAGCATGAGGTTGATAGTTAGTTCCCACTAGTTCACGTGAGGCCAGAGATAATCTTATGATCTTATACCAATTTGAAATTTATGTCCCAATCAATAATAAATTCAAGTTATTTGTTATATACTTCATTGTGATCATCAACCTTGTTCTCTTAGGATATATGATGAATTAGGATTCTTTAGTTCTTGATTTAAGATGTGAATATCTCATACGATGTATAGAAACTGACTAGGGCCCAGTTTGAATGGTCTTGGATTGATGATAGCCTCAGTCCTACGATTGTTTAGAACATATTATTGTCCCATAGGAGAATTATTGGAACCTCCCTTTTGAGTTATCAGGGATTATAGTTAACAAAGAAAAATCCAAAATGCAAACATCATCATATTCCAAAAAATATATTGTGGCAATCATGATTAGGAAATAAGGAAGAAACTTGGACACTTTCTTCCCTTTTTCATAAAAGCTTAGAAAAATGTCACAATATTATGTAACACATCTTTTTCATCGACCATATTGAAATTCTATAATAATAAATCTCTCACTTTTCATTGTCTACCAAAATGATTAAAATGTTGTTATTAATATATAGTTTAGACTAGATCATATTACATGTAAAATAAAAGAAAAAAAGAAAAACACCGTACAACTCCTCCCAGGAGAAATAAGAGTGTATGTTCAAAATTAAAGTAAATTTATGTTGTATAAATATTATTCATGACAAACTCTATGATGGATGGCATGATACCAAGAAACATTACGTGACCCAGAATGGGACTTATATAGAGCCTCGACGAGTGGTAAACTCCCACTCCAAATAGGAAAATATGTATCAAATTTAGATGACACATATTGATATTAATATAATTTAACATGTATTGTATTACAAGTCTTGCAAATAATTAAAACATGGAATTTTACTAGATTGTGAAAAAAGATTAATTAATTAGAAAAGAAACTTTTAGGTCAATTTCTTGTTAGGTATCTATCTTTCAAGAGTATATTTATATCTCACAAACATAGTTATCTCAAAACTAAAACCTTACGATGAAATTCTATAAACACTACATCTAAATACGTCTTTTTAATTTCATTGACAAAATGTGTATGATGCTCTGCCAACTGGACCATGAACATATTTTGTAGTATGGAACCTAAGGAGTAGGAAAAGTGTGGCTATTGAACCAAACTATTCTCACAAAAGATATGACTTCAGCATAATCATAAGTTGATTAAAAAATCCAGTATATTACATAAATCATAGTTGACTTGTTATCCAACATTACTAACCAGGTCAAATACCAAGTGGATACAAGTAGACAACAACTTATTCTAACTCCACAATGATTACTTATTAGTTCACTTATATGTGAGGTGTATATTCAACAACAATAGGATCATCAACTAGAGGTAAATGGAGTACAATGCAATGACTACTTCCCAATGGGGTGGGCTTTCTATTTTCACAGACATGGTTGAGGAGTTTCTTGTAGTTTTCATGGATAATTTATCAAAATATACAATGATTGTTTTGATGGGAATATATCAAACTTATTTAGGATATTGTAAATATGCGAGAAAGCACACCTAATTTTAAATTGGAAGAAATGTCATTTGATGGTTAGTGCAAGGATAGTTTTGGGATGCAAGTTGTCTTTCAAATGAACTGAGGTGGGCCCGAAAAAGATATAAGTCATTTCACAACTACAATCACCTAATTCTATAAAAGTAGTAAGAGATTTTCAAGACATGTAGGGTGCTATTTTAATTATTAAATTTATAGAGTTGTGCAGTAAAATTGAATGCCTTCTAAATATAAGTAAATAATAATTGGTCAACATATTCACATATGTGTATTTTATTACTTATATTTTTAATTGATATATTTATTATGTGCAAAAAAAATGAAATTTAATACATAGATTAGGAATATCAAAAAATTATTTTCCTCTAATAATTTCATAGTTTAAAATGCAATTCACATTTTATGTTCATAATCTTTGATTCATGTAGTTTTAGGTTATAATGACTCAAAGGTCTTAAAGTCTTTACACTCACGTGGAACTTCTTATTCATTTTTTTAGAATGAGATTAAGAAGTTGCAAAATTTTGATCTTATGTATAAATTTATATGTAAGAAATAGACATATATAATTATTTTGAATACTATTTTCTATAAAAATAAATATGTATATACGACATTACATCTTTAACTAATTTTTGTTTATAATAATGTAGTAAAGTGACATGATACATCACATTATGATGTAGCACAATGTGCATCATTTTATCCTCAATGATACTAGGTATTTCTATTTTTTTATTTTTGTTATGAAATATCATATATTGTTGATCGTGTACTTCAACACATTAAAACTTATCATGCATTGAACAATGGTCTAACACATTTTTCATTGCATTTTCTTAGAATGCATTTAAAGATAATTTGACCCCCAATGATGAAATTCTGATTCCACCCATGGTTAGACCTGTCAAACTGGGTCAAAATCCGCGGGCACCCACGGGTCGACCGGTTTAAGTTGGGTTTGGGTGATGAAATTTGTCACCCGCTAGAAATCACCCAAACCCATACCCACCCGTTTATTTAGTGGGTTTCACAGGTGATTCGCGGGCATCCGCGGGTGCCCAGTAAACTAAACAATATATTAATATAAATATATTATCTATATGACCCTTAAGACATGCAACACATGTACATTTATCAATCAACTAAATTGATGATGTGTACTGTATATAATATAAAGAGTTAAAGTCTAACTTTCTTTATTGATATCCTTTGTTAATTGTTTATACTAGTGGAAACAAATTCGTTAGCTTCTATATTATTTTTATGCTAATGAATATATAGTATAATGCATGTTTTATATTCAATTATAACAATTATATTCTCTTTCTGTTCACTTTATGTATTAGACAATCATAAGAACAGGAAACATCAAGAACTTTTAGCATAAGATGACAAAATATAGTGTTGTTATGGTAATATGTTATGCTATTTGTAACATCTATATCATTTAGTTTTTTTATTGTACATTGCAGAAATGGTTATTTTTTATTTTGTCTCTTACATTTTATTTCAAAAAATCATAATAGATATTACATTGTGTTGGACACAAAAAGTAGTGGAAGCTTGCCCTCATTTTGTTATGTTTACACTGAAAATTATTAATGAATCATTCTACTCTTTGTCGTAGTGCAGAAACAAGCAATATCTTTTCACTGTGCACATATTATATGGGCACCCGCGGGCGACCCGCAACCCGCTGGGCCGGGTTTGAGTGTGCTACTTCCCCACCCGTTTAACATTGGGTCTTTTTGACCCGCACCCGCGAGACCCAAACCCGCAACGACCCAACCCAAACCCAAGCCACCCACCTGTTTGACAGGTCTACCCATGGTCATAGAGAATGCACAAAAAATGAAAATCATTTGCTTATTAGTTTAATTTACTTTTATTGCTTATAGCTAAACTAAACAACCTTTATAATAATTATCTTTATTAATTATTTTTCTTCATAAAGCAAAAATATTGTCCTTTAAGTTCAATTTTAAATCTATATTTCTATAAGATATGTCCAGTTGTAGGTGGTGATTATTGCACGTTAGATTAGTTAAAGCCTAGAATTAACCTCTTAGTCTCATTTCTTATTTTGTAATTATATATATAAAATATTGGCACCATTATCCGGAACAATATATTATTTTGTGTTTTTAATATCTTAAGATAAAGTTAATAATTTTCATTTCTTGGTTCTTTTAGTATTTTTTGGTATTATTCAATTCCTTAGCTTATTTTTAATAATTTTTATTGGGTTCCATTATTTTGTTTATCTTTCTTACAAATTTTCTATTATAGATTTTTGTATTTTACTATTTTCTATTCTTTTGTATAGGGAAAAAGAAATTCCTTACTCTAAATTTCTATTTTTCAAGCATTCTTTTTATATGGAATGCTCAGCACCGCAAGCCATCCAATGTAGAAGATGAGGCTCTTTAAATCATAATATATGGGGCTACCCTGGTTGGAGGCTCAACATCGAGTATAATGTCAAGATCCTCAAAAAATATATGAAGTAGACTATAATCAACAATATTCTTGGAGATACTATAAGGAGTTGTGTTGTGTAGAACTATTAGGATAAGTCAAACTACATTTAGCAATACTAAGAGAGTTATGGTGAAGAGCCTCACTATATAGATAAACATCCACGTAGGTTATGAGATGATGGATGCCCTCAAATAGATGTTATCTAAAAAATAAGCAATGCTATCTAACCAACAAGTAATGCCAGATCATGGAGAATCTCAAAGCAAAATATTGTAGGTGCAACTAGTACAACTGAAAGCATAACTCTCCCAGACAGTCACAATTCTTGAGGGTGAATAACAGAGAACCCTGGGTAAGATTCAACAGTTGAAATTTGTGATTGTTTGACGTAAGGTCTTGATGTAAATTATCTTTCTAAGGACGTGCCAATGGTAAAATATGGGTATGTAAGAGAATTTTAGAAGTTCAGCTTGCATAAACATAGTGTACTCGGATAGTCTTGTATCAATGTCACGAGACTTGCCAAGAGTCTGGTGGATCACAAGTCGGGAATTTGTTTGCCTTTCTCCTATTATTAATTATTATAATAAAGAGAGAGATGGGGTGTATCACCAAAAATAAGGAAAACATGCCAACATACATTAAAAAAAATGTATTTGTAAAATTAAAATACCATTCCAAATCAAATAGAGGAGAGATTCTCATTCTTCCTTTTACACATCCATTCACTCTATTTCCACCTAGGGGCTCAACATGCTCATTCGATATCCATTTGACGTAGCCTAGGTTGGATTGTGTGCATACTTGTTATTTAGTGAGATTCCTCAATTTTTCAATAAATCCTTAGAAAAAAATGATATTTGGGATTGTTGTGAGGAAGTGTGTTCTCAAAAAATTTCAAGAACAAGGATATCAAAAGTCAGGTTCTATGATCAGAGGAGGTTGGGTACCTTAGACATATTAGTGGTAGGGATTTAAATATTATGTGAGTATGAGGCATGTACATTGGTTGAAAGTATCTATTTAAGCTTTCTTTTAGACTTTCTATTACTCGATGAAGAAACAACATTCTAACCCAGGGGTATGTGATGAATATCTATTCATCATGGTTTTATTTGTACTTTACATTTGACTTTGCATGTTATATTACATTTTTATATAACATTTCACTTGTTTTAGGTTTTTAGTAGTTCGTACCAAATACTTAATACATTTTAGTGTTTTGTTTATACGTTGATTCAAGTAGAAGACATGATTATTATCCCTCCATGAAAAAATGATCAAAAATTGTATATTTATCCTTCCAACTCCAGCACAGAGTGAGCATCTCACACTCACAGATCGGTTGGATAAAAAAGTACAATAGGTAAATAATGTGGGTCTAAAATTCACGTTCAAACTCATAATTAGGTGATTCAAAAGTTGTTGAATGTGTAATAATTATTTACAAACCAATGATATATACTAATATAGCCAAACAAGAATCACCCTTGGGTCGATTGATTGGGCAATCAAACATTTCATAAGTTAACAATAAAATCCACTCAATTGAATGAATAAATGAATCGATTGGTTTGCTATTTTGAGAAAGAACGGTGAATTTCCAAAAACTATAAAATCCATCCATTATCCTGGTTCAATTTCCCAATCAACGTATTAGAGCACATGTCAAGCTATAGATAAATTGCCTAGTTTTTCAGCCCAGTTGACGGTTGGTAAGTGTATGGAATTTCTAAATCATTTTCTAATTTTACATCTGATGTTGGGATTAGGAAATTCAATATATGTTGGAAATGTAATTCACTTATCTATAGAACAAGTATATTCACTGACATAGAAAGTCACTGACCAGACCACAAATTGCAGGAATCTCCTATACCATAAATTTAAAGAAAATAGTTGTTAGTTGTTAGATCATTTTGACTCATTTGAGATTTCACTAGATGATATAAAAGCAATCGAGGGATATCTAGGGTGGAGTTTCATGATCTATCTCTCCCATCCACAATCCTAGACATCATTGGGGAGAAACAAATATGGAAGTTGATGGCTTGACATGAAGAAGTGCTCTGATGGAGATCATGACCAAATATTCCAGTCATTATTCAGGGAGTGATGACCAAAGATCATATCCTACACAATACTATCTTCTCCATGAGCTTCTTATTGTTATATATTTTCTCTTGAGTAGAGAGTAGATCTATTACTAGGGCACATGGATTAGCCCCATTGTTCATACTCTATTTTCTGTACTATGAATTCTTATTTGTATAAACTTCTAAATTGAAATTTAATTGTTTAATGCTTGCTTTGTTGCCACATCATCTATCTTGCATGATTATTACAATCTTGGATGTAGAGACCACAAAATATAAGATTAGAATACCAAATGTAATCATTGGACCCCAAATATGATCATGGAACGATGCTCTCTAGGGTGATAGATTAATGATTCATATGTGGCAAGACCTCAACAGTTGCAAAAATACATCATATTCTGAAAGGATATGAAATCATTATCCCAAATACATTAGCCATATCAATGAATGATTTAATGTTTAGAATGATTATATATGCAATATATGTTAATCCCATTTTCATGGTAAGCTTATCATATATCATTTAATTTTATTTTCTTATTTAGTTCATTGAGTTAATCACACAACCTTTCAAATAATTGTCTTGTTAGTTGTTTTTTTAGTTAGGATAGAAATACAATTTGTTCTTAAAATTAGTATCCTTTGGGTTTGATCCTAAAGCTATATTGCAATAAGACTCGTCCACTTAGCGGTGGTTATTATTGCACATTAGATTAGGTAAAATATAGGATAAATATCTGAGGTAAATTTGTTCTTCTCTAATCATATACATCAAAACATCAAGATTACCAAAGCTAATATTTCACAAACATCAGGTGATGCATACTATTTTCATATTGCTAGTTCTAACCAGTGGATTCTTGATTCACTGGTAGCATATCAAATAATAAGTACTAAAGAACATGTGTGGTTGATGGGTCTATCTATGTTGTGTTTGGTTGTGTATATGTTAATACTCCCATAAATACCCTTGTCTCTATTCTATATGGACCTAGGTATCCATTGAACTTGATATATATTATTAATCTAATAAATTTCTGAATTTGTAGTATGATATTTTTCCCTTCAAATATTTCTATTGACGATCTAAAGATGATGATTGGAAGATAATATAAATGTGGTGATGGCTTGTATTATCTATATTTCACTAACTCTTCCTCACCACTTTCTTTTTTACCTTCCACCTCTTTATATCGATGATATTTGTCTGGGTGATCCATCATCAATCAAGTTGAAAGTTTTTTTACCTACTATCTATGGTTCCACATTATTTAATTGACAATCATAAAAAGTTTCCTAATTGCTTTTTGCTTGTACTTCTAGCACTTTTACATGGTCCACCTTAATGTTTGGTTATTTACCTAATTATTCTAGAGTAGGGTATTTTGTGTCTTTTATTTATGATTGGTTAGGTGCAGCCTCAAGTTTTTGATGAAAGAATATCCCAAAATTAGTGTTACATTCTTAAATGTTTTGAATGCACTTTGCATTCAATTCCCTATTACTCCAGAAATCATTCGCACTAACAATGGATCTAAGTACATGAAACAACCCTATCAAATGTATGTATCTTAAAATGGTTCCCTTATGTACCTCTATTTCACAACAAAATGGCATTGTAGCATAAACTTTCCACCTTCTTGATGTTATTGGAACTTTATTTATCAAAATGTAGGCTACCCTAAGATCATTGGCATGATTCAATACAACTTTCAACTATCTCATTCTTTGATTTCCCTCTTCTCTTCAAAAAAATGTCATTATCTACAAACTTTGAAATCTACATGAACCCCATCTTAAGTCTACCATGAAAGGTTTTGGTTGTTTATTATTTATATACAATAAACCAAACCTTGAAAAATGGGCACCTTGAGATATATGTTGTTGTTGTCTTGGTTTTTCTCATTCTTAAAATGGAATAAATACATGGATCATGTTCCAAAACATATATATGTTAGTGTGGAGGCTACCTTTTTGTAGGGTGTTGTGCTCTTCTTTTTTCTTAGTAAAAGGATCTATCCCTAGATACTAATGTACCAATACTCCTTCATGTGAGTTTTACCATTTCTTCACAATTGTTCTCCTTCCCTATAAGTCTATCTAGACAAAGGAAATGCATTTCACCTAAAGTATCTCCTTCTCTTGAATCACCCACGTCTGTGGATCCCCTTTGGCTCATATACACTTGGTTCTAAAATTGATAATATGTTGAGGATGCTCTGTAGGTCATACTAATAATATTGATTCAATCAAATATACTACAACCCTATAAAATCATGATGTTGTAGTAATTGACATAGATGTGTTTCTCTCTTTATGAAAACAAGCTCGTACTTTGTGAAAGATTGTTGGCCATTGCATTTCTTGTGTCGTAAGTATTGTATCATCTTGGTCTTATATGTGACAATTTACCGTAACTCTCTCTTTCATTGATATACCTTGAAATGTCTCAAAGTCACATTCCCATACAAGTTGGATATTTGCAACATAAATACATGCATTAAGGTCAAGGAACACTTGAGTCCCTATTGAGTTTCCTCCTTTATGCTGGTCAGTTTAGTTGTCATTTGGTGTTCATTGCTAAGCATCTTCTTGATGGTCTTGTCTTATATTGAAATCAAGGTTGTTCGCCAAAGGGAAGAATTGGTAACCAATAGTGCTTTTCTTTGAAACATTTTGCATGTTGCTCGTATAATACTGTGTGCATTTTACTATATATAGTTGTAAGTCAAGGATTGTTGTCAAATATGTATGTATTTATGGTGATATTTTGGATGCAATCTATATGGAACACCCTCTTGGACTTTAGGTTAAGGGGGCGTTCATGGAAAAGTATGCAAGCTAATGAATTTTATCATAGACTCAAACAAGCCCATGAGCATGACTTGAAAAATTATTATGAATCCTAGGAATATTTAGTTTTTAGTAAATCTTTGTGTGATCCTTATATTTCTACTAAGAAATCTTACACAATATTTTTCATCTTAATTCTCTATATAGATGGTAGTATTCTGACTAGAAGTGATACTAGTGGGATTTTCAGCACCAAGGAACATCTCTTGCATTATTAGTGTTGGGAAATATGACATCAGATAGGCAGTAAAATAAAAAAAAATACTGATATATTTTCCATCAACCAGTAGATCGCGTCAATAACTATGCAATGGGAAAGATGGTTTCACGAAGATATACCTAGTCCTGGAGCAAGTCAAGTGATAATACTCATTGATCTAGATGTGCACTCTATCTTGGACGGTGGTTGTGCAACTCTTAGTCACACTTGGACTCGTCTGACTACTCATCTATGGACATCAGACTCGGACAACTGCTGCAGCGGCTCCTCAGATCTTGCCATAGACAGTGAGTTGACATTGCCCTCCTAGAAACAACCAACAGACTCCTACCTCTAGAGTAGTCCACACGAACCAACTAGAACTCCTGTCATCCTGTAGGAACGGACATGAATGAATTGTCCCTTCCATTGGTGTACTAGTCACCAACATTCTCCCCCACAACAATAATACTCAGTTGTTGCTCTCCCATGGCTATCCCTCCCTAGTCGAGTAAGATTTGCATGTTCTCTCGTGGTTACTACAACTAGAGAGGACAACACTTGTCAGAGCAACTAATGCTCAACTCTCTATATAGTAGTTACGTTCTGGGAAGCCCCCAATACCCCTCTATATATAGAAGGAGTTAGGGTCAGGGTTCCCACTCCCCGACCAATGTGGGACTAAAGCAGGAGTGGAAAGGATAAGAAGATCTTAAATTTTCACAACAATTCTGGAACTTTCCCAACCTGCGTGCACCGAAATGGTCGTCTCATCTAGTGAGATGGTCGTTTCGCTAAGCGTTACAGTCGTTTGAGATGTGAGATGGTCATCTCAATAAGCGATACGGTCGTTTCACACATTTTCATTCAGATATGAATTGGCAAATCATTTTCTAATTAATGTCATACATTAATTTACTTGCACCCCAAGTATGTGCAATTAAAATGAGTTTGGGAAAACTCTAGAACCTTCATTCGTCCCAACCAGGCCATCTCACACAAGCGAGACGCCCATCTTACACACGTAGATGTCCATCTGGTGAGTTTGAATCGAGTCGATCAGTTCAACAGCTTGAACTCGTCGATTCATAGGGCCAAACTAAGCCAATTCGATTTCTGGTCTTCCTGACATCCCAAACGACCGTCTCAACACTTGAGACACCCATCTAGCTATCCAAACAGCCGTCTCACTGAGTGAGATGGTTTTTTGGCAGTTCAGTCAGCCAATATGTTGATCTGTTGCGTGAATTGAGTACCTAAACACTTTAGCAATCAATCCAATTATCATTCAAGATCAAACTCCTTTTCTAGATGAGTTCCTACGTGTGTGACCCTATAGGTCCCATATCACATTGGCAATGAATGTCCATAAAAACTTATGACATCACAAGCAAAGAGTGGTGCCTGGTCGTACATCATTGCTACTCAAGTGAATGGAAAGTTGGGGAGCAACTCAACCTACAATCTCTGTATGGTCAAACGTTTTAAGGGTTGGAGAGTAGTTGGTTTTATGATGTTTGGGTAGTCAGATTTTGAGGATGAAATCATTTTTGAAGGGGATGGATTCTTGTAACCTACCAAAATCTAGCTACACTGGCTCTAGAAACCCTAACTCCATGATGAGGAGGATAGTTTTCTTGAATCCTTAGTACTAACCAAACAAGTTATAGTTGTAACCCCACATGCTTGTTGGTATCTTAAAACATATAATGGTCATCTAATGAATAATTCATAAGTTTGAGCCCTACTGAATACCTAATGCACATAATATGAGTAACTCACATATTAATACTAATAGTGGGTACACATGAGGCTAAACATTTATTGGACCAATAAACCCTAATGAAATGGTGAGCAAGATAATTGTAACCTAATCGTGTATTTAATGCATACTAAGAATGTATCGATGAAGAATAATGATCAAATTGACCTAAACCCTAACTTGTAATCATATAACCTTAACCTATACATCTTAATGGCATACTTGATACATTAGTGACATTAGGTGTCATAATCAAATAACATACTCTGATATACATAAATGATATATAGTCACCTAATCATAGATTAATAAGGTCATCGATATGAAATGCATGTCACCTTGTTCTCTAATACAAACCTAATTAATCACCTAATCATTACTTAGTATGTGAATCAAATCATTAATATGTAATATGTCCCACTTTGATCACTAAAATACATATAATGACTTCAATATGGATAAGAAGCAATTGATTCACATAAATGTGCATAATCAATAATAAGAAGTAAATAAATATGAGAAAATGATTAATGATGACATCAATGTATAAAAAAGGTAATGTTACAATGTTTAATATAGATATAATTAATTAATGTGACATTATTTGGATTAATTATAACAAATTGGATAAAATGTCTTAGTTCATGCAAAACAATTTGTTACAATACAATACATTGATAATGGAGACTAAATCCAAATTATTATGGATAAGAATCAAGTATGTTGAGATAAATGAGTATAACCTAATTGTGTTATAACTCTTAATGAGATAAATAAGAAATATATAGTACTTTGTGTATAAAATATAACTCTTTTGGCAACAAAGTAAATATAACATGACACAATTAAAGAATAATAGGGATGATATAATATCATAATGAATATAATATTAATAGGCCTAAAATTGTAATTGTGTTATATCTAATAGAAAGAAATCTTAATAGTGGAACCCTTAGTGATCCATGACAACCTTACCTACGAGGAGTTTCCTATGAAGAAACTAAACTCTTGAATTCAAACTCCCAAGTTAAAAATATAAGGAGTTTGAGTTAGTGAAAGTTTTGGTGGAAGTTTTATGGTTTGGAGGAAATAACCTGGGAGTTAAAGACAAGATGTTGCATACTCGCCCTTCTCTCTTTGCTTGTGATTTTGAGGATGAAATCTTCTTTAAGGGGTGGAGTGTTGTAACATACCAAAACTTGGACATATTCTCTTTAAGGCCCTTTTCCAAGCTTTTCTTTTCCTTTCTATCCTTTTTGACTTTGATGTTTAAATTGTAAAATTTATAGTGGTTTGGTGAACATTTATTCACTATTTATACCAATAAAAGGGTTTATGCACAAATACCTCAGTTAAAGTCTATTTAAGGACCTTAGTTAGGTGTTATAGACCTTAATATAACTTTTTATGTGTTTTGAAATCATAAAATGAGCCTAAGTTTCAAATTCAATTCAATTTGGATGTTGTTTGTGCAAGTTATGCAATTTTAGGTACATTTTGGACTTTTATGCAATTTACCCAATTGGGGGGTTTTCTTTGCAAATTATCACATGAATTATAATCCTTAGTTATTCCCTTACTATTCTTGAGATTTTTAACCATGGGGAACCTAATTTGACCTTGGTTTGAAGGTGTTTCTCTCCAAGGACATTTTAGGGATTACCCTCTTTATAAATGAGATTATCTTTAAAAGCTATCAACCAATGGGGTTATTTCTTTAATTGGAGGATGGTGGGGATGAACTAGAAGTCTCCATGGGATTTTAGAACGAAATTTGATATTCAAGAAGCCTCTATAATATGTCCTCTTGCATGGCTATGAAACCGTAGGCTAAGGATACATGGAAAGCCCCATAGACACCTCATGCTTGCCCCCTTCTTTATTAAGACATATCTACCCCTTCCCACCTCCCAATTCGAAAACTCTTGCTCTCCTTCTCTTTCCCTCAGCTTATAACATTGTTACTACTCTATGTGGCCACAAAGGTGTTGTCCCAAGGTAAAAGAGAGTGCCTACCTTGGTGAAGAAGGCTACCGGGGTTACGAATTTGTTGTATGGTTTCTAAAGTTCCTTCTTGGTGATTTCTACCAAAAATAGTAAGTTTCCTCCTTTGCTTCACTATTGTCATGCTATTCGTCTTCCTCCCACCTTCTTTCAGGTCAGAACCATGGCCTTCCATGGTGAAACCCCTCCTAGAGCCCTTAAACGCCTCATCTCCATATTCTTTTGCTAGGGTATTTCACCTCTAAAGTGGAAAAGGTGCTTTTGCTCGAGATAGGAGATTTGTTGGAGAAACCAACCTCTCTAACTTGAGAATATTTCTTCTTGAACCTGTCCACCTTTCCTAGAGGTGAGTTTTATAACCCCCTTTTGATATATTGCTTACTACATGCTTAAAACTCATGCTTCGATGTTTAAAATCGATGATCTCCATCAGTATTTTTCATGTTCTTCTAGGGTTTTGGTTTCTTGTTGTTTTACCTTCTCTAGAAGATATAGTTTGGTTACCAATGCATCTCCAACCCTTATCTTGGGTCAAATGGTGTTTTCTCTCTCTTTCTTTCTCTCTTCCTCTCTTTCAGAGATTTCTGACTTGTCATTTTATGATTGGTTCGAATTGAAAACTTTATATCTTTTAATTTGATTATCCAAATTTGACAAGTAAATATGTTTTGGAATCCAAAAGTTAATCTCTATTTAATAAAAATATTTTCAAGGTCTTATTTTGAGGTTTGATGAAGGGTGTTTTTTGGAAAATGAATTTAATGCATAAAATCTATAAAAATTACATCTTAATTATCATAACTCCAAAAATTAACATTAAAATATGTTTTCTTGATCAGGAGAACCTAATAAGTTCATTGATGAGGTTTTCATAATCTAAATCTGAGTTTTGCTAAAAAATTCTAAAATTAGGGTTTCTATACATTAATGTGCATTATGTACTCTAATACATGTTAATACATTGAAAATAGGCAATGAGGAACTTGGACTCAATTAAAGTGGTGAACATTAGTAATTGATATCAGTAAGAAATGTATGTGCATTTTTACACCCTAAGTTGGGATATGCACAAACCCTATATTTCCCTAATGAGTCTTTAATGAACCCTATTTCCTCTATTCATGATTCTTTTGTTAAATTGCCTCAAAATTGGTAATGATATTCTTTTTCTTGGGTCTTGTACCCCACTGCCATGTTTTAATTGATATGATGTTTTTACTTGCCATGAGTTCTTTTCTAGAATGTTGATTTTATAGACTATTTAGTGATAGTAGTGGTACTCATGTACAACCACCCATAGATAGGGCATGTATTAATTCACCCTGGGGAATGTCTTATTCTCCCCCATAAAAATATGTGTAGGTGACTGGGAATGTATTAATTATCCCCACACCTATAGGTTGAGGTTCGGAAGGTGCCTCATCCCTACTTAGTTAAGGTAGTCATAATTATCATGCATGCAACCCTTTTATTATATTTTGTTTATGGCAAGCATCTATTTAAAAATAGACTCATACTCTTGAAATCTTCATCTTATGATGAAAACTAGCCTTTATTTACATGTTTTCTTTTCCTTTATATCCTATTCATACTTTTTGACACATACTTTGTTTTCCTTTCCCTTTTGTTGGATATTTTCCCAACTACCCAGGTTTAGATCGAGGTGTTGAACATGACCAAGGAAAGCATAGCTTCCAACATAGACCTAGCTCTTGGAGATGTTGCTTGGAGACAAATTTGAAGTAGTTTATACTTCCCTCTACTTAGATCCTTATGTTGTATCATACATGTAAATCCTTATGGGATATTATGATGTGCTTTTGTAATCTTTTGTGAAAATTGAATATAGGCACTTGTTTAATTTCACTACTACACGTTGGTTGTTTTGAACACCATTTATTGAAATTTGAAAATTTTACACCTATTCCAGCATACCTTTGAGTGTGTTTGGAATGGATGTTTTATTCTTCAAATTTTTGGTAGGGAGTGGATTCCCTCTCGGGTCCCACTCCTTACAGCATGAGATATATGTAATCTCAATATCATATATTGACTCACATGTGTGTGGCCATATTTTTCTCAGTCTCACGCTCAAGAGGCCTTGGATATCATACTCCTGTCGAGGGACAAATCCCATATTTATCACTCACAGTCAATCCCCATGTGTCAAAGTCACCCAATCATCACCATTATAACAACCCATGTTTCAGAACTGTGTTTGATGATGTCAAAGTGTACCCAACGACATGTGATGAGTGCAGTGATTTTAGGTCTAAAAATCACAATCACCACCATCACTGTGAGAGTTTACTATGACTTCCATGATGATGGCTTCCATGTGTCAGTCTCATAGTGGGTCTGTCTGATACACTATTCTCTAACATTTATCTGTGTGCTTGGTTTGATATTGCCATATCATGACTAATGATATTTAGTCATCAACCAACTCACACTCTGATCTTATGTGTTATTGTTTTCCATCAACCTTCCAAAATAACAATCGGTCAGGGACATAATGAGAGTATGTGTATGTACTCTTAACATTGATATGATCTTATCCTCAAGGATAGTAACTTGACAACATACGTCATTGAGTAATATAACTCTCTAGACATTCACTCTGTATCCTCATTGTCTCATATCTAAGTGAAACATATGAATTGGGAGCTTGTCTTTATTATTAATCAAATCATTTATATGTTATGCCATTACAATCATCACATGATTGGCTCTCTGGGCATACATACCAGCAGACTCCCACTTGCACTTAGAGCCAATCACCCACGGATATCATCCCGAGTGACCTAACATGACCATCATGCTTCTATTGCATAAGTGCTTTTATAGCGGGTTTAACAACATTTGCTTCAAGTCGGTATTTTGCAATTTTCACATCTCTTCACTGTACAACTACTCATATGAGATCGAAGTGTGGTAGTATTCTATCTGAGATTCCCAGCCTAACTAGTGGCTCCATTGTTGTCATCAGTATTAGTACTATGTCATTATTGGTTGGAACCTCACACAAGTTCATCTGTATGAACTTCTTGATCCATATAGTATCCTCTACTATTCTCATAACACAGAGATAATCGACTTCTTTTGTAGATTTGAACAATTGTAATTAGCTTAGAACTCTTTCTATCTTACAGTTCTCATTTGTCATCACACGTACATCTAGATTGCGATTACTTTTTCAGTTTGGAAGCTTGCATGGGTGTAACCCTTTACATCCGATTCTTCCTTATTATCATAACCAAGGAACCAATCCTTCAAGTGTTTCACAAGCATGTAAGGATTTTCATTATGTTAGTTCAGTGATTCTCACTGGTATCTAACATATACCCTCTTGACACGTTCAATACATACGAGATTGCTAGGTAGGTATATATATGTCCTCTCATCATGTCAATACATATGAGATGAGTGGATATCCTCTCGTCATGTCCAATACATACAAGATAATGGGATAAGTACATAACATTACATTAAAGATAGAACCAATTGCATAGGACATATATCTAGGTGTTCCTATTCTTCATAAGAATTAGGACACTTGCTCCTAAGAGACTAACTCTGTGACGATCCGACCACAAATCAAATCATCACCAGTAAATAATTGCAAAATTACTATAAGCAGTGGATTAACAAAAATCACTAAAAATTAAAACCATTTGCAAGGAGTTCCATTTCCAGAAAACTCTTAAGAAGAGAACCAAATTACTGCATACATTAAGGTTCACATTGTTCACACCATGTACCATCTCATCTCGAGGAATATATACAACAGTTTCTTTACCCAACTATACACGAGCAACATAAAACCTCGAGGCATACAAGCCAAAATCTCAGATCGATCATAAAACCACTAAGTACTGACTCCAAGGACCTGAGAGTACAGAGACGACACATAGGACTCATATCTTCATGACACGACAGACAGTAACTCAACCTGAGATGTTACTGTTGCTCCCGATGTTGTTGTCCTCCCTCTGTTGTATAGTTCCTACCTCCTCGTCCGCGTCCACCTAAAAATTTTGGATTCCACGGGGGTGAGACAATTGTAATTGTCCCAGCGAGAGATATAACTCTCCGCCGATCATATTATCATTACAGATAAACAGTAATAAACTGAACAGAGGATTCTTTTATATTAATAAGCAGGATTAATCACTGTTTAAATAGAATAGAGCAATATCATCTTTTAAAGTATTGCAACCATGTATGATAAAGCAGTAATTCATCTATTCATTTTATGAGGAATATGAAGAACATGCATAACATCTATCCATTTAAGATGTATAAAAGTAATGTATCATCAACCAATGATTTTCGTATTCAATCCTTAAGAAAATGTGCTATACGAGTGATTTCATTTTACAATCACACTTATGCCCTGAGGAGATGAGGTATACCACTCATACTCCAACTGGCCACTGCGAAGTCAAAATCGGTACCATACAAGGTCAATGGAAGAGTTGGCTACCATAACCTCATACCGTCTCGGTCAGTGCGAGAAAACGAGCAGGACTATGTCAACTGCTAAATAGCTTTCCAGGGTATACTGGAAACTTCGCTATAGAGTTGCAGGGTCAGCTGCACTCTCGTCAGGATTGAGAGATCTCATGTTTATCTACCATTTGGGGCGTACAGATATTTTCGCCCATCACCCCCACATATTCAAAAATATGCGATCTCCAGGAGATCCCGTAGGAAAACATGTTTCACCATTCAACAGTTTACTGACGCTGATGGATCTATGGTCAGGGCTCTACATGATAAGATTCCACTTGTTTAATTAAGTGCATTACCATATTCTTTTAGCATCAGTCAAGTTTTCAAACATTTATTATGACAAATGCTACAAAGAAAGATGTAATACATGTATCAAGTACTTTTCAAATCTTTAAAACATATATAACATTTAGGATCTCAATCCCTTATTTCATTACTGGGAATTCTCATCCCTTGACATTATCATCATCATGATTACCAAATCTGGGTATTCAAACCCTTAGTTCATCACAAAACACAATTACCACTTACTAGGTAACTAACACCCCTGGGTCATCTGACCAAGGTATACATGATACTTGTTACACAAGCATCTCACATGGCTCAAAAGGCCCATTAAACATCTTTATCAAATAAACATCATAGCTCATATCTAGCTATGCTCATCATCTCATGATACCTGCATGGTTAGTATACATGATAACATCCATCTTTATTACATATCAACACCATGCAAAACAAGGGTAACACCACTATTCCCTTATTAGGGTTAGGGTTTCCCATTCTTTATTGATTAGGGTTTTAAGATCACATTATCAATGATCAAACCATAATTCATAATTTACACATATTAGAAACATTAATAAATGCACATTACATATTTGGTTCACAAGTATGAGTTTCTCTCTCATCCTCTCTAGGATGTTGATCACTTCACACTTTATTAAGTTGGCTCAGTCTTTCCTTCAAGGTACATTAGCCTACTTAATCATTAATCATTAAAATACATACTACTCAATGTATGACTTGATATAAAACACCCCATGTGTTTCTCCATCAAGTATATTGCAATTTAAGGTACTTCCACACCATATCGTTTTAGAGGTATATGTATGCTAACTTAGCCCATATCGGGTTGAAGGTGTGTGGTTGAGTGCTTGACCTCTTCAAACTTTTATGGCCATGACTTACCTTTACCATGGGTTAAGTGATAGGCTAGACAACTGTTTGAACCACTATCAACCCAAAGTACAAACCAATTCACATCACTATCGATTTCCCAAGTAAACTAGAGCTACTTTTCCATATCGGGATGAAGGTGTGTGCTTGTGTGCTTTTGCACTATACTGATGATGTCATCATTATCAACCTCAAGATACTTGTTCTTACTGTTCTAAGTCATGGACCACAGTCCTATGAAGCTTTTATAACTCAAAGGTTCAGAAATTATTCAAGAGAAAATGAATTGCAAGTAGTTCAACAAGTATGGAAAAATTGAAGGTGCATAATAACATAATTGGGTTCAAGTTATATAACCTGCCTTAAGAACAACTTCAAAGCTCCAAGCTCCAAATCTCCACGTTCCTAAGGTTGAAGATGAACTTCACAACTCCTCTATATGCAAATAATCACCATGGATAAGCAATTGGTGAAGAAAAAAGAAAAGAAGATCAAAACCCAAAATTCATGCTTCAATCCAATGTTGAAGATGATCATTGCCTCACCTTAGGGTTAAGTTTTGAGTTCCTTAGCTCCTTGGCCGACACCCCACCACTCTTGGGCGATATGAACTTCCTCTTGGCCGACACAACCTTGCTTGTGGCCGATACCCCCTCACTTGTGGCCAAAATCACTTCAATTGGCCGATATCAACTTGCTATGGACAATATCAACATGGTATGGCCGATACACTTGTTATGGCCCATACCCAAGGCCTATGCACGATACCCTTGTGCCCTTGCACGATATGACAACCCTCTTGCATGATATGGCACTCACTTGCATGATATGGCACTCACTTGCACGATATGGCACTCAACTCTTCACCCTATTGGCTGATATCAACTTATATGGCCAATTTCACCTACTTGGCCGATATGCTTTTGCTATGGGCAATATCCAAGGGCCTATGCACGATATTCTTGCTCTCCTGAACGATACAAGAACCCCATGCACGATACCACAAGGTAGTAGGGTGGTAAGGGTCGAAAAATTTCACTTAAGGGTGAAAATAGGGGTATATATACTTGTTGCACATGAAGAAAGGTAAAAAAATGAGGTGTCAACATTTTGAGCTAGTAGGTGCCACGTGTCTATGCATGGGTGACACGTGTACATGCATGCATAAACATTTATCTTGACATTCAAAACATTTGAGTATCATTTGGAGATAAATATTCGGCCATTACATATCCTTGTGGATAATATATATTAATTAATTCATCACTTTATGCACAACCCGTCACCATTTTGCTAAGGAAGTTGCAACCCGACACAACTCACCTCCTTGAGGTGCTTTGCACGATATGGCCTTTTCCAAAAGTTCATAGAACGATATGGGATACCTCCTTAGGCTCCATGGCTGATAGGCACTCATATATAAGCTTTTCAACTTGATACAACTCAAGTTAAGCTTTCAAATTCAGCCCTTTTCCTTGGTCATTTCATCACCAAGATTACCATCATTCATGAATGATTCAAACATGGTGTATAATTATTTATCTCTCCTCTACATGATGTTAGTAGGGAGTAGGGACACTCTAGAGGTGGTAATTTTCATATTAACCCCACATTTTGGGTAAATTGCAATTTGTACCAAAATTGGTGCACAATGCACCTACATTGTTCAAACAAGCTACAACTTGGAATTTAGGATTTCCACAAGCCATCCTTTAACATCATTATATTTATTATGATGTTAGAACACATGAGGTACATTCAACATGTGACATTTTGCAATATAACCCCTTATCTTGGGTAAATTGCACTTTATGCCCAAACTATCATATAATGCACAAACAGTTTGCAAATAAGCTCAAACTTGAAATTTAAACTCTACAAGAGTATTAATTAATTTTTAAAAGATAAAAACAAATTTGTAAACAAATTACTTAAGCAAAACTTCCAGGGTTAGGCCATAACCCAGGTCAGGGATGTTACAAACTCCATGGAACATGGATATGTTTTCTCTCATTGAGTATCGCATGTTGAATCCTTCACTATCTTACCAATGTACATGCTTTTTATTAGGTTAAGAAGCTTTCCAAATCTATCTATATAGACCTCGATCCCTATCACATAGGATGCTTCGTCTAAACCCTTCATATAGAAGGTACTTCCCTTGCCATATTTTAACATTTATAGGATAAGGATGTTATTCAGCATCATTATGTGGAATATCAATATGCTCCCACTAAATATTTTGTAATCACAGATTCCATATTCATTCTGACTCAAGTCAAACCCTTTGACTGTCTTGTCAAATCGAAGATTCCAACTATAAGATGCTTGCTTCAATCCTCATATTTACCTTTGTAGCTTATAGACTTTATTTGCATTAATGGATGCATAAAACCATTAGGCTGTGTCACATATACATCCTCTTAACTAATCCAATTAAGGAATGATGTATTAACATACATATGCCAAATCTCACAGTCATAACAAACTACAATAGAAAGCATGATCCAGGTAGATTTAACCATGGTAACTGGTGAAAGCCTTGATCACGTTAAACAATTTGAACTAGTTTGAAACTCTTTGCAACCAATCTACCCTTCCATGTTGGTCTATTTACAAAGACCCAAATGCACCCTATGGGTTTTACCCCTTCAAGTGGATCCACCAAGTTCATACCCTGTTGGTTTACATGGAGCCCATCATAGATCTTGGCCTCAAGCCATTTTTTAGAATATGGTTCCTCAATAGTTTCTAGGTAGGTAGTTGACTCATCTCTATGATCAACTTACCACCTTCTTGAGTTATAAGATATCACAATCTTTCAAACTCAAAGCATTATACTAAAACTATGAGTCTTGTGTTTACATAAGGAACTTGAGATTCCACAACAATTTTGTGATTCTCCTTGTTCCATGTTGTACCTCTTTACATTCAATGTTTTCTTATTTGTCTCAAACATTTCGAGTTCTACTTTTATTCCTATTGATTCCTCTAGAACTAAGTTCCCTTTAGGAATTCAACCATCCTAGAAACAAACACTTTGTTGTCAGGATGGAATATAAGTAGTATTCAACAATATCACATTCAAGTGATTTGTGGATAATGATTTTTAAGAAACAATTTTCTTATACAAGTTTTCAATCCCAATCACTACAAAAGACTGATCGGGACACTTCTCATGTCGTATCTTATATGGTGTCTTTTGAATCATTTGAGACAGTACAGATTTTAGTGTTTAAGCATGTGCCCAAAAGAAATTGTAATATTAGCTAGATTTTATTGATAATATCACCATGAATTAATAGGGTGTGATACCTTCTTTCTGAAACATCAGTATGTTTCAGGTCGAGTTCATTATGATACACTATCATGATCTTACAGAAGGTCCTCAAACTATTGGTTTACATATTTCAACATTGATCATATCAAGATATCTCAATACTTTTACCAATTTAGTTACGTACTTCATTTATGATCTCCTTGAACACTTCAAGAGATCCAAACTTGTATTTCATTTAATACAAATTTCAATATCTACTCATCATATCAGTAAATATAATGAGGTACTTGTAACTACCTTTAGCATTCATCCAAAAAGGTCTATGTACATCATTATGTACTAGTCCTAATGGAATATTTGATATCTTACAACATCTAGTGAAGATACTCTTGTCATATTGCGCAACAAATAAGACATGCATGTCTCTATTAGTTCAATAACCACAAGAGTCTAGATAACCATCATATGGATTCTAGTAATGCATTTCTCATTTATGTGCTCTAGATGACAGTGCTATAGGTATTTAGTGTGTTTGAGTTATCAAGTCATTCAATATATGTGTCATACACATTTGTCTCTGCAACTATCAACTATAGTTTTTGAGACGTAGGGAATTTCCATAAAATATCATAATGTTCTTGTTATAAAAAACATATGATGCTTGGAAAGTACACAACAGAAATTCACTAATTCTATTATGTGCCTATGAATGACAACAAACTATAGTGGTAGAAACCCTTGCTCCATATAGTTCTAGCTTAATTCTTCTCTGGTCTTGAAGTAGAGATCTATATCTCTATCTTCTTCCTGAGATCCTCTATGAAAAAGATAATTCCTTTCCAATGTCTAGACAAGTGACAATGGTGGCATTTTCTTTTCTTTATCCTTTAAGTGTAAAGGGCATGTTCCTTTTACCCTTACCCTTCTCCATATATTGAGTGTAGAATATTTTGGCTTCAACTTAGCCTCATAACCCTTCTTGGCCTTACTTTTTCCCTAGGACTCACTTCTGATTATCATCATCATGGATTTGTCCTTCTTCCTTGCATTGGCATCAACATGCCAAGCATTTGAAAAACTGACTATATGATTCATGCAATGCTTGCATAATCATATTTATGGGCAACTCTTAACCTAAGAGAAATCTTAGTCATTCCACATGTCCAATTACATTGAGCAGATGGGGTTCTATTGGACATCTCTTTGTCAGTTTGCACTCAATTAGCACTCAGGAGACATTATACCTTCTATGCTTTACATGATTCTTAAAATGTGTTACTATATCAAGAATGTGCACGTTTTCATGTTGTTCATGTTACTCATAGTTCATACAACAGAGCATTAGGTATCCAAATGTCTATGGCATCATTGGCATACTTCCAATAAGCATACATTTAGCCTTAGGCGTACTTGGAGTGGGTTCCTATGCATTGGTCTATCAAGGACATAGAGTTTTTTCTCATAGATGAGAACATTTCTCAAAGTCCTTAACCAATTGTGGAACTTTATCCCATTTTGTCCTTCTAAAGGACTGATTGCAATTTGAACGTGTTTGTGTTTTACATTTGATTCTACAAAGAAATATTGCAACCTTTTTCAAAACATTTTTTGATTTGGTTTGATTTGATAGATTTGATGATATTAATTAGGTCTTTAATTAACTGTTTCTCCCACTATTTTATTCAAATTGATAGCCCTCAATATCAATTCGTAATATTGCAGCGTACAATATTCTAGTGGGCCAAGATCCATATTTCCTCAAGTCATGACTCGAATTTTGCCGATCGCACACAACCTAACTATTTAGGTAGGTCATCATGCCAATTGCATCATATGCAACTCTTGGATAGATGATATGTGCAACTCCTTACCATAATCATCTGCATACCTCTAGGCTTGGGCTCTCCAAGTCACCAGTTAAGCCTGACCCAATAGCCAATATGATACATACGCACCATGCTTTTTGCAAATCTACATATCTACCATCACACTTCCACGAGATAGACAATGCACCATACTTTGTGCAAATCTACGCTTGGTCAATCAAGTTTTTCATGTGTATTGCTAATGGAAGACATCTCAGACATAATATTATATTTGAGGGAGTTTGTATAAATACATATACTTTATCCAATCACCACATATATAGTATGTATCATATACATGCTATAACCACAAATGAAAACATGCAATAAATAAAACACACAAGCGATGGTTATGGCCATACTAATGTAATTCCCTGAAGCCATAAGGAATTACTATCATCTATGATCCACATCATATGCAACATGTTGTTGGTGATGATATGTGCTCGAACCAATCCAGGTTGATCGGTTCAACTCTTGAACCAGTCGGCTTGCCTCCTGGTCGCTCAGTTGGGCTCTTCTGAAATTGATCGTCTGGTTCTCAGGTCCAAGCAGCATCTGGACACCTCTAGTTGGTCATTGGGCCACCAGTCGATCGGTTTGTCCTCTTGTCATTTGGCCTCCTCAGTCCAACAGTTGATTGGGTCATCTCATGAGTCGGTCATTTTTCCTTTGTACATATCATCATCTCACATCGAAACATAAATCAAAACCATCCTATTTCTTATTACATTGTATATGGGAAAACCTTGAGTAACATTTGAGGGGAAATAAGAACAAGAGCATTAATTTACATTTGGAAAGAAGAGAGAGGCTCAGTACGCAGATCGATTAGCAATAGGAATAAATAACCACAACTATACACATACAGATCTAGGGTTTTGGCCATAACCATGCTTCACATCCACCATCAAAACTAATTTTTTGGCAACACGTGTAAATTGCATATATATCATAATATATATATATATATAATATGGTTGGGTTCTTTATGTGGTGATTAGACAGACGTGCACATCAACTAGTTTAAATATTCGCATCGGATGCAATAAATAAACTTGGTAAGACCAAAAATTCGATCATATCAATTATCCCAAAACATAATTATTTGACGTGGCTCTGATATAACTGTAGGAAAATATGACATTAGGTAAGAAGCAGAAACAAAAAATTTACTGACATATTTTCCATCAACCAGCAGATCACATCAATAACTATGTAATGGGAAGGATGATTTCATGAAGATATACCTGGTCCTGGAGTAAGTCCAACGACAATCCTCGTTGATGTAGATGCACACTTTATATTGCATGGTGGTTGTATAGCTCCTAGTTGCACTTGGACTCGTCTGACTACTCCTCCACAGACATCAGACTTAAACAACTACTGCAGCAGCTCCTCAGATCTCACCACGGACTGCAAGTTGATGTTGCCCTCCTAGCTGCAGCCAACAGACTCCTGCCTCTAGAGTAATCCACATGGACCAACTAGAACTCTTTTCATCCTACAGGAATAGACAGGAAGGAGTTGTCCCTCCTGTTGGTGTACTAGTCACCAACATGCTCTCTAATAATAATGAACATTAGTTGTTCCTCTCCCATGGCTATCTCTCCCTAGTCGGGTAGGACTTGTCTGGGCTCCCGTGGTTACCACAATGAGAGAGGACAACACTTGTCAGAGAAACTGATTCTCAATTGTTTGTGTAGTAGTTATATTTTAGAAAGCCCCCAGTACCCCTCTATATATAGGAGGGGTTAGGATCAAGGTTTCCAGTCCCCGACCAATGCAGGACTAAAGCGGGAGTGGAAAGGATAAGAAGATCTTGAATTTTTGAAACAAATATGGAACTTTCCCACATGCGTCGAAATAGTCATCTCGCCCAATGAGACTGTCGTCTCGCAAAGCGAGACAGTCATTTCACACTTTCCAAGTCAGATATGAATTGGCAAATCATTTCCTAATTAATGGCATACACTAATTTACTTGCACCCAAAGTATGTGCAATTAAAACAAGTTCGGGAAAACTCCATAACCTTCGTTCGTCCCAACCAGGTTGTCTCACACAAGCTAGACGCCCATCTCACTCACCCAGACATCCGTCTGGAAAGTTGGAGTCGAGCCGATCGGTTCAACAACTTGAACTCGTCGGTTCATAGGGCCGAACTAAGCCAATTCGATTTCTAATCTACTTGACAACCCAAACGGCCGTCTCAACACTTAAGATGCCTGTGTGGCTGCCCAAATGGCCATCTCACTAAGTGAGATGGTCGTTTGGCAGTTCAGTCAGCCAATCTGTTGATCTATTGCATGATTGAGTACCTAAACACTTTAGCAATCAATCCAATTATCTTTCAAGATCGAACTCCTCTTCTAGATGAGTTCCTATGTGTGTGACCCTATAGGTCCTATATCACGTTGGCAGTGAATGTCCATAACAACTTATGACATCACAAGCAAAGAGTGGTGCATGGTCGCACATAACTTCTACCCACGTGAATGGAAAGTTGGGGAGCAATGTCAACCTACAATCTATGTTTGGTGTTATAGTGTTTGTATAGTTCCTTTGTCACTGATATCCAGATTGAACTAGATGCATGGAGTAGTCATACTCGTTATTATTCAATCTTTTTCCTTGACCAGAGCAGACTGCATGAGATATATGTTATCTCAATATCATATATTGACTCACATGTGTATGGTCATACTTTTCTTAGTCTCTCTAATCAAGATGCCTTAGATATCGTACTATCAGAGGGACAAATCCCATATCTATTACTCACAGTCAATCCCCATGTGTCAAAGTCACTCAATCATCACCGTTATAACAACCCATGTTTCATGACTGTGTTTGATGATGTCAAAGTGTACCCAACGACATGTGATGAGTGCAGTGATTTTAGGTCTAAGAACCACAATCACCACCATCACAGTGAGAGCTGACTATGACTTCCATGATGTTGGCTTCCATGTGTTAGTCTCACAGTGGGTCTGTCTGATACACTATTCTCTAACATGTAACTATGTACTTGGTTTGATATTGCCATATCATGACTAATGATATTTAGTCATCAACCAACTCACACTCTGATCTTATGTGTTATTGTTGTCCATCAACCTTCCATAATAACAACCGATCAGGGACATGATGAGAATATGTATATGTACTCTTAACATTTGTATGATCTCATCTACAAGGATATAACTTGACAACATATATCATTGAGTAATATAATTCTTTAGACATTCACTCTGTATCCTCATTATCATAACCAAGTGAAACAAATGAATTGGAAGCTTGCCGTTATTATTAATCAAATCATTTATATGTTATGTCATTACAATCATCACATGATTGGCTCTCTGGGCATACATACCAACAATTAGGTCATTGAATATCCAGGGAAATTTCATTATTTCCTTAGTATTGAGGTTGTAAGTACCAAAATTGGGTTGTCACTATCTCAACAAAATATGTTTGGACCTTCATAAGGAAAGTAAGATGTTCATTCCATACCTTCTAATGTACCCATGGAACAAACTAATGATGTGCATTCTACTTCTTGTAAGTTTTTAGATGACAAACTCTACTACAAATGGTCAGTTGGAAAACTTCTATAGTTGAACATCACTAATTTTGATATTTCATTTGTTGTACAAATGCTCAGTGAGGCATCTGAATGCCACACAAATGAGATAATTAACTCAAAATAAAACACGTGAGCAACAACTAAACAACCACATTATCAGAAAGCATATAAATTAAAATTGAAATTATATTACCAGTGTGTGCGGAAACCTATTACACAAAATTCCATCAACCTGTATCAAAATGCATCCCACAATAGATATTTACACATGTTCAGTGGCCATATGTCACAACATGTACACAAAAGAGATCATGTTTCACATATACATATGTGTATATACAAATTGTCGGGACTCGTCACGCTAAATGAGATTACTCGAAACATAAAACACAATCAATCACTAATTAATCACATACCCAAAAATATGGGTAAATTAAAACTGATTTCAACGTCAACACTCATTCAAAAACATTTGCATGAGAGACCAACATCTCTTATATCCATGCTATGCTAAGGATTTGATACACATTTTTATATTGCCTTAGCCACAACATATATACACATGAGAACAATATTTGTATATGCCACACAAACAAGAATTAATATGCTAACAAAAGTTTGATTCGTTTGAAACACCATATATAAACTTTTCCTGCCCGGACCTGAGAGTATAGGGACGACTCTAGGACACACTAGACATCTAATGAACTTTATCAAATATTCATTACTATAGCACCTCTTTGCTGCCACATGTTTGTTTTCATCACTTCCGATTACCTAAAAAAGTGTGGCGAACCACAAGGGTGAGACTCAGCCCCAGCAAGAGATATAACCATCAACAACGTTTATTGTTTACAACATTCTTATGTAATTAAACAGTTAAGAAATTTAATCAGATATAACAAATAAGATCAATAGTACTGATGATTAACAAAATACATAAAGGAGTAGATAATAACTATCATTATTAACCAGACTATCATCCTTTATCTTGTTGACAATATAAACAGTTCAGTAGCATATGCAGTTCTAGCATCATGAACAAGTCTATTAACATAGCATAGCTAACAATAATTGGTTGAACATATCAACATCATAAGAAGAGCTAACAACATAAGCACAACTATCTAGACAAGCATGATTAGCAATATAGTTACAAAGGCAAGACTAGCATGCTAAATATAACTAACAACATGGGATATCTAGCATCATGATTATAACCAGTCGTAGCAGTATAGAAACCAACATAAGCATGACTATTGTATGTAAACATTTACCATCTTATGATCCATAACATAAGTAGAATTATTGTCTCTTAATTGCACTAAGCATCATCTTTATGTAAAGAGAACAAACAAGGGTTATCATCCAATGTGAAGCATCGTGTATAACCCTAATAAAATATGCTACACGGATGTATTACATCTTTTATTATGCCCTGGGGAATTTGAATCGTACCATTCAAAGTCCAACCGACCCCTGCGAAGGGCTATTCAGTTCCGTACAAGATCTAGGAGTGCTGGTATCCTAAGATCTCTTCCCCCCGGTCAATACGAGTAAAAAGGCAGTGACATATCAGTCAAAGCTGCCACCACAGCGACATATAGTCAAGATGAAAATCACTAGTCTGGCCTTGGTACAGGTCACGACACTAGAAACCAGGGTATTCAAACCCAAACACTAAGGTACAACCGCAGTTGTCCTCTAATCACATCATGTTATACTCACCGAGACACGACCGCAGCCGTTCTCAAACTAAGGGCTAGGTATGACCGCAGTCATCCTCCCTAAACACTTGAATTCAGGATGACAAGCACCCCGCATACTCATCAGTATGCACTCCGAGTTTCCCTTAGGAATACTCGTTTCACCATCCATCAAGTTCTGACACTGAAAATGGTTCTACGGCACAGGGCACTACATGATTAGAGTTGCACTTGATTAGTTATGCCAATTGGGTGAATTAAGGCTGCATCAAACAGGTGGACATACACACCCTAATTCATTTCTAGCAAGCATATAAATATCAAAACTTGAAAAGATATAAAATGTATGAAACATAATTTATCATCTCATCATCACATAGTATTATTCACTTGCCATTCCCAGGACTACACTAGTCATCATATTATCCCAAGATATAAATCCTTTTCAGAAAATCACAGGGTATCAACTCTTATCAACAGAAGAGGACTATACCTGATTCAGGGCTCAACTATGCCCAAAGGTCATTAGGACCATCATACTATCACAGGATATGAATCCTTTTCACAATAACACAAGGAATCAACCCCTTATCAACACAAGAGGATTACACATCATTCAGGGCTCAATCATGCCCAAAGGTCATTAAGGCCATTATATTATTATTCCCTGCAAGATCATCATTATCTTTTCAAACCTTATAACAAGGCTCAACAACATCACTTACATTTAATACACCAGATCAACACAATATTGCATTAATGAGCTAGGAGATATTCATAAACAATCATAGTACGATTATATTAACATTAAGAACATTCCTTTATTACATCAACATGAAAGGAATCTTAGTATGATTAACTCTCATCATATTCATTATGCACATGTTTAGCATAAGAAAGTATCAACCATGTGGTTATAATAACCACCAATTAACATGTCAAGGTTATGATTATAGTAAGGATGTTATTCTACAATCATTCCATCATATAAGAATGTTAAACATGAATTCCCATCTTTATCTGATTGCATTAGATTTAGGTTCAGCATGATAAATTATATCAATGTTACTAATCATCACTTATACCCAAACCCTAACTCACGGCATCCCCATTGGATCATGGATGCATAAGGTAAAACATCACCATTACATTCCATACTATTCTCAAGTATGAGCCCACACCTAAATCAAGGTGTAACCATCAGGTTATAACATACTAGGGTCTCAACAATAATAGAGTACTCCATGGTTGTATTAGTTATTCAAGGACTATTCATACCCAATTACCATCATTTAGTTATATTAAAGCTAGGTATAACAAGCTACACTTAATTAGAGTTACACATCAACACAATATGGTTATCATCCCTTCTATTCATATGAATGTATAGCTAAGACTAACTTATTATGGGTAACCCTCCATTTGATCCATCATCATTCAACCCATATCACTATACCACAATGCCATCCAGAACCATTGGATGATTAAAAGGCAAGACTATTGGTTGTTTACATAAGTAAACATCTTAGATAAACCACCTACGAAGTCCTTGATTTGTGCTCTAGAAAGAGTCACCATCTAACCCTAGACATCCCTTGATTAACAACACAAAAAGTTCTATTGAAAGTAGGGTAAAACCCACAATCAATTGCTCATTTCGAACAAGCCATCCCTTTCCAAAAAGTAAAATCCTTAAGTTGATCATACAAAGGAAATCATCTAAATCTCATTATTAGGACCAACATATTACATTATCCATAATTCCATTTTATTGGAGGAATAGACATTATATCTTGACCATTGGGTCAAGTTCATATATTAAAACCATCAATTACAGTATATGTTCGATCATTGCATCAAGACCTGAAAAACCATTGGTCTAAGAATTAATTGATGCTAAAAATATATAATTAACTCACCATAAATTGTAGAGACCTGATCCACCCTAATTAGTGATCATTAAATCACTATAGGTCGTTAGATCAATGCTATATTCCTTAATCAGCATCAAATATCAAGCTAATGTCAACGTTGATTGATAACATCAGTAGGGTATTTAATGGTTGATCATTAAACTTCTAATTGGTCCAAAACCTAACCTAAGGGGTGAACAAAGGTTGTCAAAACAACCTGATCCAAGTCACATTATACCTTAGTGCTAACACACACATGATCACATATTCAAATATAACTGAAATCAGAACAGGGAACATTATAAAAATCGAAATCTAAGTCAAGCATAACTTTTTAGTGCATGAATCATCATTTTCAAGCAAGAACATGATCTAGAAAGTTTATGGTAAGCAATAAACGTGGAGCAAGTTATAAATCTTGCCACTAATGTGAAGATGAAACCCCGCATAGAAGAAATCTCGAGCAGGTAGGGTAGAAAATCCAAGAGTAAGCTAGGAATTCGTCCATCTAGCACCTTTCTTCATTAAATGAGAAAACCCTAAACATAAGGAGCAAGAAAGGTAGATTTTAGAGCTTTAAAGCAAATTCTACCATGAAACATTTTTTTCGTTGTGCACTTGTAAATTATCTAAAATTCCTCGAAAATCATGCACATCAACCCCAAATCTAAATCGTGCATCACATAACTCAATTAAAGATTTATTTACTTGTCATGGCAAGATTTACTATATAAACATGCGCAACAACCCTAATCTTGAGTTATGCATCGCATAGCTTGATTAAGTTTATAAATACTCACCATGACACGGATTATTAATATTAATTGAAATTCTAATGATTTCTTGAGTTGAGCATCTCATAACTCAAATAAGAGTCAAATTATTATCATGGCACGAATTATTATAAATAATTAGGAATTTCAATGTTATCTTTGAGAAGTGTGTCAATTTGAGTAAATATTACATCATTCGCATTACATATGACCTAGAGCGTGCATCTAAGGTTTCTTTGAATATTTTTCACGTACAGGTTAGACACAAGCTCATCTAGGAGCTAAATCAAAATTGGGGGTTGCAGATTTGTACCTAGGCTTCAGGGTCAGACTCAAGGCGGTCGATTCGAAGTGTTTCCCACACCAAACGGGCTCCTTGCTTGCTCCTTTCTGGGAACACAGCAGTAGCTACGGCTGGCCGGCGCAACACCTGTAAGGGGGCGCCGCCCTAGCTTGGTCAGGCACAGATGGAGCAAGGTAGGAGATGAGGAGGTGGCGGAGGAGCAAGGCGCCGCTGAATCGACCCTTCCCGAGCCCTAAATGGCCGCCATCCCGCGTTGTTGCTCGCCTGCTGGCCGCAGCTCTACTCTACAGGTCAGGTGTTTCTAGGGCGGGCAAAGGAAAAAGGAAGGAGGAGGGTGGACGGAGGTGGAGAGCTGCTAGAGACGAGCCACCAAGCCCAAACGGCCGCCCCCACCTCTGCCCTAGTTGCTGGTCGAGCGGGGCACTGTACGCCGCTACCATCGGTTCCCTATTCTATCGGGGAATCGTTTGGGAAGGAAGAAGATAAGTGACAAAGTAGCCGACCCACTAAAGGGGTATATTACTGGGAAAATTGCAAAACCAAACCCTGGTTCTTAAGAATGCTATAACATTCACCTCGGATGTCTGATTGAGGTGATTCTTTTTGCAAAACTTCAAGCACAAGGTCCTCTACACACCCAAAGTAAAAATCATGATAATTAGCTTGTTTCAACTAATCGAAACACTAATCGCATCTTGGACACTTATATAACTTAATGATTAACAATACAATTATCATTAATTACCTCAGGTGATTCAATCTCAACTATTGATTCACATCTTAGCTTTTCTTGATTTTCCATGATGTTTAACAAGATACTTAGCACTAATAAAGGTTAGATTAGGGTTTTAAACATTCAATTAATCTCATTCAACTCATTAAATGAGTTTAGGGACCTCACAACTATAAACCCCTAATAGGGATTTTGCCCCCAAAATCCAGGGTAAATAAAGATGGGTACTTCCTTTGCACCTCATCCTGTTACCTTCACATGGTTACTTGCATATCATGGTGATGTCACATCATTCATACATATCTCATCTTGGGTCAGCACAAAAACTCCCACATAAAAAAAACATCATGATCCCATAAAGAAATTTAATGAACCACATCTCACTCTTGTTCAACTTGTCTTATAGCTATTGCTGCTTTGGCAACCCTAAGGTTTTTGAAGAAATATTGATCATATTTTTGACCATATTTGAAATACTTTGACATGTCATCATTTAAAGTTTGATATAACTTGTATGACATGTCTGGAACACTCTGTTCCTCCTATTCATAAATTCTATTTGTACATTGGTTAGTCCATAGGACATAACTCTAAACTCATCATGGTCATGTGAATTATATCATCCAATATAAATCTTATGCATTGATATTTTATCATAGGTTTATTTTAAAGGAACACGGTATTATATATTTATTAACCAACAAACCATCTATCCTAGATAGTGGTCTTTCCCAGCTATCACTGAACCATACACAACATTATAGAATCACTTTTATTTTTCCTTACAAACAACATTTATAGGATCATTATCAACTCTGTCTCTCTCTCTCTACAAGAGAGGAATACTTGGAATGTTTATTTAATAAACATCTCCAACCTTCACATATTTCTCATATTTTTTATACATCTTGGATACTAGGATTCATTACCTTGGTATCCACCTCATGCGCTATAAGGAACTCACATCCTTATCTCGTCTACTTTTACCAACATAAAAAATATCAAGACATATAAAAGGAGTCTTCCTAATTATTGGAAGGCACAAAAACAAACTCATTACAAACGTTATGATTTTGGAACCATAGTCCAAGCAACCTTATTCTATAATAAGATATCCATCCTCATGTTTAGAATGAATCCACACATCCCAAGTGGCAATGGTCCACTTGAAAGTTGTTCCCTGAAAAGGAAAGACACAAAGGGAAACATACTTCCCACATCATAGCAGCATTGTTCAGGGTCACTAACAAAAAGGTAACCAATTCTATTTTCATTATACATATTACAACTTCTTATGTATCATTTCACCTTTTTCATTTGTGGTTCCTTGCCATTAGCATAGGAATCATCATGATTAGCATATCTCATTACTTCTTCCTTGATGACTATTTATCACACTTGGGTATGTTCACTTATTTTATTATATTTTTCAACCACTTATCAACAGGTAAATACTCATATTCCACATTTTCTTCATTAAATCGGGATCATCTCCCTTAATTTCTTTCAAATGCCATGCTGATTTTTTTCATTAAAATTTTCTTACATACATAGGGTGGTCTAAGATTAACTCAGGTTCCACCTTATTTCTTTGTCATTGTTCTCATTTATCTTCTCATTTTGTACTTGTTATAGGAGTTTTCTCTATCTTATGTGGATTTCATATCTGGATTCACTTTATAAGCATAGACTTATTTGTCTTTTACTTTATTATCTTCTTGAATCACATCTTCAAGAACTCCTCCTTTTCTAATTTGTATTCAGATTTAGAGTTCATTGTGTTGTATCTTTCTCTTATAGTTACCAAACATTCAAGTTTTGATAGATTATGATGCAATTCTCATATTCTTTAAGATAGGATTGAGATATTCACACCATGATTTCTTATTCATTATGATCTTAAGATTGTCTCAAAATGACTACTTGATCAGAGTAATAAAAAAGATAACAATCTAAGAGTTTCATACTTACCTTTCTTCAATAATTGAATACCTGGCCAGGGCACCCAAATACTGAGATTAGGCAGTATGCACCATATTTTTGTGTCATGTTCCTGACTTAGACATCATCCTAGTCTTATGTCCTAGTGTCCCTATAGACTCAATGAACCTAAAGTTCTGATACCAACTTGTCGGGACCCGTCACGCTAAACAAGATTACTCAAAACATAAAACACAATTAATCACTAATTAATCACATACCCAAAAATATGGGTAAATTAAAACTGATTTCAACATCAACACTCATTCAAAAACATTTGCATGAGAGACCAACATATCTTATATCCATGCTATGCAAAGGATTTGATACACATTTTTCTATTGCCTTAGCCACAACATATATACACATGAGAACAATATTTGTATATGCCACACAAACAAGCATTAATATGCTAATAAAAGTTTGATTCGTTTGAAACACCATATATAAACTTTTCCTGCCTGGACCTGAGAGTATAGGGACGACTCTAGGACACACTAGACATCTAATCAACTTTATCAAATATTCATTACTATAGCACCTCTTTGCTGCCACATGTTTGTTTACATCACTTCCGATTACCTAAAAAAGTGTGGTGAATCACAAGGGTGAGACTCAGTCCCAGCAAGAGATATAACCATCAACAACGTTTATTGATTACAACATTTTTATGTAATTAAACAGTTAAGAAATTTAATCAGATATAACAAATAAGATCAACAGTACTGATGATTAACAAAATACATAAAGGAGCATATAATAACTATCATTATTAACCAGACTATCATCAATTATCTTGTTGACAATATAAGCAGTTCAGTAGCATATGCAGTTCTAGCATCATAAACAAGTCTAGTAACATAGCATAGCTAACAACATGAGCATGTCTAATTGGTTGAACATATCAACATCATAAGAAGAGCTAACAACATAAGCACAACTATCTAGACAAGCATGATTAGCAGTATAGTTACAAAGGCAAGACTAGCATGCTAAATATAACTAACAACATGGGATATCTAGCATCATGATTATAATCAGCCGTAGCAGTATAGAAACCAACATAAGCATGACTATTGTATGTACACATTTACCATCTTATGATCCATAAAATAAGTAGAATTATTGTCTCTTACTTTCACTAAGCATCGTCTTTATGTAAAGAGAACAAACAAGGGTTATCATCCAATGTGAAGCGTCGTGTATAACCTAAGAAAATATGCTACACAGCTGTATTACATCTTTTATTACACCATGGGGAATTTGAATCGTACCATTCAAAGTCCAACTGACCCCTGTAAAGGGCTATTCGGTTCCGTACAAGATCTAGGAGTGTCGGTATCCTAAGATCTCTTCCCCCAGTCAGTATGAATAAAAAGGCAGTGACATATCAGTCAAAGATGCCACTACAGTGAACTATAGTCAAGCTGAAAACCACTAGTCCGACCTTGGTATAGGTCACGACACTAGATAACAGGGTATTCAAACCCAAACACTGAGGTACAACCGTAGTTGTCCACTAATCACATCATGTTATAATCATTGAGACACGACCGCAGCCATTCTCAAACTAAGGGCTAGGTATGACCGCAATCATCCTCCCTAAACACTTGAATTCAGGATGACAAGCACCCCGCATACTCATCAGTATGCGCTCTGAGTTTCCCTTAGGAATACTCGTTTCACCATCCAGCAAGTTCTGACACTGAAAATGGTTCTACGGCATAGGGCACTACATGATTAGAGTTGCACTTGATTAGTTATGCCAATTGGGTGAATTAAGGTTGCATCAAACAAGTGGACATACAAACCCTAATTCATTTCTAGCAAGCATATAAATATCAAAACTTGAAAAGATATAAAATGTATGAAACATAATTTATCATCTCATCATCACATGGTATTATTCACTTGCCATTCCCAGGACTACACTAGTCATCATATTATCCCAAGATATAAATCCTTTTCAGAAAATCACAGGGTATCAACTCGTATCAACAGAAGAGGAATACACCTGATGCAGGGCTCAACTATGCCCAAAGGTCATTAAGACCATCATACTATCATAGGATATAAATCCTTTTCACAATATCACAAGGAATCAACCCCTTATCAACACAAGAGGATTACACATCATTCAGGGCTCAATCATGCCTGAAGGTCATTAAGACCATTATATTATTATTCCCTGTAAGATCATCATTATCTTTTCAAGCCTTATAACAAGGCTCAACAACATCACTTACATTTAATACACCAGATCAACACAATATTGCATTAATGAGCTAGGAGATATTCATAAACAATCATAGTACGGTTATATTAACATTAAGAACATTTCTTTATTACATCAACATGCAAGGAATCTAGATATGATTAACTCTCATCATATTCATTATGCACATGTTTAGCATAAGAAAGTATCAACCATGTGGTTATAATAACCACCAATTAACATGTCAAGGTTATGATCATAGTAAGGAGGTTATTCTACAATCATTCCATCATATAAGAATGTTAAACATGAATGCCCATCTTTATCTGATTGCATTAGATTTAGGTTCAGCATGATAAATTATATCAATGTTACTAATCATCACTTATACCCAAACCCTAACTCACGGCATCCCCATTGGATCATGGATGCATAAGGTGAAACATCACCATTACATTCCATACTATTCTCAAGTATGATCCCACACCTAAATCAAGGTGTAACCATCAGGTTATAACATACTAGGGTCTCAACAATAATAGAGTACTCCATGGTTGTATTAGTTATTCAAGGACTATTCATACCCAATTACCATCATTTAGTTATATTAAAGCTAGGTATAACAAGATATCCTTAATTAGGGTTACACATCAACACTATATGGTTATCATCCCTTCTATTCATATGAATGAATAGCTAAGACTAACTTATTAAGGGTAACCCTCCATTTGTTCCATCATCATTCAACCCATATCACTATACCACAATGCCATCCAGAACCATTGGATGATTAAAAGGCAAGACTATTTGTTGTTTAGATAAGTAAACATCTTGGATAAACCACCTACGAATTCCTTGATTTGTGCTCTAGAAAGAGTCACCATCTAACCCTAGACATCCCTTGATTAACAACATAAAAATTTCTATTGAAAGTAGGGTAAAACCCACAATCAATTGTTCATTTTGAACAAGCCATCCATTGCCAACAAGTAAAACCCTTAAGTTGATCATACAAAGGAAATCATCTAAATCTCATTATTAGGACCAACATATTACATTATCCATAATTCCACTTTATTAGAGGAATAAACATTATATCTTGACCATTGGGTCAAGTTCTTATATTAAAACCATCAATTACAGTATATATACGACCATTGCATCAAGACCTGAGAAACCATTGGTCTAAGAATTAATTGATGCTAAAACTATATAATTAACTCACCATAAATTGTAGAGACCTGATCCACCCTCATTAGTGATCATTAAATCACTATAGGTTGTTAGATCAACGCTATATTCCTTAATCAACATCAAATATCAAGCTATTGTCAACATTGATTGATAACATCAGTAGGGTATTTAATGGTTGATCATTAAACTTCTAATTGGTCCAAAAACTGACCTAAGGGGTGAACATAGGTTGTCAAAACAACCTGATCCAAGTCACATTATACCTTAGTGCTAACACACACATGATCACATATTCATATATAACTGAAATCAGAACAGGGAACATTATAAAAATCAAAATCTAAGTCAAGCATAGCGTTTTAGTGCATGAATCATCATTTTCAAGCAAGAACATGATCTAGAAAGTTTATGGTAAGCAATAAACGTGGAGCAAGTTATAAATCTTGCCTCTAATGTGAAGATGAAACCCTTCACAGAAGAAATCTCGAGCAGGTAGGATAGAAAATCCAAGAGTAAGCTAGGAATTCGTCCATCTAGCACCTTTCTTCATTAAATGAGCAAACCCTAAACATAAGGAGCAAGAAAGGTAGGTTTTAGAGCTTTAAAGCAAATTCTACCATGGAACATTTTTCTCGTTGTGCACTTGTAAATTATCTAAAATTCCTCGAAAATCATGCACATCAACCCCAAATCTAAATCGTGCATCACATAACTCAATTAAAGATTTATTTACTTGTCATGGCAAGATTTAATATATAAACATACGCAGCAACCCTAATCTTGAGTTATGCATCGCATAGCTTGATTAAGTTTATAATAACTCACCATGACACAGATTATTAATATTAATTGAAATTCTAAATGATTTCTTGAGTTGAGCATCTCATAACTCAAATAAGAGTCAAATTATTATCATGGCACGAATTATTATAAATAATTAGGAATTTCAATGTTATCTTTGAGAAGTGTGTCAATTTGAGTAAATATTACATCATTCGCATTACATATGACCTAGAGTGTGCATCTAAGGTTTCTTTGAATATTTTTCACGTACAGGTTAGACACAAGCTCAGCTAGGAGCTAAATCAAAGATGGGGGCTGCGGATTTGTACCTAGGCTTCAGGGTCCGACTCAAGGCGATCGATTAGAAGTGTTTCCCACACCAAACGGGCTCCTTGTGTGCTCCTTTCTGGACACACAGCAGTAGCTACGGCTGGCCGGTGCAGCACCTATAAGGGGGCACCGCCCTAGCTTGGTCAGGCACAGATGGAGCAAGGTAGGAGATGAGGAGGTGGCGGAGGAGCAAGGCGCCGCTGAATCTGCCCTTCCCGAGCCCTAAACGGCCGCCATCCCACGTTGTTGATCGCCTGCTGGTTGGCCTACTACTGGCCATGAATCTACTCTGCAGGTCGGGCGCTGCTAGGGTAGGCAAAGAAAAAAGGAAGGAGGAGGGTGGACGGAGGTGGAGAGCTGCTAGAGACGAGCTACAAAGCCCAAACGGCTGCCCCCACCTCTGCCCTAGCTGCTGGTCGAGCGGGGCACTGTGCGCCGCTACCATCGGTTCCCTATTCTATCGGGGAATTGTTTGGGAAGGAAGAAGATAAGTGACAAAGTAGTCGACCCACTAAAGGGGTATATTACTGGGAAAATTGCAAAATCAAACCCTGGTTCTTAAGAATGCTATAAATTTCACCTCGGATGTCTGATTGAGGTGATTCTTTTTGCAAAACTTCAAGCACAAGGTCCTCTACACATCCAAATTAAAAATCATGCTAATTAGCTTGTTTCAACTAACCGAAACACTAATCGCATCTTGGGCACTTATATAACTTAATGATTAACACTACAATTATCATTAATTACTTCAGGTGATTCAATCTCAACCATTGATTCACATCTTAGCTTTTCTTGATTTTCCATGATGTTTAACAAGATACTTAGCACTAATCAAGGTTAGATTAGGGTTTTAAACATTCAGTTATGATAATTGAGCTCATTCAACTCATTAAATGAGTTTAGGGACCTCACACAAACCATGGCATGCTGTCAAAACACGTGTTGATATACATCATATACAAAACACACCCTTCCAGGACCTGAGAGTACAAGGACGACACTAGGACTCTACTACAACAACAACTAGAAACTATCCAATCTTCTATGTTTACTAATCTCCAAGCTGGTCTTTCACAACAACATGATCCTCACCACGTCGTTGACGACCACCTAAAAAAATATGTGGTAACCCACGAGGTGAGACCCATGTCCCAACAAGAGATATAACTCTCATCAAATGATAATTATTACCACTAACATCTTACTATAAAATCGGATGAGTAGATTCATCTAAATATATTATTAAAACTAATTACACATGCTAAATAGATCAGACAGTTTATCAAATAAGCATAGCATCATGATAAGAAGGGATATGAAGAACATGTACAACAATTGATTTCTCTTACTACATAATAGCAAGGAAGCTCCAAGAAACGAAAGAGAACCTAGCTTGATCACCTCCATGTCCAAGCTAGCACCATTTCAAAGAGAGAAGAAAAAACCCAAGGTCAAAGAAGCACAAGATGGAAACCAATACTCTAGGCTGAAAAGACAAGAAAGAGGAGTTCTTCATACTCAACTCAAGCACTACCATGGAGGACCATGGATTTGGCTAAGAAGAGAGAAGTTCCTCAAGCTCAACTTCAAGCACCACCATGGAGAACCATGGGTTCAGCCAAAAAGAGAGGGAAAAGAGGTAGGACAGCAAGCAAAACAAAGACCAAGAAAGGTAGATCACTTACCAAGATCAAGGAACATCAAACGATCACCAAATAAGGGTTGTTGCAAACCCTATCTCACATCCAAGATGGATCGGACACTAGAGCTCCACCTCCACAACCCATTACAAGGGAACGAGCTCCAAGCAAGAAGAGAGAAGGAAAGGGTGCAAAGTGTTATTTGCATGCAAGAGGATAGGTTTATAAAGTCAAGGTTTAGATAGAGATGGGAGGCTAGGTGTCATGCAAACATGTGCCACTTATCCACCATATCTCGCCCATGCAAGAACTAAGATCATGTGTGAGTCCAAGGAGATAAAACCAAGGAAAACGAATGACCAATCTAGTCTAGGAAAACTCATAGATCGAAGGGATACTAGATCTAAAAATTCAACGGTCACATAGATCAAAAGCTATCGGACGCAGAGAACTCAACCTAGGGTTTCTTGGCTCATTGATTGAAGAGACCACTAGGTATACCTTCAACATCAACAACCGCTAGAAAACATGACCAAGAGTACATCTTGGCAATTGTTGAAACTAAGGGGATCATCAATCAACACTGAAGATCAACATCAAACTAGGGCATACATGCAACCCTAAACATCATCTCATGATGCCACCACATCAAACCAAGGTATAACAAGGATTTGGGGTGCAAATCTCTCCAAAATGATGTCAAAATATGTAAGGCACAACAAGCATATGACAAACTACAAGAAGACCCTAAGCATGGGTAAATCAGAACAAGGTCCAAAACAAGCACAACAAGCATAACTAGCTCAAATATCATCGAAACTGGACCAAACTTGAATCTTAAGCATGTCACATGTTATTAAAGCACATCATGTGATTAGATTAAGGTTTTAAGTATCTAATTATGATAAGAAAGTAAGATCAACCAGAAATATAGGTTAGGGGTCTTACAACCCTAAACCCCTAATAATAATTTCATCCTCAAAATCTTACAAAAACAAAGATGGGTACTTCCTATGTATCTCATCCTCTAACTCCCACATAGCTTCCTCCACACCATTGTGATACCACAAAACCTTACGGAGAACTTTATTCTTCTTCTTCAACTTCTTCACCCTCATATCTAAAATCAACGCAAGACCCTCCACATATGACCCATCCTCCTCCAACTCAACCTCCCCTGGATGCAACACTTGCTCTATATCTGGGTGACACTTGCCTCAACATGAAAAAATGGAAGACAGGGTGCAACCTATGCAACTATAGTGGTAGCTCTAACCTGTAAGACACCTTCCCAACATGTGGCACAACAAAATAAGGTATCATAAACCTGGGAGCCAACTTACCCTTCTTACCAAACCTCGACACACCTTTGCAAGGAGAGACCTTAAGATACCCCACTACTACAGAAACAATATTCAATGTCGCTTTTCTAGGCGTCGGTTATTTAAACAAACCAAAGCCTATAACATACCATGTCGTTTATTTAGGAAATCCGATGTCTATATTCGAAGACCAGCCAGACACGGGTACCGCTTTGTATTCAGCGTCGACTAGGTAAAACAAACCAACGTCTAAATCGCCCGTGAAATCCAATTTTTGAGCAAAAAAAAGTCACATACAACGTCGGTTTTTTAACTACTAACCGACGCCTATATAAGATGAAAATTTGCGCGAAAAGTTCCAATTTCAGTGTCGGTTATCCTTTGATAACCGACGCTGATAATGGTTCCCGCCAAATAATTTAGGGCAAAGATTGTCCAATTGGACGTCGGTGTTTACTATCAACTGACGCTTAAGAGGTTTAGCTGTCAGTTTTGTAGACAACTGATGCCTTTTACAAACTTAATAGACTCACGATCACCCGACTCTTCCCCTTTCTTCTGTTTCATCGTGAGAATTCTCCTGCTCTCGCCGCCACTGCTGCTGGTCACCCGGCTCAACCCCCACCCGCCTGCATTCAACCTTGTGTGCCACCGCCGCTCCCCTACCTGTGTCGCCGATGTCTCCGGTCCCTAGTCGCCGCACCAGTCTCCAGTCCCTAGTCTCCACTGCCCTGTTGTCACTGCATCTGCCTGCCCTGTGGCTGCTGGTTATGGAGCTCGTCGGTCACCGCTGCACCTGCCTGCCCTACCGTCGCTGGTTCTGGAGCTCGCCGGCCGCCGCTACTGGACCGCCACGTCGCTTGTAGAGCACACCAGCTACCACCACCGCTACTGGAGGTCCATTGCTGTTGCTCGCCTACTTGTCCGCCATCGCTACTGAAAGGTATGCTTCCTCCAGTACTGCTCCGCCACCGTTGTCTAGTTGTGCATATCTGGGAGTTATCAGGAACACCTAAATGAATGTCTAACACCTAAATGAATATCTAGTTGTGTATCTAATTTGGATGTATATGCTGAACCTAGATTTAGAGAGGACATGCTATAGTATTTTCCTAGTATGGTGAAAGATTCTCAATCGTGTGTATCACATGGGATTCTTATGGCCACACGGAGTGACAATTCTTATGGCCACATGGGAGTAAAAGACATTGTCAATGAATTTGGTAAGAAATCACAATGTAGTATGGCCACACGGAGTGACAATTCTTCATTCATGAAGATGACAATATTTTGGGATCTTCCTTATTGGAGTTCTTTAACGGTCAGGCATTGTATCGATGTAATGCACGTTGAGAAAAATGTCTGTGATAGCGTCATTGGTACTCTGTTAAATATACCAGGTAAGACTAAAGATGAGATAAAATCCAGACTGGACCTACGTGAAATGGGAATAAGGTCATAATTAACAGAATTACGTGAAATGGGTAATAAAAGAACATACTTACCTCCCGCTTGTTACACGTTGTCTAGAAGGGAGAAGAAAGCTTTTTGTGAATGCTTGGTAAATGTTAAGGTGCCACATGGTTACTCATCCAACATCCGTAGATTGGTATCAATGAAAGATCTGAAGTTGATAGGTCTTAAATCTCATGATTATCACATTCTAATGCAACAAATATTGCATGTGGCAATTTGATCTATATTGCCGAAGCATGTAAGGTTTGTAATCACCAGACTTTGTTTCTTTTTCAATAGTCTATGCAGCAAAGTTATTGACCCTGATACTCTCGATAATTTGCAAAGAGAAGTAGTTGTTACCCTATGTCAGCTTGAGATGTATTTCCCTCCTTCGTTCTTTGATATCATGGTACATCTTGTTGTCCACTTGACTAGGGAAGTGAAAATGTTGGGACCAGTTTTCTTGCATTGGATGTATCCCTTTGAACGATACATGAGCATTTTTAAAGGTGATGTTCGAAACCGTTATCGGCCTGAAGGGAGTATTATTGAAGGTTATGTGGCGAGAGAGGTTATGGATTTTTGCAATGACTTTCTGAGTGGTAATAACACTCCTGTTAATGACAAGAATATTGAAGAGGGCAAAGGAATTTTGGGATCACGGGTGAAAGTAATCAGCCGTGAGCAGTTGGAACAAGGTCACTTGTATATTTTACACAACATGGAAGAAGTGAGTGTTTATATCGAGGAACATACCAATTTCATCAAGAGACAACATCCTTGAGCAAGTTCAATGTGGCTTGCTAGAGAGCATAACAAGACTTTTACTAAGTGGTTTGAAGATAAAGTCTTACATCAACTATCTCAAACACCAAATGATATTACGGAAACTATCAAATGCCTCGCCTTTAAACCAAAACCGAATGTTATGTCTTATGAAGGGTTTGACATTAATGGGTTCACATATTACACAAAGCGCCAAGATGATAAGAGTGTCGTCCAAAACAGTGGGGTCACTCTTCAAGCGTCGATTATGTATTTTGCAAGTACAAAGGATAAGAGTCCACGTGAAGCTAAAATGTCATATTACGGTGTCATTGAAGACATATGGGAGTTTGACTACATAGATTTCAGAATTCCGCTCTTTAAATGTAATTGGGTTGATAACACCAAAGGAGTTATAGTGGATGAATTGGGTTTTACTTTAGTGAACTTTGAAAAGATTGGCAAGAAGGGCGAACCATTCATGGCATCACAGGCGAAACAAGTATTCTTTATCGATGATCCTGCAAATGATAAATGGTCGATTGTTCTTCATGGTAAAAGATAGTTCATTGAAGATCCTATAGATGAAGAAGAGTACTATGATAAGTATGATGACTCCAGTCCATTCTCAGTTGGGTTGCCAAGTACTCCACAAAATATTGAAGCTAATGATGACTTATATGTGCCCAGAGATCACAATGAAGGATTGTTAATTGATAAAAGATCAAAATTTTAGAGGCATGCATGTTTATATTTTTTTATTGAAGCTAAATGTTTGCTTTTTTAATATCAGTATCATTTTCAGATGTTTCATTATCTTCTAGTTAATACAAATGCTAAATGTTTGCCTTTTTAATGACATTTTCAGATGGCTGACCATGATGAGCATGATGTCCATGATGAGCATGAAGTCCATGATGAGCATGTTATCCATGATGAGCATGGCGAGGATACCAATGTAAGTTCTATAAACATATCCTTAATTTCTATAAAATTCATTATCTTCTAGTTATGTCATATATCCAATATTTCTATATTGGGTTAATTCAGTGTGTTTATTTTTGTCAAATTTTAGGTTGATGATGCGCATGTACCCACTGAAGCACTGGAGGAACTTGATGTGCATCACCAAAAACTTAACAAGAAAAGGGGCATCACTCTGTTGAAGAAGTTAATAGCGCTAAGTGGCAGTGGATCCAGATTGGCTGTGGAGTTTGATAATGGAGGAAATGCAATTGGAGTGAACCGCAATAATTTTGTAAACTATCTTGGGGTTGTCACTCGAAGCCATTGTGGTGTTAAGTATGATAATTGGCATAAAGTTCCTCGGGCGAAGAAAGACATGATATGGAAAGATTTATGCGTGAGTTATTATTATTTGCAATTCTATTTTGTAGATTACAAATTCTATTATTTGCAATTCTATTTTTGGATACTAGTTAATAGCAATTCTATTTTACAGAATCTATTTGCATTGGATGAGAAGTTGCATCGTAAAAGCATGATGCAACGCACTGGAAAGATGCTAAGGAACTATAGGACAAATCTCAATAGAGAATACATAAAAGATGGTGATAAGAAGAAGAAGTCAGCCCTTGAACAGTGGAACTTCTTGGACAAAGAAGATTGGGACACATTTGTTGCTTCAAGAAAATTTGAAGAATTCAAGGTATTAAATGAGGCGCAAAAAGCAAGGCGTGCACTGAATGTACATGACCACACTATGGGTCCAAAGAGTTATGCAAGCGTTCGCCAAAGACTACAGGCGGAGTCTGCTGCTACTCATGAGTCCTCTACTACATGTGCAACACCCATGCCTTGCTATGATGTCTGGATAGCTGGGAGGCAAAACAAGAAGGGTGAAATAAAGAAGTCTCTAACTGCTGAGGTGACTGCGAAAATGGTAAAATACAACTCTTAGAGCAATCGTTTGAATATTGATTATTTGTGGTGTTAACTTACCAATTTCTGTTGATGGTGATTAGCAGGAGCTGCATGAGTAGAGGAAACAAGGCATGTTCATCCCTTAGGGCACAAGGGATGAATTGATAGTTGCTCTGGGTAACCCAAAGCATCCTGGACGTGTTAGGGGTGCAGGCGCTGGTGTGGGAATCAAAGCATTCTTTGGTCCATCCCAGCACAAACCCAGAGCGGGACTTTCACAAGAAGAGGTAACCTATTCTTTTTTTAGAATGTTACTGCAAAAGGGAATTCAATAATAAGAAGCTAATGTTTCTTTTATCCATGTATAGGAGAATAAAAGAGTCGAGGATATAGTTGCTAAGAAGGTCAAGGAAGAATTGCTACGGTGGCAGGCATCTCAGGCTTCCAATCAGCCTATGGCGACCCACTCTTCTCCTGATGCACAGACTGAGAGTAATCATGTAGACCCACCGCCTAACACGTCTGTTGTAAGTATTGTTTATGACATGATATCTAGTCTTTTCAAGATGATATATTTTCAAGATGATATGTATATATGTATAACATTCTTTATGTAAATTTGTAGGCGTTGAAGCCATACCGCTTAAGAATGCAAGACTATGTTTTTGCGGAGGCGCAGGCTTACCCATCCCTTCCTGGGGCAACGTTTCACGGGACTCCAATGCCACAGGGCTACGTTCGTGTGAGCCTGATACGTGTATTACCCGATTGGAGGGAAGCTATATTGCCATATACCCACCCGGATATTGATACACTTGCTGAGGCAGAAGGCGGGGTGATATTGTGGCCCAAAGCAGATGTCGTCTACACTACTGAAATTGTATGATAATTTTACATTACTTTAGATTGTTAATGTGTATATATGAGGTCAATTGATCTGAAATTATATATACAGGTTAAAAAGAAGACACCCGGAGCATCTAGGCCTCCACCTCCACTTCCTGCATTACCAAGTTGGGTTCCAACTGACCTAAAATACCCGTTAGGTCCTGCTTGTAGGGGAATGGCATGTTGGCTACGGGTACATAATATACATTGCCCTATAATTGTTTCTTTAGAAGTGAATTATGTAGGTCAATCATACGAAAGCTCTTTATTTATACAAGATATTATTGAGTTGTTTATATATGATTGGCTGAATACATCAATGATAGAGACATGGATAAGGTGAGATCTTGTTTATACATCCATATACCTTGTGTAAGATCTGGTGATCTGGTTTCTTATATATTAATGCATACGTAATACATGTTTTGCAGCTACTTAGTCGAAAATCAATGTAAACAATTTGCATTTGACCATGTGGGATTTTTTATTCCATCATTGATTAGTATGGTAGCTAAAGGCCCTGATAGTGTTCAACAATACTGTATAGATGCTTTTACAATTTTCGGTCAGCAAAAGAAGAAGATAATAATAGATCCATTCAATGTCAAGTAAGTTTACTTTACTTATAATTTGGACTTGAGAAAATTACATTTTTATTATGGATTTTGAGTTATTATTTTTAACTTTTTTACCTCTAGCGGTAGGCATTGGGAGTTACTAGTTATTCTCCTCGGGACGTTCACTGCTTATTATCTAGATCATGCGGGGAGTACATTGAATACTAAAATTGGACACGTAATGAGAATGCCATTATTCTGGTGAGAAATATTTCATTTTTATATCCGTTAACATCTGTTATTACATTACTATTTAATTATGCAATTTACTGTGTTACATTAACATGTAGGGGTTTAGATGCATTCAAAAAGGTTGGAGGAAAGGTCCCCAGGAAAAAGAACCAGCAAATAATTTGGGAGAACGTGAAAGTAAGTTCCCAACTCCAATGTATATATTATTTATGTGAACTGTGCTTAGTTGTATTTTTTAATATTTTGTATGTTTCAATTTATAGGGCGCTACACAAGACAACGATTGGGCATGCGCATACTATGTGATGTAATTTATACAGATGATTATCCAATATGCCACATTGGACATCGATACCATACATGAGGTATTATATATAGTCTCATTAGTTAGTATGAAATATATCAATCTTATTTTTATATTATTACTTATATATATACATCATTCTCTTTGCATGTGTTTAAAACTAACCACACTATAGGTAAACACTTAAAAGATGTACATGCTCCATATACAATGGAAGTATTAAATGAAGTAAGAGAAGAATGGGCAAGAGCCATACAAGCAGTGGGGACTGTAAAATAAAATTGGGATGTTGATAGCGATGTTGAATGATATTTTGTAAATGAATATTTCTGAATGTTTATACATGTCTGAATGTTTCTACATGTATTTGAATGTTTCTACATGTGTGAATGTGAGAATTGAATTGATGTCTGAATGTATCTACTGGTGTGAAAAGTATATTTGTTGATTTTGTAGGTTTGTGGCATGTTTGTTGATTGATATCAATGGATGTCGTAAACATGTAGTTCAAAACTGAACTGTAGTTGAACTGCAGGTTCTCATCCTGCTGACCATCCAGAGCATGCCTGCAAATTGATAAGAAAAAAAAACTAAAATATAGGCGTCGGTTATTTATATAAAATCATCATCAAAGTCTTACAGCGTCACTTATTGGATAAAAACTGTCGCCTAATGTGACAAACAACCTGACCGTGCAGGAAAGCACGGCTGTGGCGGGAAATAGCGTCGCTTATTAGTATAACACCGACGCCTATAGTACTAAACACGGCCGTGTAGGGAAGCACGGTTGTGGTGTCTGGGAATATGGTGTCGGTGTTTTAGTTGCAAACCGATGCAGATAGTGTCCTAGATGGCGCCATTTTTATGGTGCGAAGTCTTTTGGCATCGGCTTACTATAAATGATTGACGCCTATCGGTGCCCTGCTGGCGTGTTTTCGGTGGCGCGAAGCCTTTTGGCGTCGGTTATAAAACCGACGCCGAAGAGTTCGACCTTTAGCGGCGCCCACATAGGTGTCGCTTTAGAACCGTCGCTAAAAGGGCATAAACAATCGACGCCAAAGGCCTATTCTGTAGTAGTGCACCTTGTCTCCTACTTGGAACTCCAAAGTTCTATGGTGCTTATCAACATAAGACTTCTGTCTATCCTAGGCTACCTTCTACTACTACTATATCACCTTGATCTTCTTTGTAGTCCGTTGTACAAGCTCAGGACCTAGAAGCTGATACTTGCCTATCTCATACCAACAAAGTGGTGATTGAAAACACCTCCTATACAAGGCTTCATACAATGCCATATATATACTCTTGCAAATAATTGTTTTTGTAGGCAAACTATATCAAGATTAGGTGCACATCCCAACTCCCAAGAAACTACAAAACACAATCTCTCAACAGATCCTCCGAGACCTGAAGGTCCTCTCTGACTGACCATCTGTTTGTAGGTAAAAAGTTGTACTGAAATTCAATGGTGTACCCATAGAAATATGTAGATGCTCCAAAAAATGACTGGTTAACTGAGGACCTCTATCAGACACTATGGTAAATGATATACCATGCAACCGCACAATCTCATCAACATATATATGTGCCAACTTCTGTGTCGCATATGTTGTTTTCACGGGAAGGAAGTCTGCTAACTTGGTTAACTTGTCTATGATCACCCAAATGGAATCATGACCTTTGGCTATCTTAGGAAGACCTACCACAAAGTCCATAGTGGTATGACCCCATTTCCATTATGGCATTGGTAACAGTTGCAACGTCCCTACAGGTTTCTAATGCTCAATCTTAACATGTTGATATACTGGGCTTGCCACGAACTCTGCCACGTCGCGCTTAGAACCAAGACACCAATACAAATCCTTCAAGTTGTGGTACATATTAGTACTGCTTTGGTGCATATCATACATCGAAGAGTGAGCCTCCTCAAGAACCAACTTCCTTAAACCATAAACATTGAGAACCATTGTCCAGTTGTGGAAACAAACTATCCCATTATCAGCTTCATGGAAACCATAATACTTCTTAATACCAAACTCTGCCATGATATTCTGTATCATAGTATCAACCTGATGTGCATCTCTAATCTATTGTATCAAGGTAGGCTTCACCTGTAATTTTTCTAGCAAGCCTATCAACATGGAGACCTCCAAGTGTACATTCATCTAATGAAGGCAAACCAACATATCTCACTTGTGGCACACCAAAGCATGTAATTGTGCCTCATCTGTAGATGATGACAAACAAGACTTCATGCTAAGTGCATCTTCCACCACATTCACCTTCCATGTATAGTATTCTATGGTGCAATCATAGTCTTTGATCAACTCCATACATATCTATCGCATGTTCAGCTCCTACTTTGAGAAAATATATTGAAGGTTCATGTGGTCGGTGAAGATCTAACACTTCTCTCCATAAAGGTAGTATCTCTAAATCTTCAAAGTGTGGATACAGATGCAAGATCTAGGTCATGCATCGGGTAGTTCTCCTCATGTTTCTTAGGCTCTCACGAAGAAAAAGAAATCAACTTCTTGTCATGCATTAGCATGCATCCCAAGTCATTTTTTTGACACATCAAAGAAGACGATGTAACCTTTCTGTTGCTCTAGAAGAACTAATATTGGTGCACTGGTCAACTTCTCTTTTAAAAACTGGAAAGAGGGTTGGCACTTGCCATCCCTGAAAAAAGGTACACCTTTCCTCATTAACTTTGTTAGGGGAAATGCCACAACACTGAAGTTCTTGATGAACCTCCTAGAGTAGCATGCCAAGCCTAGGAAACTACAAACCTTCATTGATGTCTTAGGATGCTCCCACTCCAGCATTGACTGTACCTTCTTTGGGTCTATGCAAACACTGTTAGTAGATTTCACATGCCCAAGAAAAGACACCTCCCTCATCCAGAACTCACACTTGCTGAACTTGGTATACAACTTGTGTTTCCTCAACAACATCAACGCTTGTCGTAGATGTTGCTCATGCTACTAATTGTCTCTGGAGTACATCAAGATTTCATCGATGAACACCACCACAAACTAATACAGATATGTCTTGAACACCTGGTTCATGAGATCCATGAAGGTTGTCGGTGTGTTTGGCAACCCATACGACATGACCACAAACTCATAGTGACCATACCTAGTCTTGAAAGCTGACTTGGGTATGTCATACGCCTTGATCCTAAACTTATGATAACCTGATCTCAGATATATCTTCGAAAGCACTACAACACCTCTCAGTTGATCAAATAAATTATCTATCCTCAGTAATATGTACTTGTTCTTTATGGTGACCTTATTCAACTGCCTATGGTATATGCACAGTCTCATAGAACCATCCTTCTTCTTCACAAACAACATGAGAGCACCCCAAGGGGAAGTTCTAGGTCTGATAAAGCTTTTCTCTAACAACTCCTACAACTTCTTCTTCAGCTCATGCATCTCTGTTGGTCCCATCCTACACGGTGCTTGTGCTATAGGTTGTGTTCTAGGAACAAGATTGATATGGAAATCAATCTCTCTGGGAGGGGGAACACCTGAAAACTCTTTAGGGAAAACATCCTTAAACTCTCACACCATTGGAACCTCTTGGATATTAGGACTCCTCAACTTGGTATCCAGAACATGCGCTAAGAAAGCCTCACACCCCTGCTTCATCAGCCTCTCTGTTGTCATAGATGACACCAGGCACATTGGAAGAATTTTCATATCTCCTTGGAAGATCCATGAAACATCTCCCTCATGGAGCGTTACCACCTTGGAACTACATTCCAAGACCACTCAGTACTTCTCCAAGGTATTCATCCCAAGAATCACATCGAATCCATACATTTCAAGTAGCATAAGTTCCACTTGAATGTTGTGTCCTGAGAAAGAAAGAACGCAAGATGGACGCACCTCCCACAACTCGAAGGAACCAACTAGAGGGGGTTTCTAATAGAAGACTACTAGATCTAGTAATAATAAGCAGGTAACAACTATCTATCACCTTTCTAGTGATAAAAGAGTGTGTCAGACTCGGGTCAACCAAAATAGATACAAAAGAAGAAGCAGACAAATCAGAATAAAAAAGTTCCATCTGATATGTCATGACTTGTGGATTGACCACTCCCTCCAGCTGACTAATAGTATAGAATCGAGTCATCGCCTATTGTCATCCTAGTCCTCTACTAGCTTGTCTAGAGGATCCTGCCTGCAACATCTGGTCGCATCCTCTACCACCACCATTGTTGATCTGTCATTGCTACGAACCATGCTGACTCTACCTTGGTTGTTGTGTCACCTCCTCATCTTTCATAAACAACTTCGTATGCTCGGTATGTTTTATAACAGGTCTAACTCTCGTATCATGGCCTAGACGGCCCTATCATGGATATTAATGTTGTACTGCATGCTCCAGCTGGTGGGAAACTATGGCCTCTGACATTTCTCGGGGACCATTGTGATGACACCATTGATCTCTATTTAGAGAAAGATGACCGTTGTTGCGACTGAGGTGAAGAAAACCTTAGCTTCTTAAAGCCTCCATATGATTGTTCCTAAAACTGAGTTGGTATCTTCTTAGCGTTGTCTTCTCATTTTTCAATAGCATACAGTTCGATCGTCCTCACCGATTCCACAAATCTAGAATTTCTCCAAAGTAGGCATTATCATCGTCAGCTCCTTAAGCCCTTCTCAAACTGTCAGATCCTCTCCTTATTTGTTGCTTCCATGGGAGGACCGAACCTCAATAGCTCCATAAACTTTGTCGGATCTTCTCAAACGGTGATATCTTCTCATAAAGTTACATCTCTGGGAAGTATCAGCCCACAAACTCCTGCCAAAACTCCTCCCAACTAATCACCACTCCAGGTCACTTCTCCTCCTCTATGGCCCACCAATGTCCAGCACTTCCCTTCAGCGGGTACACTGCATGCTTCACCTTATCCTCTTCTAGAATATTGAGGATCTTGAAATCCTTCTCAAGATCCATCAACCACATATATGCATTTGCCGAGTTTGCATTACCAGCATACTTGATCGCCTCCACATGTCTCGACTACTCAAAAGTCTTCCCAGGACCCTGGGATTCCACATTGGGGACAACTTCCCTTTCTTGAGGTACGAGCGTTCTATTCTCCATATGCGTAATCATGGCAATCAACTGTCGAAACATGGACTGAAATGCTGGGTTTGCCATGGTTGTTGGGTCAAATTGAGGCACCGCGGGCTGCTTCGTCCCCGTCTCTAGCACTCTATCTTCATGTGCTTACCTCCTACCGCCATCTCCTGGCACAACAAAGCTACTCTCAATATGTTCTTCATGCCCTCCAGACATATCTACATGAGAATAAGCTATAATCAAATATGTTGGATGACGTAAGAGCAGACACAAACCCTAGTCTTATGTCCCTATAAACTTAGCGAACCTAGAGCTCTGACACCAACCTTTGAGGCATCCCAACGCCACACAAATGAGATAACTTAAAACAAAATGTGCGAGCAACAGCTAAACAACCACATTATCAAAAAAGTAGGTAAATTAAAACTGAAATCATATTACCAGCGTGTGCGGAAACCTATTACAAAAAAGGTCAATCAACATGTATCACAATACATTCCATAATAGATATTTACATTTGTTCAGTGGCCATCTTCACAACATGTATGCAAAAGAGATCATGTTTCACATATACATGCCACGTATATACAAACCGCTATTCTTATAAGTGTCGCTCTACCTCTTCACTTTTGAGCATCTTTTTTAATTTTGGTCCACACTCTTTATATATTCCCCTGCTTTTACGGGGACTTGGATACAAACTGTGGTATACTACCAAAACACGTTTAGATATATATCATCTACAAAACACATCCCTTCCTAGATCTGAGAATACAGGGATGACACTAGGACTCTACTACAACAACAAATAGTAGCTATCAAACCTTCTGCATCTACTAGTCTCCAAGTTGCTCTTCCTCAATGAAATGGTCCTCACCACTCCACTGAAGACCACATAAAAAAAGATGTGGTAACCCACAAGGTGAGACTCATGTCCCAGCAAGAGATATAACTCTCAACTAATGATAATTGTTACCACCGACATATTACTATAAAATAGGATGAGCAGATTCACCTAAATGAATTATTTAAACTGATTACATAGGTTAGATCGGACAACTATAACATATAGGCATGGCATCATAATAAGAAAGAATATGAAGAATGTGCATAACAACCAAGCAGTGTAAGAAATAAGGCAAGGGTAAACATACAATGTGAAGCATGTTTAACCCTACACGAATATACTATGCGGTTGTATTACACCTTTTATTAATGCCCTGAGGATCTGGGTCATACCACCCAAAACCAAGTGACCACTGCTAAGTCAAAATCAATGACATACAAGATCTAGGAAGAGTCAGAATCCAAGATATTCTCCGCACTCGACCAGTACGAGTGAACAGCACAGTGACATATCAGTCAAACTGCCACAAGCAACATATAGTCAAGTTGAAAATACCTAACCCGTCTAGGTATAGGTCACGGTGCTAGACACCAAGGTACGAGACCCTACCACCGAGGTACAACTGCAATTATCCTCAAATCACATCACATATATAACCACTGAGACAGGACCATAGTTGTTCTCAAATGGAGTTATGACCATGGCCATCCTCAAAACACATGGGGTTCAGATGACAAGGACACATAATCACTTATACCTCGCATGCTCAATAGTATGCACTCCAAGTTTCCCGTAGGAATACTCATTTCACCATCCAGCAAATTCCGGCACCGAAATGGATCGATGGCACAGGAAAACTACATGATTAGGGTTTCACTTGATTAATTAGAGACAATTGGGTATCTTTTAACTTCATCAATCAAGTTACGTACAAACCCTAGAAATATTCTACAAAAAATAAGGGTAGGTTACAACTCCAGAAGATATAAAACATATAAAGAACAAAGCTTATCGCATCACCACACGGTATTGTGTCACTGTCATTCATTAGTACACCATCATCATATCAACTCAGGATTCCAGTCCCTTATCACATTAACAGAGGGTATCATCTTAATTAGGGCACAAAGCCACTGCCAAGGTCATAAGACCCTTCACATTGTTCCCTACAAGAACATTGTTATCTCTCCATGCCTCGTCAAGACTTATCATTACCACCATAGACATGATACACATAAGTTTGGCATAACCATGCATTTAAGAACCATAATGCTCATATGATAACATAGTACAGTTGCAACAGTTTAGGAGAGAGATATTACTCTATCAACATCTACTCAAGCAAGCTAAGCAATATTCTCATAGACTTGAAATTAGGGTTGAGTTCAACATAACAAGATGATTTACGATTTCGAATCAACAATAGATGTAGACCCTAGTTATCATTATTCTTGGAAACAAGCAAGTCAATCACTATCATCACAAGGTTGACCACATAGGTCAAACATAGAGTCCAACAATCATCATCGGTCGAAAAGATTGGGGCTCGCCATCTTCATCGATTGAAGAGATGAGTTACCCTCATCGAGCACTCACATCAACGCATAGAAACCAAAGAAAAGCACCAACCTCACATTAACCAAAGAGGGACTTCAACACTTCATTGATCGAAGGAACCATCACATCTGCGACTAAAGAGAGTCCCACACTCAATCCACCACAAGGGTGACTGAATAAACATCAACATCTTCATCGATTAAAGAAGATAATCACCTCCATGACCACTCTAACTAAAAGATATTAGTACTCATCGATTGTATAAACCATCGCTTGACCAACATCAAGTGAGGGAAAACCTCAACTACCTCAAGATTAAACCGGCCACTTATCACCATGAAACCGAAAACAACCAAGGTACAAACCACAATGAGGAAAACAACTCCTAACCCTAAATTCAACCACCAACATGAGAGAAAGAAAAACCATGAATTAGAGAGAGAAAACAAATGTTTAACGCATGCATGCAGGGATCACAACCTACATCATCAAACAAAATTTTTGGGTACAAGCTTAGGGTTTCATCAAAGAGGGGTTCATTTATTCAAGATCACCAAAGAAATTAAACCCTAGATCATAGATAGTATCACCATTCTACTTAGAACCATATTTTAAGAGTAGATTATTTGCATGCAAGTTAAGTACAACAATAATTGGGGAGAAAGTTATATAACTTGCCTTCACAAGGATGAAGCCACTCCAATAGCAAGGAAGCTCCAAGAAAAGAGAGAGAATCTAGCTTGATCACCTCCACATCTGAGCTAGCACAATGTCCTCAAAGAGAGAATAAAAAACCCTAGGTCAAAGGAGCAGAAGATGGAAACTAAAACTCTAGACCGAAAAGACAAGAAAGAGGAGTTCTTCATGCTCAACTCAAGTACTACCATGGAGGACCATGGATTCGGCCAATAAGAGAGAAGTTCCTCAAGATCAACTTCAAGCACCACCATGGAGAATCATGGGTTCAGACAAGAAGAGAGGGAAGAGAGGTAGGATAGTGAGGAAAAGAAGATCAAGAGAGGTAGATCACTTACCAAGATCAAGGAACACCAAACGATCACTAAAAAAGGGTTGCTCCAAACCCTAGCTCACATGCAAGACAGATCGGCCACTAGAGCTCCATCTCCACCACCAAACATAAGGGAACAAGCTCCAAGAAAGAAGAGAGAAGGAAAGGGAGTAAAGGATTTAGTTGCATGCAAGAGGATAGATTTATAAAGCTAAGGGTTAGAGAGAGAGATGGGAGGCTAGGTATCATTCAAACATGTGCCACTTGTCCACCACATATCGCCCATGCAAGCACTAAGATAATGCATGTGTCAAAGGTGATAAAACCAAGGAAAACCAGTGACCAATCTGGTCCAAGAAAACTCATCGGTCGAAGAGATACTAGATCCAAAAGTTCAACGGTTGCAGAGATCAAAAGTCATCGATTGCATAGAACTCAACCTAGGTTTTTTTGGCTCATCGACCAAAGAGACCATCAGGTATACCTCCAACATCAATGATTGGAAAAATCATGAGCAAGAGTACACCTTGGCGATCAGTAAAACCAAGGGGACCATCGGTCGACACTCAAGATCAACATCAAACTAGGGCATCCATGCAACCCTAAACATCAACTCATGATGTCACCACATCAAACCAAGGTATAACAAGGTTTTAGGGCACCACTCTCTCCAATATGATGTCAAAACATGTGAGGCGCAACAAGCATGTGACAAACAACAAGAAAACCTTAAGCATGGGTAAATTGCAACAAGGTTTAAAACAAGCACATACAAGCATAACTAGCTCAAACAACATTCAAATTGGACCAAACTTGAAACTTAAGCTTGTCACATGTTATTAAAGCACACAATGAGATTAGATTAAGGCTTTAAGCATATAATTATGCTAAGAAAGCAAGATTGACCAAAAATCTAGGTCAGGGGTCTTACACATAGTCAATTAATGAACACCTCAGTAATGTTAATTTAGTGATGCTTTTCGTGTCATCCATTATCTTAAAAATCTCATGGTCATGGTATGTTTTATACAAAAAAAATCACAATAAGGTTGAAGGGCTCTCAAGTTATGATTATGTTGGTTGTTATTCTAATTAACAATCTAAGACCAGCTATTGTACCTTCAAAAGTAGAGATTAAGTTGCTTAAGCATCAAGAAGTATTGTTTTGTTTCAATTAGCTAATTCTAAAGTAGAAATATAGCACGACCCATGCTACTTGTGAACTATTATGGACTAAATATGTACAGAAAGAGTTTGGTTGTCTGATCTCTTCTCTTATCCCTATGTATTATGAAGATTGAGCTTATATGTTCATTGCAAGAGTCGTTGATTTTATTAATACGTTAAACACATTGAAGTTGAATGTCACTTTATATGTGAAGTTGTTAGAAACTACAAAAAGACCACTCCTCTTGTATCTTTTTCTAATCTAATTGCCTGTGTTTGCATCAAAGTTCTTACTAAGAAACATATGTAATATATGATATGTTGGGCATGATTTTCTAAGAATTGAGGTGGGAAAGCGGTGATTATCTATGAAACTAGATGTGCAATATTTGATCTGGAAACTTTCACAATACGAGAAGAGTAAATCATGGAGCAATACTGACCAACAAGCAATATGTATCTAAGATTACAACCGACACCACACAGATTTAACCCTACATTTAGATAGCTCCCACACTCAAGAACAAAGATATGGAAGAAGAGAATCATACCCGATGTGTAGAAATCTTTCACTTTTATTTTCTAGTCATGACACCACTATTAGTGATGGGGATTAAAACAAACACCTCCATCCTTAATTGTTTCCGATGCATTCCATAACTGGGACGCCTCTACACATGATGAGGCCACCTACCTTGTTGTTGTGTGTGATACTCGTTTTACTTGTCTCATCCAACTAGAACTTAGATGTGTTGCTACCTACCAAGTCTCTTTCTGTTTAAGAGAGAACATGCACGCCCTCTGCTAATTGGATGGATTGTTATCATTGTTGATGCACAAAAAATGTGTCAGTAACTGATGTGCATCCTCAACTAATTAGACAGACTGTTGTGGTTGTTGATGACTATAAATGTGTCATCGGTTGAGAGATATTCATCATCTATGACTGAACAGACAGTTGGCATTGTTGATGTACCCACTATGCCACCAATTAATGTGCATCCCATGTTGATCAGACAAATCGTTGCCATGGTTGATGCACAAAATGTGACACCTACTACCAACTGTTACTTTGCCTCAAGTCAAATTCGATGACCCTCTCTCATCCATGAGAGATCCATGCCAGTTGCTTCTGTTCTCTGGCTCTTCTACCATAGAAGATACAAATAATGAACAACTAGTAGGATCATGTCAATAGATGGGATGATCTCAGTGGAAACCCACGGGGTCCCACCTAAGTCCTCTATATATAGACATTCATGCCATGTGGTTGCAACTAGAAACTCTAATTCAAGTCCTAGTTCCATTCCAAACATTAATAGTATTGTTTAGTTGTTCCTAGGTAGGCATCTTATTTCTTCTTATATTTGAATCCTATTAAGATTGACAAAGTACAAATCCAAATCTTATTGAGTCTAAATTCAGTTAGGACATAGGCCGGAACTTTCCTTATTCTAGCATGATTAACATATATGATTGAACTTGAGGGAGAGTATGGCATATGACATATTAGCCTTTACTCCTATTTTAGTCACACACTCTGTAACGGGGATTTAGTTGTTTACCCTGGCCAGTGCTAATAATAAGCAAACAATTATTAATCATGTAAATATCTACAACAATTATTAATCATTTAAATATCTACAACAATTTATTGTCACTGAGCTGTTGGATTCTAAGCATTTAAATCAACAACTTCATAGTAGGCTTCTCTCTATAGCATTTAAAATGAGTTCTGGAAATACTTTGTCAATGTTATGACTAATATGAAACGTCTCCGTCATTTCAAAAAATGATTGTTACATTCAAAAAAGGAAAATTGAATGTCATAGTTATGGATTGTTGCCTATGAGCAATTGGCAACGTGATAGATTTAGGGGGTTAAAATCTTCTGTGCACGGGACAATGTGCCCAATACATCCGTAACCGTGCCATCTGCTATGGGGCCCACAAGTCTATGGATGAGATATTATGGACATAGAGGTGGGCACAGAGGCCGAGAAGATTTGGACCCTGATTTAAGTACTTGTTATCGGATGCTGCAACCAAAAGATAACAGGGAAGATCAATGTCATCCTCATAAAAACCGTAGGTCAGTTTCATGGATGAGTCGCAGCGCGTGTTGCAATCAATGGGGTGCTCGTAGGTTGGTTGCTGCATGGCAGAGCTGGCTTCGAATGAGAAGTGTTGACGTAGACACTTTTGGGTTTAGCAGTGGAATTTAATAAAAGAAATGTTTATCTATCTATACTATATAGGAAAGCTCGTTCAGGGTTTCCAATGCAATTTTGTCCATCATTTTTTCAAATCACAAACACATCCTTTGTTTCATACAAGAAAGACATTTGAGGGGTCATATGCAATTATTACGCATGATTTGTTGAGAGAAGCATCCAGTGAAATTCGATCCTCAGTTCTCCGCCGCACCACCACCGACTTTGGTGTTAGGTTTTCTTCGTATTGGTGGTGGTGGTTGATGACGTGCAGGGTCTTTGCAAAACTTTGCTCAATGAGTCGAGTCGGAAACAACAATGGTAGCATCGGGAGATAGGAATTCATATGTTGAGGCGCTGGTTGATAAAAGTACAGGAGTACCGTAGGACTTTACTTGAGGAGCCAAATCGGAAGCATTAATGATAGCATCGCGATTTTGTAGGTATGCTCTTTCTTGTTCATCTATCAACATCTTGCTTCTAATTGTCTCTTGCGCTCTCTTCTATCCAATTCTTTCTCAGCTTGCACGAGTAAAACCTAAATAGTTATATATATGGTGCACGACTGTTTATTAGCTGCTATGGTAGGAAGCTCCTAACAGCCGCACCTTCTAAAGATGTCTCTAGGCGATCAGACTGATGCTCTGCTGTGGAGTCTCAGTTTATGGCTGAGGTAAGGTTTAATTTTTTATGCTAAACCATACTCTGTGCTTCGATGTTTGCTTTTTGCTTCCCTTCTCTTGATAACAAGTGTTTAATCCATCCCTCAAATAGACGAACACTCCTCCACCAAATGTGAGCAAGAGTCCGACTGGAAGTTCCTCGTGGAAGTTGGTTGAACAAAAATTCCCTACCCCTTCTGTATGTGACGCCAAACCATGAATTTGTATATTGTCTCTTCTATTCCTTTTTATAGGTATAATGCACAAAAATTCCTTTTGGTTTTAGATATGAGAGTCAATTGCATATGTAAGTTTCTAATAGGAATCACCTCGGTGAAACATTCCCAAGAAAAAAATAAGTTGGAGTGTCGATTATAAGTTAAATTGTCAACTTAACAAGACTGTTCTATAAGAAAGGATTTGTAAATGAAGTGATATAACTTTGGGGATTTCAATACAAAAAAATATACAGCTCCAGTCCTCCAGTCCCATAGTGATTTTCCATTTCTATATATGTAGTCTTTCTTAGAAGCATGTCAAAGTCAGTGTTTTATAGCCAACAAATGCATAAGATAGACCAAAATGCATATAAAATTTGAACCACCTCTATATACTCTTCATTCTTATGAAAGTCGGAAAGTCGGAATAGAGTAGCTATGAGATCACTAATCGAACAGCTTCATAAACTACCTCCTAAAATAGTGTTTTATGACTCATATTTATATGATACAATGTAAGATGCACAATTTATATGTAGGCCATTATTTACATAACTATAAGTAAGTCCTTTATACGCTATGTAAACACTTTTAACAATTTAGGGGGCAATTATATTCATCCCACCCCACATGGATAAATACATATATAGTCCAGTATAAGCAAATGTGTTACACCAGCCTTACCACAACCTTCTTAAAAGCTCAACCATATGGCCGCAGACCACCACCCCATCAAAATTGTGGTCATAGTACTAGGCACACTTCCAATCAAACAAGTCACCGTATTTGACTGTCACATGGACTGACCCGTTGTCCATGTTGTTTTTGGACTCAATACTTCTAACCTACCCAAAGCAGTTTCACTCACCCAGACATCTTCATACTCAAAATTTGTTGTTGTCATTTATGTGACAGGTGCGTGTATGACTTTCATCACAAATGCAATGTGTTTATGAAACCAATATAAGTAGGGTTTGTAAGGGTGTTGTTTGTATACAGAAACAAGCATAATTCACTCGCCCTTCTACCCCAATAACCTTGCTTGTCTGCTGATTTTTTTTTCATGGGTGAGAACAATATTCTACCATTCAGATGGTGCACAAAAAAGTTGTACATATCTGACAGTAGGACTGAAGTTTTCGTTTTGTCAAATTTCAATTTCCCTTTGTTGTGGATAGAATGTATAATATGATGTATGTTTCTGTTTGAAAAAGAATATGTTTGCATCCTTTTTTCCTGCTACTAATGACATAAATATAAGATGAATTAGCTTAACTTTTGATCCAATTAGACATCCAAAAACTTTGTTTATGACTATTAAAATGTAAAGATACTTTACTATATATAACACCATTTTCTAAAAGCTTTATTTATCCTAATGTTGTAGGCAACGATCTCCTCCAGAATTCCAGATTCATCAAGATTTCAAAGGTCAAGCTGATGCCGCAAGATGATGAAGACCGTTTTTTGTGTACTTAATGTACAGAACCTTCTTTTTGTAAAAAAATGCCACATTTCAGGTTGCTTTATCTAAGGTTGTAAAAACATAAGAAAAACTATCTTCTCTATCCAACCTATTATATTTCATTTACATTTTGTAATGTGCAATGTACATGATACGTTTTGTAAGAGTTTTGTCGAGATGTAAAGTGTTCTACTGTTTATACAACAGGTTGTCGATGATACAAAGATTGTATTTTTCATCTATTTTTTGTAAACCGATTACATGATACACCATACATCAATAAATATAGTTTGAAACACTTGCACATGACTATATCGTCGACCACCAACTCTCTTAACATACTACTTTTCTCCTCACCGACAAAGAGTGGCTCAAGTGGTCAAGCACGGTGTCCCCTAATAAAGGGACCCGGGTTTGAATCTCAGTTGTTGTCTTAATTTACCACCATCTCGGGCGTTCGGCCTCTGCCACGGGCGTGGGAGAGGAGGGGAGAAATCTTTCTCTCTTAATCCCATAATGCTTTTGTCCTCTGCATAAACTAACAAATAGATATCACGTCCATCTTCTTGAACCATGTATTTGAAGCAAATAACTAATAGTTTAGTCAAAACTCCGGCTAATGAACAGCTACACGAAAGTATCTAATTGTGTTTGAACTCCATCAAATGTGCATGGCATGTCGAATCTACTCAAGCCATGGCACGGTTTTTTGGCTATTACGATAAATTGGGGCAATCAATTAATGTGCCGACATACATATGGACCGACGGACCTCTTAGATTGCAAAGTCTATACTATATATGAAAGTCCGTGGAGGGGGTGTGATGCAATTTTCTCGATTATTTTTGGAAATTATGTATTAGTTCTTGTGTGTGGACACCACATTTTTGTCTTTAATTTTTTAAATTATATATTATATTAAGAGACACATCTATACTATATAGGAAAACTTGTCAGGGGGTGGATGTAATTTTCTTGATTATTTTTTGAAATTACGTATTGGTCCCTGTGTGTATACCATACTTTTGTCTTTAATTTTTTAAATTATATATTATATTGAGAGATACATCTATACTATATAGGAAAGCCCATGGCGGGGGATGGATACAATTTTCTCAATTATTTTTTGAAATTACAGAATAATTGAGAAAATTATATATATATATAATCCCATGGCAGGCGGCTGGATGGGCGGACGTAGCGGCAGGCGGCTGGACGGACGGCCGTAGCGGAAGGCGGCTCGACGGACGGAAGGGGAATCACGAAGAGCTTACTGTCGGTAATCTGGGAGAGCGGCTACTGGAGGGGTGTTGTCGCTGCCCTCTCCAAATCGCTGCCTGTGAGAGAGAGAAGAAAGGGGTTGCTCCGAGCAGGTCGCCGCTGCTGTCCTCCGAGCAGGTCGCAGCTGGTGTGCTTGGAGCTGGTCGGCGTTGCCTGTGAGAGAGAGAGAGAGAAGAAGGGGGAGAGAGACGAGCGGGGGAGGGAGAGAGACGGGGGAGGGGAGAGTGGTGGGTGGGCGATGGGGAGATGACGGAGGGGTGGGGTCTGTCGCCTTGACGGCTCAGTTACGGAGAAAAGTGGGGTCACGGCCTGTTAAAAGGAGAAAACAACTGATCAACCCAGATGAATGATCCAATGGCTAAAAAGTTGAGTGTATTCGGGCCAGAATACACTTGAGTGTATTCTAGCCTCACTATATATATATATATATATATTGTACACATAAATTTTATTTTTTTAAGTTAAATCTATAAACTATTGATTGTAGTCTACTAAGGCACCCATACATAGCACGGGTTTATGCCTAGTTATATAAGAAGCGCCTTGTAGGATTTGTGGTGCAATTTTTTCAATAACTTTATCAAATTATAAATAGATCCTTTTATATATAGAAAGGTCATTCAAGGTTACCGATGCAATATTTTCCAGAATTTTACCAAATTACAGATAACTCCTGTGTGAGTATCGACAACACACAAGAGAGGCGTCGGCGTCCGTGATTCGGGTGTAAATTTTCCAAGAATTTTTAGGAAGAGGTTTCCCATAGTCGGTGTCTCAGCGCTCCCATCAAGCTCGACTTCGCCCGGCATCATCTCGCCTCTTTCATGGCACTCATCCCCTTTTGCGCTAGCTACTGCACAAACTGCTCCCCGCTCCCCGACCCCAATAATGAGCTTTGCTTCCACTCTTAGACCGTTATTCTGTACCACCGTCATCGCCACTGCCCTCCGGATACTGCACTCATTTCCCGTAGCCGCAGAGCCAAAACCAGGTGTGATTCGCCAATGTGTCATTAGATCCGCTAAGCTCGTCAAGGATAAGACCGACCAAAAATTGGTCTGTATGGAGGGAGACAAGCTCATATTCCCTAGAGCCGGGACGTCATTCCAGCATAGAGTCAGGACATATTTGGATCGCTTGAACGAGTTGGTACCTCTGGCCACTGTGCTTGACATCGGGTGTGGGGAGATCGGTGATACTTTAACTGAGGAAAAGAGGAAGAAAGCAGGGATGTTTGTGGTACGTATTGCAAATTTTGGTTTTCGTCTCCTTTCTTTCTCCCTGTTTGCCCAGAATGGAGGTATCTCTGTTTACCGTGATCGAAAGGAAGGGGTAGAGGAGACATATATAGTGGAGTGGCGACCAGCACTGGTTTTAGGATGGACGGGAGGGAGTCAATCACAATAAAAGGCACTCTAGCTAATTACCTCTACATTTCTATCTGCATTCAAATCTCCAATGCATAATCAATTCCTTAGAGGTATTAGAAATGCCTTACGGCCCTTAACAAATCTGCTTAAACACAGATTAGATAGATGACGGAACTGATAGTATGATTTATTCTTTCTATAATTTTATTACATTTTTTCCTATGAGTCTGGAGTTATTTTATAAAGATGACAAAGTAAGTAAATTAATGAATATATAGAAAAATCATACGGAGATTGCATCACCAGCATACTCTCTGTCTTGTGGTAAAGAAAGTGTGTTTTCTTCCTGGCGTGAGTTGTGAGCACGACTCATCTTGATGTTGTCCAATTCACAAAAACAGAAGACCCGGATGAAATGTTTAAAGAAAGTGTGTTTTCTTCCTGGTTGTCACCAATCCATTTGATCTTCAAAGCGCAACCTATCTTAGATATTAGGCGTTACTGTGGATGAAACACGTGTCGTTTGTGGAAACTGTCGGTGGAAAAAAGATTGATGCTAGCCTTGGCTTGTGTGAAAGTGTCCTCGGTGTTCCTTTTTAAACAGATAAATATTTTGTAGGTGGATATAGGGTGACCGGAATCCGAAGAAGAGTAGTAAACAAATCGTTAGCACTACGTGTGAATATGTAAAGGTACCCAAATCACTATCAGCATTAAGTTACCTGAAAAACAAAGTACGTAACTAGTAGCTACCTCCATGAATTAATATGGAACTCGGTTATTCGGGTGTTAAATAACCATCTTTTCTTATAGGCAAAAAAAATGGCACGTTTGGCCATTTTAATTTTCAGAAAACTTAATTTCCAAAATGACACATTTGGGAGCAATACGACGTATTGCTCTGCCGCAGAGCAATGCGTCCCGACTAGGGACGTATTGGCCCCACAGCAGGGCAATGTGTCCCAGGTCAGGACGTATTGCTCTGCGAGAGAGCAATGCATCTCATGACGGGACGCATTGGTCCCACCGCAGAGCAATGTGTCCTGACTTGGGACGCATTGCCCTGCTGCGGGACCTATGCGTCCCGCTCCGAGACAGTCCAACGAATCTTTGGTGTCATATAGGCAATGTGTCTCCACTGGGGACGCATTGCTGCCACGCAGCACCCGACTGTTGCCACCCAACGGCTATGTTGCCATTAGGGGGGCCGTGACGCGGTGCCACGTGGGAGCAATGTATCCCCAACGGGGATGCATAGCTCTCCTATATAAAAGAGCCGAGATTAGCCCCCCAAACCCACACCATTCCTCTACTTCTTCAACTTCTTCTCAACTCTCATTGCTCTGGAGTTCCCTGCTCAGATTTATATTGCTTGGAGGTGATTTTGGACAATCTTGGAGCTAATTTTGAGTGATCTTGGAGCTATATTCTTCTTCTCTTCTTCTTTCGTTGTCTGGCCCAGATTTTGCTTCTCTTCTTTCTCTTCTCGGGTATTCTAATTGATAAGGGAGATCTCGCCATTTGAGTTATTTTTTCTACTATATTTTTAGATTCAAAAATTTGGACCTAAAATTACTATGCAATATTAAAAATGAAATAATTGTATTGCTACTATTTAATTCCATATTACTAAAATAATGTTATATAAAATGACACTTGAAGGTTAATTACTGTTCAAAAAAATTATTGTTCCAAATTCCAAAATTATTGTTCTAAAATGTTAATGTTATAGAAAAAATATTGTTTCAAATTTAATTCCAAATTCAAAATTATTGTTCTAAAATCTTAACTACTCTTCTAAAAATGATGTCAATGTTCTAAAATATTCATTCATGCTCTAAAATATTAATTCATATTCTACAATATTAATTATTGCTCCAATGTTAATTTATTGTTCTAAAATCCAAATTATTGTTTTACAATGATAGGAACATGGCATCTAGTTCACATTCACGAATTGTCCAGCTTCAATATGATGGTCAATTTCTCTCTTATGGGTCTTATTCTATTCGGTCTGTTAGATCCATAAATATTTCACTTTTCAATACCCTATAATCATATATCCATACAATACTTGACATCAATACCAACCACTTCTCTATCAATATATCCTATCGTTTCCCTGGAGAAGATCATATGCTCATACAAGTTGATGATGATGATGCATATAGAACCTCATTCTCACTTTCATCTGATGCATATATTAATGTGTTTCTTGAAAAAATATCTTTCCACCAACATTCTAGTTTCATGTGTCTATTGAATCAATTTCAATCCCAACCATGTAACAGTAATGTAACTGCTGAATGGAATCAACCACCTGAATTCTCTCAAAATCCTACTATTGAGAATATTGGTCTTGAGGTTGAGGAGGGAGAACAAAATATTGAACAAGAAGGTGATGATAATAGTGATCATGAAGGTGATAATGATAGTGATCAGGATGGTGATAATAATAGTGATCATGATGGTGAGTCATTGATTGAAACTGATGATGGGCATGAACATCCATTCCCTGACTCTATTACAATATTGAGTTTCATTCCATCTATATTTGATAAACAATGGCCCCGACATAAACACATTTATACCAACTATGAAGTTTTTCAAGATGAAGAATGGGTGGGAGATTTTCGTCAGGAATTTCGTCTCAATTACAACCCTTCCAGCACTGAAATATATGAGGGTGCTTTATTTACATCCAAAGTTGTAATGATTGAGACGATCTAAGAATGGTCGGTACAAAACAATGTCCAATATCATACACAACGCTCAAATAATCGTCATATTATATTTGTTTTTATTAATGACTAACGATGTCCTTGGAGTTTGACCGCTTGCCAGTCCAAAAAAGCAGGTGGCATGTGGAAGGTAAAATGTTATAGTACAAGCCACAATTGTCAACTAACTGTTCTGAATCAGAACCATCGCCAAGTCACATCATCTTATATTACTCGTATGATAATCCCAATCCTAGTATCATGATTGGATATGTCCACACGAGAAATTCGTGATAAGGTGAATGTTGAACTAAACCTCCATATATCTACAAGAAGGCATTTCTAGAGAGGAGGAAGGTTGTCTGTAAAATATTTGGAGATTGGGAATCATCATATCATAATTTGTTGTCGTTCCTAATTTCTCTATCACAATATATTCCAAGAACTATATATTCCCACCTTGTGGATGATTATACCCTTCAAACTGAAGGCACTCATAGATTCAAACGGGTGTTTTGGGCATTTGGTCCAGCTGTGAGGGGTTAAGCCTATTACAGACATGTTCTTACTGTTGATGGCACATTTCTAAATGGAAAATATTCTGGCACACTTTTCATTGCATGTGGCATAGATGTTGATAATGGTCTATTTTCACTTGCTTTTGTTGTTATCGAGGTAGAAAATAAGGACTCGTGAGAGTGTTTTTTGGTTCTCTACAAACTTGTATTCCAATCATTCTACGCCATACAAATCTATGTATTATTTCTGATCGAATGAGTGGAATTTTTCCAGCACTTAGGTCACAATTTAACTGGGCTCAACATCGTTATTGTCTTCGACATCTTTGTGAGAACTTCTATCAAAAGTTCAAGTCACATGAGTTGAAGGAACTTTTGTGGAAGGTGTGATCCACAACTGATACACTTGTATTTGATCATCTAATGGATGATATAGAAACCATAGAACCAGCTGCTAAGGAGTATTTGTGTAACATCCCTGACCTGGGTTATGAGTTAACCCTAGGTGTTTTGCCTAAATATGTAATTAAATCTTTGTGATAAACTCTGAGCATGTAATTAAGTTTCTCAGAAACGTATATTTCAGTATTTGCTCCTTTTTATTTAAAGTTGTAGCATTGTTTTGATATACAGGGACCTATGTGCAATTTACCCAGTTAAAAGGGTTAGCTTGCAATTTGCACATGTTGAGATGTTCCTCTGATGTTGAGACATCATGAGAATCTTTTTGGTAAAGTTTGAGGGATCTCCCAAGCTAGGGCACCAAGGTGTAGCCGTGGAAGCAATCCCGGTGCTTGAAACCCTAGTTTGGGGTAAAATGCAATTTACCCAAATTAAGAGATGCAAATTGTGAAATATGTCATCTAATGTATCTTTTTAGACTCTTGCCATCATTATGAGAAGAAATGATGAGGGAGTCACCTCAATTGAATTATCAAGTTATGAGATATGCCTTGTGATTGAATAATCAGGGTATATGTGCAATATTTCTTTATGTATGTACCTCATTATTAGCTTGCTCTCATTTACCTTCTTTTCCTAATACCTTAAGAGAAGGTTTGTCCTTAGAATAAAGAGGAAGGGACGATCAAGTAAAGAAGGAGGGACCTAGTTGGAATTATGGACAACTTATGAACTAATGTTGAAAATCCTACCCCATGTATATAAGCTCTCCTTCCCTTAGTTGCAAGGGAACTCACCCTTCGTTCCCTTACTGTTTCATTTCACCAAAGACGACCAAGGAATGCCTTGGGGCTAAGGAGGACGACCAAGGGGTGCAAGGTAAGTTTAAACCCCTCTTCTTGCCTAATTCCATGGTTAGAACTCGAATTCAAGGTCATCTTCATGGCTAACTCTTGAAACCCTACCTTTCTAGCCGTCTCTTTTCATCCTTCCTTGGAGTTTTCACCTTGGCCAACCTGTGAGAACTCAAGGACGTCATTAGATCTTGGAGCTTAAAAGCTTGGAGCTCAAGAAGCAAGCTTTAGGCGGTTTTATAACTCTAAACTCATGCTTTACTATGTGCATCTTTATATGCGTTTTGATGATAGCTCTTAGTATTTCCCTACTTTTCCCTGCTATTTTGCAAGCAAATCCATGGGATATTCGTACTGTTCTTGAGCTAGGAGATGAAGGCGTGATTTCCAAGAAAAACCCACCGCTTTTCACTTCCTTAAACGGTCCCACCAGTTTGCTCTCTCGGTCTCAAGACCGCGAGGTGAGCAAACGGTCTCGAGACCGCGACAGGGCAAACGGTCTCCAAGACCGTTTGGCCCCGTTGACCGGGCGTGGACCGTATAAGAAACCTGTTCCTAATTATATAGGCTAATTACCCTCAAAATTTGGGAGGCTAACTCCAAAGTAATCGGGAGATATGACCTTTTTAAGTAACAATTTTATTTGAATTTATTCCTGATTTTCAAACGGTCTGAAATTGCCTTTTTGGGCAAACGGTCTCAAGACCGTGTAAGGTCGTTGACCAGGTGTTGACCGTATGAGATTACTGTTCAAATTATGTTAATTAACAACTCACCAAGTTTTATGGTCTAATTCCAAACGGGCTAAGAGTTGAAGGGTGAATACTAGGGCTAACCCTAGGTAAAATCAGTACTGAAATTATGGTGACCTAATTAGGGTTTTTAGGGTTGATTGACCTAAACGGTCTCAAGACCGTTTGGGGGTCACCAAACGGTCTCAAGACTGCGAGGGCAATCAATTAAGACCGTTTGGAGGTCTGGGGTCAAGATTAGTTGACCAATTGAAGGTACAATTACACCAAATTACATTGCAATAAAATATTGACATGATCATCAACTCAATGGGTCAAACTTTGATAAATTTGCACTAGAATCCAAAATTGGATGGGCAAACGGTCTCAAGACCGTTTGGAACTCATCCAAACGGTCTCAAGACTGAGAGGACAATCACCCAAGACCGTTTGAAGGTCTAGAGTTGAGTAATTTGACCAATTGAGGACCCAATTGCAAATAAGTTATCAATTTAATCAAAATTCTGTTTTGTGACTCAATCATGGTTCAACCCCTATCAAATCACCTTAGATTTTAATGAAATCTTGGGCAAACGGTCTCAAGACCATGTGGGGTCCACCCACATGACCTCAAGACCGTTTGGGCCAAGTTTGGGCCCAATTGGAGCTCAATTGAAGGGTTCAACCTTGTGTTGATGCACATTGTTGAGTGTTGATGGGTGAACATTGATAGACCCTAATTGAATTGATTTCAATCCTAATTGGTCAACAATTGAGGGTCAATTGAATGACCAATTGGGTAAGCATAACCTTAGTTGACCCAATACATAGGTGGTCAACATAACTTTGACCTTTTGAGGGCTTCAACATCGGTTAACATCATCGATTGTATCATTGATTTCGTTGAAGGACCAAGCGGCTGAGACCATGAGAGCCTCGCGGTCTCAAGACCGTGAGGGGGCTCGCGGTCTCAAGACCGAGAGGAGGCTCGCGGTCTCAAGACCGCGAAGGGCCTCGCGGTCCTGAGGTCAAACTAGCTAAACGGTCAACGTCTCTTCGCGGTCTCAACTCCAATTTGATCTTCGCGGTCTCAAGACCGAGAGGAGGCTCGCGGTCCTGAGGTCAAACTAGCTAAACGGTCAACGTCTCTTCGCAGTCTCAACTCCAATTTGATCTTCGCGGTCTCAACATCAATTGAACCAATGATAGGGCTTCGCGGTCTTGAACCACTTGAAGAGGCTCGCGGTCTTGAAGCCTAAGGGGGCTCACGGTCTTGGAGTTAGAAAGAGGCTCGCGGTCTTGGAAAGTCAAAGTGGGCAAACGGTCAACACTTTCAACCAATTTCAACTCAATTGATGATTAATGATTGAAATCAATCAATGTGATTCCAAGTTGACTTCTTTCAATCAATTCATAATGCAAATGGTCCACTGTTGCCCAAACCGAACCCTAATGATAACCTAGGATATTAAGGGGTTAATTGACTAAGGTTTGGACCATGATGATGATCAATGGGGTGAGTTACCAAAATACCCCTGAAGGGTCAATTGAGTTATACCTTGCTCAATTCAAACTCTAATTACATGAGAATGATGTTTTTAGTCATAATGACTCTATCCAACTTGATCTAGTCTAATGTTATCATCAACCATTAGTACCCTAGAGAGAGAGAGTAACTCTAATCACATAATGGTGATGCTTTTGGCTATGTTAGCCTATGATGACTTAATCCAACCTGTTTTAGAGTGATGTTGACATCACCTAACATTATGATGAGAGAGAAAGTACTTCTAGAGAGAGAAAGTACTTCTAGAGAGAGAAAGTACCCTTTTTAAGTGGAAACTCAAGTAAAGCATCTCCAATGCACATAAGTGAGCATAATTAGGGTATGGTCCACCTGGGTGAGGTCATAGAAACCCTAATTATGATAAATGATGAACCTTTACCTAATCCAAGAGCATCAATGAAGATGTTACTCATACATGATGATGTTATGAGTTTAATTCACCTTGATGTGAATAGTAAACCCTAATTCAAGGGTGATGACATGTAATGTGAATAGTAAACCCTAATTCAAGGGTAATGGCATGCTTTTGAGTATTAAACTCTATTTGATTTGAACTAAAGATTTAACTCTTATGACAAGAGTAGGAAGTACATTCCTTATTGTTGTATTACCTTTATCATATGTATTAACCATGCAGGTTCTGATATGAAGGTAATCATATCCAGGTATGGATGTTGATGTTATATTCATTAAAGGCATGTTGTTAGCCTTATGAATAAGTAAAGTAATCTGATGCCTTGCCAGTGGCATCCTATGCTGATAATGGGCTATGAGAGCCATGAATACCATCAAGGTCATGCCTTAGAGATGACTTGTGATGAGGATAATGAGAAATAATGATTGATATGAGTTAGGCCTGTTACATTTAGTATTCTTCTTTTATAGCTGCTATGCTACTGTTATTGTTTGAAGAACAATGTATGTTGTTAAAGAATACTGAATGTACCTAACTAATCAAGTATAATGTAGAGCCCTGATCATAGATCCATCATTGTCAGAAATTAAGTGATGGTGAAACATGTTTTCCTCAGGGAACTCCTGGAGCACATACTTTTGAGTATGTGGGGTACATGGATGTGTAGAACCTTACATCCTAGTGTAGGAAAGTGATGTAGATGTGGAATCCATCCATCCTTCACTATAGTTTCATACCGTATCAGTGGTAGGTAAACATGAAACCTCCTGATGACGAAGAAAGCACAGATATCCGTATCAGTGGTAGGTAAATATGAAACCTCCTGATGATGAAGAGAGTACAGAACGCCACTGTGACTCTAGAATAGCGAAGGACCAGTTTACCCTGGTGAGCTATAGTAGTAGAGACACGAGATGTCCTACAAGTGATCCTCTTACTGACTGAGGAAAGTGAAGGTCATGAGAATCCGGCTCTCTTAATGACCTATGTATGATACTGATGCGGCTTCTCAGCGATCAGTTGGAGTATGAGTGGTAAGCCTCATCTCCACAGGGCATAATGTTGTTTGTAAAACATAATCAACCATGTAGTATAACTTGTTAGAGATGACTCCAAGTTAGTTGATTGATGTTACGTCGCAATAATGTTGATATGCTCCATATCTCCTAAATTATAGAGATCTTGTTATACTTGCAATTATTATAGAATGCTTGAAGGCTTTACTGTTTAAGATATTCTTTGATGTTATAATAAAGCTTCTGGTGAAGAGTTATAACTCCCGCTGGGAAAATTATGTATGATTGTCTCACCCCGTAGGCTTCAACTTTTTGGGTGGACGTCGGAGACGAAGGAACCAGCCTACAGGTGATCAGTCTCAGCAGCAGCAGCACCAGGGGCAGCAGTAATCTCAGGTGGAGATTTGTCTTGCCATGTGGTGTAGTTAGAGTCAGTCCTATGTGTCCTCTGTACTCTCAGGTCTTGGAGTCTTTTGTTTAGTGATCTTGAGATTTTGTATCTTGATGTATATAATTACTCAAGAAGTAATTATCCTGAGATGTAAACAGTTTACCTCACTTTATGAAAGAGGCTTCTATGGATTCAAGCTCTTGTCATGAAAAGTTTTAATTTCCCGTGATTTTTGTCTTCCGCTGATTACCGATTCGCTTCCGCTAAGTTTTAATCGTGTTTATGTCATGGTTTGGAGATCAGAGCCCACAACTAGTGGTATCAGAGCTCCAGGTTCGGTTGAGTCTATAGAGGCATAGGACTTAGGATGTCGAGTCTACCTTTAGTACTCCTTCCTCATCTAATAGAATCTTCTGATCCTCAGGAGAAGAAGATACATAAGAATGTCAGAACATCGTGATGAGCACGTGGCAGAGAGTAGTGCTAGTGCACCTCGAGGCGGTGCAAGAGTTCCGAGAATAGAACAACCTGCACCTGAGTCGCCAAGAGAGCCACCCCAGTTCGACCCAGCTGACATGAGAGATCCAGCTGTACAGACGATGTTCGGGCAGTTCATGACTGCCATGACACATATAACTGATAGGATGCCCATTCCTGCACCTAGGGCACCTGTCCAACCTGAAGCACAAGGTATTGGTAAGACATTCGAATGACTTCGTCGTGTCGGAGCTACCGAGTACTTCGGGACTGCCGACCCTGCAGATGCTGACTTATGGTTGACAGAGTTGGAGAAGGCTTTCAGGATTCTTATGATTCCGGAAGCTGAGAAGGTTAGACATGCTGTCTATCTTCTCAAAGGCAGTGCTGGTCACTGGTGGAACATGGAAGAGCAGAAGAGACCTGGAGTAGAGTTCTCATGGGAAGAGTTTCGTCGGGAATTTATCAATAGATATTTTCCAAAGACCTTCCTAGATGAGAAGATCTCTCAGTTTGAAAAACTAAGGCAGTGTATGATGAACATTAGTGAATATGAAGCTAAGTTCATGGAGTTGTTGCGGTTCTGTCCGCACATGGCTGCTACGGATGAGGAAAGAATCAGAAGATTCGAAAAAGGTTTGAATTCTGATATGTCAACCCCTGTGTCTGCCTTAGAAAACAGAGAGAGATTCTCTACCTTCGTTGAGTCAGTCTGAAGGATAGAGAGATCTGTGGTTGATAAAAGACAAACCCATAAAAGATATCCACAGTTCCAGGGTTCTTCATCTAGGGATTCCAAGAGACCTAGATTCTCTGCACCTAACCCTCCACCACCCAGATCGAGTTTTCAAACTCAATGGACACCAAGCAGAGGTAGAGGACGGAGTCAACCGCTTCAAGGGACGCACAGTTCTGCATCAGTGTCAGTTACTGGACCACCCAGACCACAGCAACAGGAGAAGAGTTGCTACAACTGTGGTAAGGTGGGACACTTGATGAAGGATTGCCGTTCTAGGCCTGTCGGTGTGACACAACAAACCCCGAGACAGAATCAACAGGGATCTCAGAATAGACAACATCAAGGGGCAGCTCGAGGACGTGGGCAAGCGTCTCAAGCTGGATCATCAGCACCACCTCAACACCAGGCGACTGCGAGGTTCTATGCTATGAACCCACCTGAGGCAGTGGTCAATCCACGAGTAGTGGCAGGTCAGATGAAACTTTTATATTCTGATATGTCTATATCCTGTGATGTATCTGTTCTGATTGATCCGGGTGCCACGCACTCTTTCATCACTCATGAAGTGATTCGTAACTGCAATGTGACTGTTAGCCATAGAGCAGATAATTTGTTGTTAGAGACTCCGTTGAGTGGGTCTGCCATTTTGCAGGAGGTATGTTCTCCCTGCATCCTTTTCTTTTCTGACCATCGCATTCAAGTGGATCTTATACCACTTGATATGCAGGGATTTGATATAATCCTTGGGATGGATACCTTAGAAAGGTATAGAGTTGTCTTGGATTGTGAGTCCAAGTTGGCTGTGTTTGCTGATGAAAGCAACACATGGATCTTTCAAGGTGAAAGAAAGATTCTGCCCACCTGTCTTGTATCAGCTATGGTTGATGATAAGCTGTTGAGGCAAGGATGTTATGCATTCTTAGCCCATGTGGTAGATGTTACCAAGGAAAGGACCAATCCTGCTGAAGTTCCCATAGTCAGGGAATTCGAGGATGTGTTTCCTGAAGAACTTCCTGGTATACCACCACCTCAGGAGATTGATTTTGAAATTAATCTGATCCCAGATACGAAACCCATAGCTAAAACTCCGTATAGAATGGCGCCTGCCGAGATGGCAGAACTCAAGAAACAGCTTCAAGAATTACTTGAGAAAGGTTTTATCCGACCGAGTACTTCACCTTGGGGTACTCCGGTCTTGTTTGTTAAAAAGAAAGATGGGTCAATGCGGTTGTGCATCGACTATAGACAACTCAATAAAGTAACAATAAAGAATAAGTATCCTCTGCCGAGGATTGATGATCTCTTTGACCAGTTGCGTGGTGCAACAGTCTTTTCAAAGATAGACTTGAGGTCTGGATATCACCAACTCCGTATTAAGGATAATGACATATCCAAGTCTGCCTTTAGGATAAGATATGGTCACTATGAGTTCACGGTTATGTCGTTTGGACTAACCAATGCACCAGCTGCATTCATGGAACTCATGAATAGAGTTTTTCGACCTTTCCTTGATCAGTGTGTTGTCATCTTCATAGATGACATACTGATTTATAGTAAGGATGCTCAGCAGCATGAGCAGCATCTTCGCCAAGCTTTGACCTTGCTAAGAGAACATAAGTTGTATGCTAAGTTTAGCAAGTGTGAGTTCTGGCTGCCGGAGGTATCTTTTCTTGGACATGTAATATCCGCCTCGGGAATTCGTGTTGACCCTACAAAGGTAGAATCTGTTCTACAATGGGAACAACCGAAGACACCGACGGAGATTCGAAGTTTCTTGGGGTTAGCTGGCTATTAGCGAAGGTTCATTAAGAACTTTAGTTCTATAGCTTTACCTTTGACCAAGTTAACCCGGAAAGATGTTCCTTTTTCTTGGAGTGATAAGTGTCAACAATCCTTCCAATTACTAAAGGAGAGGTTGACAAGAGCACCTGTGCTAGTGCTACCTGAACAAGGAAAAGGATATGTAGTTTTCTGTGATGCTTCCAAGAATGGACTTGGATGTGTGTTGATGCAGGATAAACAAGTGATTTCTTTTGCTTCCCGACAGCTTAAGAAACACGAGGAGAATTATCCAACACACGATCTAGAGTTAGCTGTTGTGGTTCATGCTTTGAAGATCTGGAGACACTATCTCTACGGAGAAACATTCCAGATTTTTACAGACCACAAAACCTTAAGTATATCTTCTCTCAGCATGAGCTCAACATGAGGCAACGTCGCTGGATGGAATTAATCAAGGACTACGATTGTATAATTGATTACCATCCAAGCAAGGCCAATGTTGTTGCAGATGCCTTGAGTAGGAAATCAGCAACATCAACCATGAATAGAGCACAACTAAACTCTTTAGTATGCTCTAGAAGAGATATGCTTATCTCTTTAAGGCAAGACAATGTACAGTTGAAGGTGTCATTGTTAACCGGTTTGTTAGCTGAGATGCATATTAAACCTACCCTAAGGGAGCAGATTAAAGAGGCACAGCTAGGTGATGCTGCAGTTCAACATATAAGATCTGAGTATGGAAATGAGAAGCAAGACGGGTTTCATGACTCAGAAGATCAAGTAGCTTGTTATAATGGAAGAATGATAGTGCCAGATGTGGACAACTTGAGAAAGTTAGTCCTGGAAGAAGCCCATTCTTCCATGTATGTTATGCATCCAGGGAGCACCAAGATGTATCGGAATTTGAAAGATCTGTATTGGTGGCCTGGGATGAAGAAGGACGTTGCAGAGTTTGTTCTGAGGTGTCCTGTGTGTCAGCAAGTTAAAGCCGAACACCAGAAGCTTGCAGGAACAATGCAACCTTTACCCATACCACAGTGGAAGTGGGACCATGTGACCATGGACTTTGTTGTTGGCCTACCCAGGACAAGCAAAGGACATGATTCCATTTGGGTAATTGTTGATAGGTTGACTAAGACAGCACATTTCTTACCTATCAAAACAACCTATTCTGCTGAAAGGTTATCAGAGTTGTATGTTCAAGAGATAGTGTGTTTGCATGGAGTTCCTGTCACAATAATTTCTGACAGAGGTCCTCAGTTTACGAGTTGTTTTTGGGAACAGTTGCACAGAGCCTTAGGCACCAAACTAAGGTTTAGTACGGCCTTTCATCCACAGACTGACGGACAGACGGAAAGGACCATACAAACCTTAGAAGACCTGTTACGAGCATGTGTTCTCCAGTTCACCGAAAATTGGGATCTACACCTAAGCTTAATAGAGTTTGCCTATAACAATAGCTATCAGCATAGTATTGATATGGCACCTTATGAAGCCTTATATGGTAGACGTTGTAGATCACCCTTGTGTTGGTTTGAAACTGGTGAGCACCAGTTGTTAGGTCCTGACCTGGTGCAGCAAACCACGGAAAAGATTAAAGTTATACAACATAAGATTAAGACTGCTCAGGATAGGCAGAAATCTTATGTTGACAAACGTTGTAGACCCTTAGAGTTCCAGGTTGGAGACAGAGTGTATCTTAAGGTCTCACCTTGGAAAGGGGTCCTTCGTTTTGGAAGGAAACCGAAGTTAGCTCCTAGATATATGGGGCCTTACCCAATCATTGAACGTATTGGAAAGGTAGCATATAAACTAGAGCTTCCCCCAGAATTACAGAGGTTACATCCTGTGTTTCACATTTCTATGTTGAAGAAATGTCACCCAGACACCGAGTCAGTTCTACAACCTATGGAGGTAGAACTGAATGATGACATATCCTATGAGGAGGGACCAGTGTCAATCCTTGATAAATGAATTAAAAAGTTAAAGAAGAAAGATATAAGTCTTGTGAAAGTCCTCTGGAACCATCGTGGTATTGAAGAAGCCACCTGGGAGTTAGAGGATGAGATGAGAAGGAAGTATCCTGCCCTTTTCTCGTAGTATGTTTTATCGATTTCGGGGACGAAATCCTTGTAAGGGGTGGATAATTTGTAACATCCCTGACCTGGGTTATGAGTTAACCCTAGGTGTTTTGCCTAAATATGTAATTAAATCTTTGTGATTAACTCTGAGCATGTAATTAAGTTTCTCAGAAATGTATATTTCAGTATTTGCTCCTTTTTATTTAAAGTTGTAGCATTGTTTTGATATACAGGGACCTATGTGCAATTTACCCAGTTAAAAGGGTTAGCTTGCAATTTGCACATGTTGAGATGTTCCTCTGATGTTGAGACATCATGAGAATCTTTTTGGGAAAGTTTGAGGGATTTCCCAAGCTAGGGCACCAAGGTGCAGCCGTGGAAGCAATCCCGGTGCTTGAAACCCTAGTTTAGGGTAAAATGCAATTTACCCAAATTAAGGGATGCAAATTGTGAAATATGTCATCTAATGTATCTTTTTAGACTCTTGCCATCATTAAGAGAAGAAATGATGAGGGAGTCACCTCAATTGAATTATCAAGTTATGAGATATGCCTTGTGATTGAATAATCAGGGTATATGTGCAATATTTCTTTATGTATGTACCTCATTATTAGCTTGCTCTCCTTTACCTTCTTTTCCTAAGATCTTAAGAGAAGGTTTGTCCTTAGAATAAAGAGGAAGGGACGATCAAGTAAAGAAGGAGGGACCTAGTTGGAATTATGGACAACTTATGAACTAATGTTGAAAATCCTACCCCATGTATATAAGCTCTCCTTCCCTTAGTTGCAAGGGAACTCACCCTTCGTTCCCTTACTGTTTCATTTCACCAAAGACGACCAAGGACTGCCTTGGAGCTAATGAGGACGACCAAGGGGTGCAAGGTAAGTTTAAACCCCTCTTCTTGCCTAATTCCATGGTTAGAACTCGAATTCAAGGTCATCTTCATGGCTAACTCTTGAAACCCTACCTTTCTAGCCATCTCTTTTCATCCTTCCTTGGAGTTTTCACCTTGGCCAACCTGTGATAACTCAAGGACGCCATTAGAGCTTGGAGCTTAAAAGCTTGGAGCTCAAGAAGCAAGCTTTAGGCGGGTTTTATAACTCTAAACCCATGCTTTACTATGTGCATCTTTATATGTGTTTTGATGATAGCTCTTAGTATTTCCCTACTTTTCCCTGCTATTTTGCAAGAAAATCCATGGGATATTCGTACTGTTCTTGAGCTAAGAGATGAAGGCGTGATTTCCAAGAAAAACCCACCGCTTTTCACTTCCTTAAACGGTCCCACCAGTTTGCTCTCTCGGTCTCAAGACCGCGAGGTGAGCAAACGGTCTCGAGACCGCGACAGGGCAAACGGTCTCCAAGACCGTTTGGCCCCGTTGACCGGGCGTGGACCGTATAAGAAACCTGTTCCTAATTATATAGGCTAATTACCCTAAAAATTTGGGAGGCTAACTCTAAAGGAATCGGGAGATATGACCTTTTTAAGTAACAATTTTATTTGAATTTATTCCTGATTTTCAAACGGTCTGAAATTTCCTTTTTGGGCAAACGGTCTCAAGACCGTGTAAGGTCGTTGACCAGGCGTTGACCGTATGAGATTACTGTTCAAAATTATGTTAATTAACAACTCACCAAGTTTGATGGTCTAATTCCAAACGGGCTAAGAGTTGAAGGGTGAATACTAGGGCTAACCCTAGGTAAAATCAGTACTGAAATTATGGTGACCTAATTAGGGTTTTTAGGGTTGATTGACCTAAACGGTCTCAAGACCGTTTGGGGGTCACCAAACGGTCTCAAGACCGCGAGGGCAATCAACCAAGACCGTTTGGAGGTCTGGGGTCAAGATTAGTTGACCAATTGAAGGTACAATTACACCAAATTACATTGCAATAAAATATTGACACGATCATCAACTCAATGGGTCAAACTTTGATAAATTTGCACTAGAATCCAAAATTGGATGGGCAAACGGTCTCAAGACCGAGAGGACAATCACCCAAGACCGTTTGAAGGTCTAGGGTTGAGTAATTTGACCAATTGAGGACCCAATTGCAAATAAGTTATCAATTTAATCAAAATTCTATTTTGTGACTCAATCATGGTTCAACCCCTATCAAATCACCTTATATTTTAATGAAATCTTGGGCAAACGGTCTCAAGACCATGTGGGGTCCACCCACATGACCTCAAGACCGTTTGGGCCAAGTTTGGGCCCAATTGGAGCTCAATTGAAGGGTTCAACCTTGTGTTGATGCACATTGTTGAGTGTTGATGGGTGAACATTGATAGACCCTAATTGAATCGATTTCAATCCTAATTGGTCAACAATTGAGGGTCAATTGAATGACCAATTGGGTAAGCATAACCTTAGTTGACCCAATCCATAGGTGGTCAACATAACTTTGACCTTTTGAGGGCTTCAACATCGGTTAACATCATCGATTGTATCTTTGATTTCGTTGAAGGACCAAGCGGCTGAGACCATGAGAGCCTCGCGGTCTCAAGACCGTGAGAGGGCTCGCGGTCTCAAGACCGTGAGGGTGCTCGCGGTCTCAAGACCGAGAGGAGGCTCGCGGTCCTGAGGTCAAACTAGCTAAACGGTCAACGTCTCTTCGCGGTCTCAACTCCAATTTGATCTTCGCGGTCTCAAGACCGAGAGGAGGCTCGCGGTCTCAAGACCGCGAAGGGCCTCGCGGTCCTGAGGTCAAACTAGCTAAACGGTCAACGTCTCTTCGCGGTCTCAACTCCAATTTGATCTTCGCGGTCTCAACATCAATTGAACCAATGATAGGGCTTCGCGGTCTTGAACCACTTGAAGAGGCTCGCGGTCTTGAAGCCTAAGGGGGCTCGCGGTCTTGGAGTTAGAAAGAGGCTCGCGGTCTTGGAAAGTCAAAGTGGGCAAACGGTCAACACTTTCAACCAATTTCAACTCAATTGATGATTAATGATTGAAATCAATCAATGTGATTCCAAGTTGACTTCTTTCAATCAATTCATAATACAAATGGTCCACTGTTGCCCAAACCGAACCCTAATGATAACCTAGGATATTAAGGGGTTAATTGACTAAGGTTTGGACCATGATGATGATCAATGGGGTGAGTTACCAAAATACCCCTGAAGGGTCAATTGAGTTATACCTTGCTCAATTCAAACTCTAATTACATGAGAATGATGTTTTTAGTCATAATGACTCTATCCAACTTGATCTAGTCTAATGTTATCATCAACCATTAGTACCCTAGAGAGAGAGAGTAACTCTAATCACATAATGGTGATGCTTTTAGCTATGTTAGCCTATGATGACTTAATCCAACCTGTTTTAGAGTGATGTTGACATCACCTAACATTATGATGAGAGAGAAAGTACTTCTAGAGAGAGAAAGTACTTCTAGAGAGAGAAAGTACCCTTTTTAAGTGGAAACTCAAGTAAAGCATCTCCAATGCACATAAGTGAGCATAATTAGGGTATGGTCCACCTGGGTGAGGTCATAGAAACCCTAATTATGATAAATGATGAACCTTTACCTAATCCAAGAGCACCAATGAAGATGTTACTCATACATGATGATGTTATGAGTTTAATTCACCTTGATGTGAATAGTAAACCCTAATTCAAGGGTGATGACATGTAATGTGAATAGTAAACCCTAATTCAAGGGTAATGGCATGCTTTTGAGTATTAAACTCTATTTGATTTGAACTAAAGATTTAACTCTTATGACAAGAGTAGGAAGTACATTCCTTATTGTTGTATTACCTTTATCATATGTATTAACCATGCAGGTTCTGATATGAAGGTAATCATATCCAGGTATGGATGTTGATGTTATATTCATTAAAGGCATGTTGTTAGCCTTATGAATAAGTAAAGTAATCTGATGCCTTGCCAGTGGCATCCTATGCTGATAATGGGCTATGAGAGCCATGAATACCATCAAGGTCATGCCTTAGAGATGACTTGTGATGAGGATAATGAGAAATAATGATTGATATGAGTTAGGCCTGTTACATTTAGTATTCTTCTTTTATAGCTGCTATGCTACTGTTATTGTTTGAAGAACAATGTATGTTGTTAAAGAATACTGAATGTACCTAACTAATCAACTATAATGTAGAGCCCTGATCATAGATCCATCATTGTCAGAAATTAAGTGATGGTGAAACAGGTTTTCCTCAGGGAACTCCTGGAGCACATACTTTTGAGTATGTGGGGTACATGGATGTGTAGAACCTTACATCCTAGTGTAGGAAAGTGATGTAGATGTGGAATCCATCCATCCTTCACTATAGTTCCATACCGTATCAGTGGTAGGTAAACATGAAACCTCCTGATGACGAAGAAAGCACAGATATCCGTATCAGTGGTAGGTAAATATGAAACCTCCTGATGACGAAGAGAGTACAGAACGCCACTGTGACTCTAGAATAGCGAAGGACCAGTTTACCCTGGTGAGCTATAGTAGTAGAGACACGAGATGTCCTACAAGTGATCCTCTTACTGACTGAGGAAAGTGAAGGTCATGAGAATCCGGCTCTCTTAATGACCTATGTATGATACTGATGCGGCTTCTCAGCGATCAGTTGGAGTATGAGTGGTAAGCCTCATCTCCACAGGGCATAATGTTGTTTGTAAAACATAATCAACCATATAGTATAACTTGTTAGAGATGACTCCAAGTTAGTTGATTGATGTTACGTCGCAATAATGTTGATATGCTCCATATCTCCTAAATTATAGAGATCTTGTTATACTTGCAATTGTTATAGAATGCTTGAAGGCTTTAATGTTTAAGATATTCTTTGATGTTATAATAAAGCTTCTGGCGAAGAGTTATAACTCCCGCTGGGACAATTATGTATGATTGTCTCACCCCGTAGGCTTCAACTTTTTAGGTGGACGTCGGAGACGAAGGAACCAGCCTACAGGTGATCAGTCTCAGCAGCAGCAGCACCAGGGGCAGCAGTAATCTCAGGTGGAGATTTGTCCTGCCATGTGGTGTAGTTAGAGTCAGTCCTATGTGTCCTATGTACTCTCAGGTCTTGGAGTCTTTTGTTTAGTGATCTTGAGATTTTGTATCTTGATGTATATAATTACTCAAGAAGTAATTATCTTGAGATGTAAACAGTTTACCTCACTTTATGAAAGAGGCTTCTATGGATTCAAGCTCTTGTCACGAAAAGTTTTAATTTCCCGTGATTTTTGTCTTCCGCTGATTACCGATTTGCTTCCGCTAAGTTTTAATCGTGTTTATGTCATGGTTTGGAGATCAGAGCCCACAATTTGATAGCCCAAAATCCAGTATAATGGTCTCTCACATATGACAGAGCTTACAGGTATGGGTCATTGACTAGAAACCATGTTTAAGGGTTAAATGGAGTCTTAAAATGTGTTACAGATTTACCAATACAGGCACTAATTGTTGCCACATACTATCGCTCTATCACAATGTGGTTGGAGAGGCGTAATGAAGCATATGGTCGTGCACAACAGGGACATAAATGGCCCTTTAGGTTTCATAATAAGCTTTTTAATATATCACAGGATGTAGAAAAACTAAGAGTAAACCTCCGCGTGAACAATGGTGAATGGCTTGTTGATGACATGGAAGGACATAAATTTCAAGTCATAGTGCGTCCAAATGGTGCAAGTAAATGCAGTTGTGGTTTTCTATAATAATGGCATTTTCCATGTCTCATGTTTGGGTAGCTGCAAGATCTATCAATTATGATATTGATGGACTTGTGAGCCCATATTTCACAAATGATGCTTATTTAAATGCATACATAATTGAATTTTGTAGTATTCCCAACAAGAGGTATTGGCCTCAATTTGATGAAAGCAGAGGTATTTATCCCTTATTACCCCCAAGGAAATGAATGCACGCTGGAAGACCAAAGAAAAAAAAGGGCTTCAATTATGGATGTTGATCTAAATCAATATACATATCATTGTCATAAGTGTGGCAGAAGGGGCCATAATAGATGCACTTGTCCTAATGTAATATGATGTCTGGTCATGTAATGTTTCAATTTCAGTTTGTTCAAGTCATGTAATGTTTGCAATTTCAGTTTGTTCAAGTCATGTAATGTTTGCAATTTCAGTTTTGTTCAAGTCATGTAATGTTTGCAATTTCAGTTTGTTCAAGTCATGTAATGTTTGTAATTTCAATTTACTCAAGTCATGTAATGTTTGCAATTTCAGTTTGTTCAAGTCATGTAATGTTTGCAATTTCAATTTACTCAAGTCATGTAATGTTTGTAATTTTAGTTTGTTCAAGTCATGTAATATTTGCAATTTCAATTTACTCAAGTCATTTAATGTTTGTAATTTTAATTTAATGTAATATTTTCACTTTTCATTTAATGTAATATTTGCACTTTTCATTTAATGTAATATTTGCACTTTTCATAGATATGGCTCCTAGACAAGCATCCTTCTGACACTCCCAGCACCACTTCATGTTGTCACAGTGGCTTATTACTGACCTGTGTGTTTTAGAAAATATTTCTTTGGCTAGTTTTGGGCTTGTTCATAAGCTACAACATATCCACTTTGATCCCAATTTAATCATTGCTTTAATTAACCGGTGGGACAAGTCTAGCAATACTTTTAGGTTTCCCCCTTTTGAGATGAGTGTAACCCTTCAGGATGTTGTAGTTCTTTTAGGTCTTAGGATTGATGGCCCACCGGTTATAGCTTCATATCCTTTAGGCATATATGAGGGGCAATTTTCTTCATGATCTCACCTTTGTGAGAGTTTCTTAGGAGATGCACCAGATGGATGTCTAAGGGGCATATCTCCTTGATATGGTTGTGTGAGTCTTTAGAGGGATGGATTTCACCTTGGGAGATGAAGAACAACAAAGACAAATGAGGATAAGGTATACTAGAGCATATCTCCTATACTTTTTAGGTAGTTACCTTATTCTAGATAGTACCGGGGATAGAGTTCATGTACGGTACCTCCTGTTTGTGTCTGACTTTGCAAGTTGTAGCACTCTATCTTGGGGTGCTACAACTCTAGCATACTTGTATAAGGAGTTGTACAAGGCTACCACCTGTTCTAGGAAAACTGCCCACCTATCTCGTTGTGTATATCTATTGCAGATGTGGTGTTGGAAGAGGTTAAGAATTGGACGCCCAGGTTCACTGGTTATGAACTGGGGGAGTGTCCAGAAGATGTTTCCTTAGGTTAAATGTAAAGATTTACACAATTTACTTATACATTTATCCAAACATTTTGTAATGTTTATCTAAATTTAATTTGTCAATTTAATAGGTGGCATATATTTGTTCAAAGGAGTGATACTATGAGAGGATCGGTCTAGTTTTATGATTCAGTATTTGACCAGATTTTGCCCTCTCAAGTATAACTTACTTCTACTAACATGTTGTATGATATATGTTGTATTTTTTATGCAATTTACTCTATTTTATATGATACATGTTGTATCTATTTGAATAACAGATACAGTTAACTCCTTACACTGATGATATTCTAGAGAGACTTCCCGCTTTATGTCGAGAGGGTCGTGATATTTGGTTGGCACACTTCCCTGACATAGTACTTGGACAATTCATATTTGTTCAAGTACAACCTACTCTGAAGTTGCCACACCTTAGTAGGATAGATGGGAGGGGTCATGTGGCTAAGGATTGGTTGCATCATTACAGACGGGAGGTGCAACTGTGGAACAACAGATGTGAGCGCTTAGTTCCCCCTCCACCAGCGGAGACAGTCTTCAGTCCATAGGTGCACTACGCATGGTATCATCCCCAGTATGTAATGCCCCCTCCATCTCAGCCTCCGACCACATACTACCCACAAAGTTATCGTCAACAACAATTTATGAGTATCATTATTATTTCTTTTAAAAATTGTTATTATTTATCTTTATTATTTATAATATATGTAATTGGTCTTTATTATTTGTACATACTTTGTTTGAACATGTGGAATCACATGTGCGGATCTGAGCGGCTTTACAGCATGCCCCTGCACAGATCAGAGATGACATTTATGGCATCCAGGGGACTTACTTTGACAGTCTTCCCGATTATGATTGCATGTATGATCCCATACCCACTCATATCACATCCACTGAGCCCACTCCTACTCCTACTCCTACTCCTGTGCTTACTGCTCCTGAGTCCACTCCCATTTCTTAGTTCATGGGATGGGGACCGACAGGCCCATACTATACAGGAGTTGGTTCATTTTCGTCATTCATCACCCCACCTCTACCGTCATCCTACTACGGAGCAGGTTCTTCTTCTGTGCCATACACTCCACTCCCACCACCTATTATTCATGAGACTCGACCACCACCCTATGCCACATACTCACCGACTCCATTAGATTTCTCTGGATACATCCTCATGATGCATCACATCCTAGTTTCTAGAGACCCTTCACCCCACCTCCAGTTTATCCTTACTTCCCAGGTACTCGCCAGGCTGCTACTACACAGTTGTCCCCAGTTGAGGCGTCTCCAAATGACTTCGGTACTCAGGAACCAGATGTACAGGGAGGTGGGCGAGGACGTCGTGGGCGTGGAGGACGTGCTTAGTTTTTCATATATTGTATTGTGTTGTATATATGCCTTTGTGAAGGCATTTATTTGGCGTGTATGTGGATCTATCATATTATGATATCATATTGGTTCATTTTGGATCTATCATATTGTTCTGTTGTGTATTATTTTCTCGTCAAGTTGGTTCATGTTTTAACCTTGTTTTTAATTGATATCTCATTTTTTCGATTAATTTTTTCTTATATAATCAATTAGGAACCAACTAGTGTTGGTTGCAATACCACTTCTATAATCCATATGCATATTCAGAGCTATTGAAATTGATAAATTTATAATAATTGGTTATATTATAGACATTCAAATACAAGTGAACGAATTGTAAATGTACAAATATAATCAATATTGTTAATATACAAATCAATAAGCATGAAAGAATAATAATGAATGCAAAAAATTGAAAAAATTACAATGTGTCCTGCATGGGGACATTTTACTCTGATGTGGCAGCAATACCTCCCCATGCAGGACGCATTACTTTCCTGTGGGGCCAATACGTCCTGCTCGGGAATGTATTGTTCTACAAGAGAGCATGGCGTCCCGCGTCAGGACGCATTGCTCTGCGGTGGAACCAATGTGTCCCGTCTTGAGACGCATTGCTCTCTCGCAGAGCAATACGTCCTGACCCGGGACGTATTGCCCGACCAATGTGTTGTCAGCCAGGACGCATTGGACAGAGCAATACGTCTCCGGCGGGGACAAATTGTTCCCAAAATGTGTCATTTTGGATATTAAGTTCAAGAACGTGATATTCTGAGAATTAAAATGGTCAAACATGTCATTTTAGTTTTTTTCCTTTTCTTATATCGGTGTCACAGGTCATCTTGCAGATGCTACTAATATTGCTCCTCGTGCTAAAGTGGGGTAGTTCCACACAAAGCGGCATTAGTGGTAGCGTGTTTCACGCACCCTTGGGTTTGGAGATGGTGATCATGAAGAGCCAGAGGCAGGCTGCACTGCTGATGGTATCTTTGTTGGCTGCACAGCTGATGAGAGAAGAACATAGAATGGAATGATAGGGGGAAGAGATGTTCACCTTCTCAGTTCACTGGCCTCTCTTTCGGTTGGGAGTGAGAGTACACGTCGCTTCGAGATAGGGTATTAATATTTGATTTTGATGTGTGCTGAGAAGAAAAAGAAGTAAGAAGGTGTAACGTTTTGAAGATATTACAACCTGGATAGTTGAGTGTTTAATTCAAAACAGAATTTGCATGACTATAACCTATGCGGAACCCTCGTTCTTTATAGTATAGACATGGACAACTTGTCATAATGGCAATGCTTAGCATACAAAACGCAAACCAAGCCACTTATTACATGTTTGCTTTTCAAAGTTTTGATATAGTGGATTAGATTCCAGAATTCATCTATGAAATTTTTATTTTTGATTTATGGGATCTGAAAATGTGGAACAAATTCCATCATTTGTATACACAGGGAATTATGATTTTCGTCTAACCAAATAATGCCAGATGTGGATATCCAACTCAGGTTGGCTGGTAGATCAAATAAATAAAATCTCACACTTACCAATTCAACAAGTCAAATGCAAAATTCAAGTTTAGCGTATTTTAGAAACCTAACATTTTGTGAGTGTGGGATTACTATACATAAGTTTTTACAAATAACACTATCCAAACGTGTCTATTGAACGCAACCATGTCAATAAATTCAGCATTCTATAGAACGATACATAAGGCTGCCAAATTTCGAACTCTAGGTGGATTCCAGGCTGAAGAAAGGCTGATTGAATTTTCCAACAATTAGATATAAAACCAACCTAGACATGGCTTTAGGTCACTTCGTCCAGCAATTAGATCCAAAACTAGTTGTTACATATAAAACCTAGGCACACCCGAGCCCAGATTTTTTTTTAGCCTATTCACTTTGGAACAGAGCTAGATTCGTCAAAATTTAAACTTACAAACTAAGTTTGTCAAAGTTTTAGTTCAACGTCACTTAAATTTTTACTAGGTTAATCCCGAAATAAATTTTCTAAATTCAGAAGAAGAAAATAATCGGTTTGTGGGATTTAAAACCAGAAACTGAATTGAAACCCAATTGTCAACCAATGTCTAAACCTGCTCAGACTAACATCGTCAGAAGTATAACCCAGAAACCAACTTTTTCAAGGTCGATAGCCCTCCTAGTTTTACAAGCAAAACAAAAGAAGTCAGTACCTAAAGCTATAAATAGGTCAGGGTATACATCTCTACCCGTAAATCCGTACCTTTTAAACTCATCACGGTCTAGAACTTTTTACCAACATACACGCAGACCCATATAGGTAGACTCATATATGAATGGATTCACTAATGGGTGTATACTTTGACCACACCCACTACATGTAAATAACTACATGAGATATATTATTTGTACCATATTTTGACCTAGTTGATATTCAGTTGAAATTATATATCACTTCAGTTGATATAGTGACTAAGATTATGCAATTTCATGAAAATTGATTCTTCAAACTACAAACCTAAACTAAATAAACCTAAACCTAAAACAAATAATGTACTATGGTATGCTACATAACTCAAATTACTATGTCATTGACTCAACTCATCTTCAACCTGTAAAATATGACATCGTTTATTATAAATTGTAATAGTAATATTATTATAATCATATACAAATATTATCATGTTGTTCAAAAGAAAAACAGTATATTTTAACTTTATTTACATGAACAATATAGCACACTACAACATTTTATGCAGACTGCTTACCCGCATACCTGTTGATATTGCGGCACCGGTAAGTACAACTCAAGATTTATGATGTTGATTTAGATATGTATCTGTACCCACAAAATTAAACAATTAAGAGTATGAGTGTGACCAAACCCCACCATACTCATACGGTTTACCCCCTATCAATACCTTGCCGCTTTCGGGATGGTAGTGGTGACAACCGCTGTCTTAGTCTGCGTTCCACAACGCGTTCTTGAGCGACCGGACAGTGTACATTCATCTCGGGCAGCATTCCAACACTGTAATTAAAACATCGATGATCTGCCGCGTATTTTTTCTTTTCATTTGCCTTTCCTGTTTTACAGAAGACAACAATGGGCTGCCATTATTGCGAGTTGTTACTGAGGCAACCCCAGTGGGCAACCATGATTGATTCTACCACTCCCAATCCAAGTAAAAAAGGAAGCGTGGGCAATCGGACGTCACTAGACGCTAGTCCCCAATAAAAAAATGTTTTAGGTACAGTGTTCTCATTACTGACAAGCGGCTGCCTGTCAGGTGTTACTTTACCAAACACCCAATTTGTATGACACGTGAGCACATCATCAAATGGGTAATTTGGTTAGATGTAGTACGATGACAGTATATGATTCTAGAATCAAAGTTGTATAAGAATTTATTCATAGTGCTCGAGATGCATCTAGTTAAGCGTAACTGCTCTAGACTTCTTCACTAGACACCCCGACTTTGGACGCAGTACAAGTACTACAAGCTCAGCGCTTCACTTAAAAAGAGGGTATATGATTGTAGTACTTTACCAAGTAGCACAGCACGCCAGAAAAACTGATAGCAAAGAAACAAAAAAATCTCCCTTCTCAGTGCAAAGAAACAACAAATTTCCTTTTACATCAAAGTAAAACAAACACTACAGCTTACAACGAACAATTACAAAATCAAGCAGCACTCTCTCCTCAAAGAGGAGCTGGCGCTTTACATACAAGCGTAGCGTGGCATTCGACCCTATTAGTAGTGGTCACTGAGGACATATGGACATATGCCGGAGCATATTGTATAGGTGGTGGCAGTTGTGTATAGCCAAAATGGCTAACAATTCAATTGGCTCTCAACGTCAGAATCTCCTTGGCAGTTCTTTTCCTGAAATAGCCCATGTCTGCCTACAAACACAAGGAAAGAACACCATTTACCCCCAAAAAAATGAGTTCAGATATGAACTTATGAGACTCCAGCAAGAATAAATTTATTCCAAGCTTCAACAGAGAGAGAGAGACAGAAAGAGAGGCGAGACAGAAAGAAAAACATGATAGCCTGCTAGTAAATCAAGCATATCACCTTATACGCAAGTAGTTCAATATTTCATTGCACTGATCCATTTCCCATGAGGTTTTATCGACTTCTATTGAAGTCTTAACAGCAAAAATAAATACATAATTCATAAAGTATTAAAATTAAGCAAGCAACACGACAGCTTCCAGATGTCAATGTTAGTGCATTACATACAAGTTATTCGTGATTTCACTGTGTAGGTCCACTTATCAACAAGTCCAAATACCCAAAAAGAAAGAGCAAACTTAAAATAAACTAGATACTCGCCTATCTAGGCTTATGCAGCGTTTGGCAATACGATTGGTGAGCCAACGCTCTGGTGCGGTGAGATGAGCCACCGCAAAATTTTTGTCCGGTGAGAAAAAACTACCGTTGAATGTTGTTCAACACTAAAAACAATACAAATTCAAAGTGGTGAGTGATCTTATGTTTGATAACAGCGATTACGAGCGATTGCAACCTGCCCAACCTTGCCCCATCGCTGCCCGGACAATCGCACCGCTTTACCAAACGGAGCATTAATACATTGAAAAGAGTAATACTTCAAATAAACTAGGATACTCGCCTACCTAGGCTTAGTAGATCTTCCCGTCTACCCATGGAGGCTAATTTTTCCTCCACGCAGTCTAGCACTGGGGGCTCATACAAATAAAGACAATGTAGTCAGAGAAAATTTTCATTAATGGGGAGCGAGACTCCAAGCATAGTTCAGGTGCAGAAACAGAGATTCGTTGAATATTTGAGAAAAATTCGATATACACATGCTAGTTGGCAGAAGATTTTGACACATGGTTCAGACAACCAAATAAATGAATTAAGTCATAAAACTTTAGCATGATGACTACATACAAAAATATCTTATTTATGAAATAAAATCAAAGATCGATATGGGGAGGCTCCTATATTTGTGAGTGAAAAGAAACCAAACTGTCTTGATGCGGTTTTGATGACAATTTTGATAACATAATGATGGAAATAGTTGATAAAACTTTCCAAGCATAATGTATTACAACTTAGTTTATAGAGCACTCTTCTCCGTGTCAAAACTTAGAAAGATCCACCATCACTATCCCCTGAAGATGACATCTTTTGAAAATTTTAAAAACAAGCAACAATTGTCACCCTGTCAATAATCAAATTCGTTTGATACTCGATATCATATGTTACAGATCATCAAAGAGTGAAAATACAAAGATTATTCTCAATTTAGGTCTGAAATTGTTCACTAAATGGGTTAATATTAGTTGATATTAATCATGTGTTATATTGAATGTATCAATTAAACACATTTATCTAGAAATTGTCCCCAGCAGTAGTTGAAATTTGATGTATATAAAGTATCAGTGCCTTATATTGATTTTCTATTTTTTCAGATTATGAATATATTTTTAAGGTCTGAAAATATATATTAATGATTTGAAAAAATAATAATCATCATCATATAAGCCTCAATCTTAACTATGTTGGGGTCAGCTACATGGATCATTCATTTCCATTCAGCACTATCATGGGCCATATTCTGATTGAGATGTAGAGATTCAAAATCTCTCTTTATAAGCTCATCCCATGTTAATTTAGGCCTTCCTCTTCTTCTATTTATAGTGTTTGGCTCAATAGCATTGCTTCGTATAGGCGCACTAGTAGGTCTGCGTTGCACATATCCGTACCATCTGAGTCGGCCCTCGCGCAACTTGTCTTCAATGCTCGCCACCCCCACTTTATTCCTGATATAGTCATTTCTCAAGCGATTTTTTCTTGTCTTCACACACATCCATTTCAGCATCCGCATTTCAGCCACATTCATCTTGTTGAGACCTTGTTTCTTCACCGCCAAACATTCACTCCCATAGAGCATGGCTGGTCATATAGTTGTTCTATAAAACTTACTTTTTAACCTGAGAGTGATCTTCTGATCGCATAATACTCCAGTTGCACTCCTCCATTTCAATCATCCTGCAGTGATCCAGTGACAAACATCATTTTGGACATCCCCGTCTATTTGAATAATAGAACCCAAGTAGCGAAATTTATCACATTTTGATATATCTACTCTGTCCAACTTGGCTCCATCATTCACACTGCGAGATTGACTGAAATTGCAATGCATATACTCAGTTTCAGTTTTGCTCCTGCTAATCATCAATCCATTTGATTCCAATGTCTTTCTCCAACGTTCAACTTTATCATTCAATCCATCTTTAGTTTTGTCAATCAAAACAATATCATCAGCAAATAACATACACCAAGGAATATCATCCTGAACATATTTTGTCAACTCATCCATATCAAGAACAAATAGATATGGGCTGAGTGTGGATCCTTGGTGTACCCCAACTGTGATAGGAAAAGTTGGTGTCTCTCCTCCAGGTGTCTTGACACTTGCAGTAGAGCTATCATACATGTCTTTGATCAAGTCAATGTATTGAATAGGCACACCCTTTTTCTTCAAAACCATCCATAACACTTCTCTAGGTACTCGATCATAAGCCTTCTCTAGATCGATAAACACCATATGAAGATCTCTTTTGCTTTGTCTATACTTCTCCATAAGCCTCCTTATCAGAAAAATAGCATATGTTGTTGATCTTCCAGGCATGAAACCAAATTGGTTGTTAGATATCAGGCATGAAATCAAATTGGTTGTTAGATATCAGGCATGAAATCAAATTGGTTGTTTGATATCTGCGTTATAGATCTTAACATTTGCTCAATAATCCTCTCTCAAAGCTTCATCGTGTGACTCATCAGCTTGATACCTATGTAGTTTGTACATCTCTGAACGTCGCCTTTGTTCTTGTAGATTGGGACTATAGTACTATTTCTCCACTCATCCGGCATCTTCTTGGTCTTCATGATCTTGTTAAAGAAATTTGTTAACCACGTAACTCCCTCATCCCCATACTCTTCCATACATCAATGAGAATATTGTCTGGTCCGCATGCCTTTCTCATTTTCATCTTTTTCAAAGCATTCTTGACCTCAAATGGTGAAACTCGTCGTGTGTAAATGATATCTCCTGTATTCATGTCACACGAGTCGCTAACATTATATGCAGTATCTCCATTGAAAAGCTTATGGAAGTAATTTCTCCATTGGTTCTTGATATCATCGTCCTTCACCAATACTCTACCATCTTCATTCTTTATGCATTTTACTTGACTCAAGTTTCTTCCTTTCCTTTCTCTTATACGAGCCATTTTATATATATCTTTTTCCCCTTCTCTAGTGTCCAACTTCTTATACATATCATCAAAGTATCTAGACCTTGCCTCCCGAACAACATTTTTAGCTTCTTTCTTTGCTTGCTTGTATCTTTGGAACGTTGCATCATCTCCATATTTGGGCAAGCTCCTATGGATCTCCCTTTTCAATTTAATAGCATTTTGTACTTCATCATTCCACCACCAAGTCTCCTTCTGTGGAGGCCCACAACCTTTAGACTCCCCCTAAACCTCTTTGGAAATTTTTGTTATGCAGGAGCTCATGTTATGCCACATAGTGTTAACATCAGACTCCAAATTCCAAGTTACCTCATGTTATGCCACATAGTGTTAACATCAGGATTGGGACCGGCTACATTTACACAAAATATGAAAACATAGGCGGAGTTTATTTGAAAAAATAATATATTAACAAATTGTTTTTACTGAATTCATCTCATAAAAGATATTTAGTATAATTGTAAAAATTGTTAAGTGTTATATAATGTATATTTAACAGAGTTATAGAGAAACTTGAAGATACTCATTTTTGGAATATCTTATCGAATATTTTGAGAAGTAGGATAAATATTAAGTTAGAATTATAAAATAATCGTAGAGCTATGTAGTTTTAGCATAATTTTATAAATCTATAGGTTCACGTTGTAGATCATAAGATTTGTGGAAGATATTATCACTTGCAACTTGAAATTTTCAAAGTAGATCCTTCAAATTTGGATAGGAGCTAGAAGTGAAAGAAATAAATGTAGACTGGAAGAAGAAGGTAAGCCTACTTGAGATTCGGAGAAGAAAGCCTTCAAGAACAAGAGAATGCAAACATATCAAAAAAAAACTCCAAGAACAGCATGTATAAGGTAGTTGTTTCACGATACAGTGAACCCATTTCATCGCGAAATGAAGGCCCAAACTGAGTTGTTTTCATCAAAATCATTGTAATTTAGTGAATTTTCACCCGCTGGGTATATTTCGGGGAAAAAGTAGAATTTTACTTACCAGTCCCATATTATGCATTTTTATTTCTAATACCCCGTGAAGCCAAAGTTTCAAGATTTTGAACAAAAGGCTCCATGCAGTGATTTTTCAAACTGACATGCATACATTACCAAAACAAAATCCTACCTTGTGATAAATCCTTGGTTTGGGTGTAAACATACATATTAGGGCCACAGCAACGACCTCACATGTCTATCTGGAAGTATGGAATGTAATTGTTCAAAGCAACTCTTTTTATCAATTTCATATATAAATCGAAACCAAATAAGCACCCTAACCCCTGCACTCATGGTCATAGCCTGAAGTGTTATCCCAGCTAAGCTTTCTCCCTGACCTCCCCTCTTCTCTCTCCTCAGTTGTCTAGGACCTCCCTTGTAAGGTCGTCTAATTGATATCGAGCCATAAACCTAACCAGTCTCACCCAAAAGATAATTTTAAAAATGGGTTGCGGAATCAAGGCTCCAAGTCTGGAAACTGATATCTAATTTGAAACAGTTCAAGTTCTAGGTTGATAAAAAACAATGCACAAAAGCCTAAAATAGGTGAAAATGAGTATTTTATGCATGTCTATCGAAAATCCACAAGTTCACCTCACTGATGATGCAACTTCACAAATTTATTGCATTCACTAAAACCAATGAACAGTAGTGAGCTGCGTAAGTAATAATATTTATGGATATGCTCTGTTCTCTACAAAAATGTATTGTATTTAAGGACTCAAAAGCTATGTGCATTCGACAAAAACAAAATATATGTAAGATTTTCTCAACAGATTGAGAATGCAGAAAGTTCGGGGATTTGGAAAGTTTAGATCTACATAAGATCTTCACAGGAACAAAGAATCTCACAGTAGATCTAGTAGCTATAGCTCCAAAATTGAAAAAACAACAAAATTGAGGGTGTAGCCTTAGATTTGTTTCTTTGCTTAATACCCCGCTGCTCATACTTCACATAATTTTGTTTGAATGCCACAAAATTATTGTCGTTGTGATGGGTCATACAATGATAAAGACATGGGGAAGCAAGAAACCATAAGCGCATAGGATTGAATTGTTTCTTATTGTTGTATTTCAATTTACAAAGGGGTTTTCGATAAAATTTGATTCCTTAGAAAGTTAAATATGTTAAGTTATTAAATATTAGAGTGGCCTAATTGACAAAAGAAATTAATCTCATACAACCCAATATGTGATAGCAATGGCTCATCAACAATATGATTTAGATAAAAAAATTGTGTATGACAGTAATATGTTTCTTCAAAAACTAACTTTTTATTAAAAAAATCACAATCTCACCATTTGCTCGATGAAATTTGCACTGACATATTGTTGTAGCTTCGTTCTCAACACACGCGGAGTTTTGCCAAACTTTTACTTCCCCTAATTGGAGAAGCTGACTCAACATCTTGTACCCGTTTTCATTTCCATACTACCTTATGTTGGTAAACCAATTGACAAGCATCACATAGTAAATTACCTCGAGCTCATCTTTTTTTTGTGTCTAACATTGCCTCAGACCAATATATGATTTTGTGTGTTTCCCTAAACCTAGGACAACGTGATCTCAGTTCTCACATGGGTGACCAAATACCTTGTTTTTTTTGTGGTTGTATGGTGTGCACTTAGATGAGAGATCGTGTTCTAACAAGGTTGTCAATGCAAACGTGTGAGTGATTCAGTGAGGCTTCCAGTTCTCAGTTTATTGGTTCAATCGGTGACATCAACATAACGTCATAATTTCTGAAAAAAACTTAGAATACATGAAAAACTAAGAAAAAGTAAACATATCAAGGAGAATAGCAGAAAATAGCATAGAAACAATAGTAATTCTATAAAACACTACATTTTCTATGCCAATATATGGTGGAAGAGTGAAGGAGAATGAGAACATGGAAAGAGTAAGTATAATCATAAAATTAGGTCTGGGGGTTAAGGTATACACATGGCCAAGAAGCTAGATTGAAGAAAATGGGACCGATTCACCAATTCACCCAGTTAGCGGACCAGTTTCGGCCGGTGTGATCAATTTCAAGTTTTTGAAAGAATCAAACCGTCCCAACCATCAGTTCCTAGTTCAACCGGCCGGTTTGGTTTGTTTCTGACAACTTTCTATTCTAATAGTCTGTGTATTGCATATTTGAAGCCAAATGTATTGAATGTTTTAATAGCTAAGGTAAACCGGCGGAGACTAAGCAACATGTAGAAAAAGACAACAAACAAATAAAAATGAGAGTACATGCAAATGCAAATAATGTAAATACTCCCTCCAGATAAGAGCGTGTAGATGTCTACCATGCCCAGGTTATATGTCAACCTAGTGAAGGAGTTCTTCGATTGTGGCCTAGTGAATAGCTTTGCAACTTGTACCTCGAACTTGATTTTGCCTCTCTAATAACATGGCAGTCTACCTTATGTAATAAGTCATCTCATAGAAGACATGATTATTGACAATGAAGATTGCACTAAGTTATAACAGAACGTAGACATAGAACTAGTTGAATATAGACATGTTAACAGGGAGATTATGAGATAGAGCAACTTGACTTTGTACACACCTATATATGGGATTAAGAGAGAAAGATTTCTCCCCCCCCCACTCCCCCACGATCGTGGCGGAGGCCAAACGCCCGGGAGGGTGGTAAATCAAGACGGCAACTGGGATTGGAACCCGGGTCCCTTTGTTAGGGACATTGTGCTTGACCACTTGAGCCACTCCTTGTCGGCGTAAACACCTATATATATGGACTTGGGCGGAACCCGAATACACGGTATGGGGCCAATCCCATATATACAGAGAAATAGAATAAAGAATAATGACAAAAATAAATACTTATTATTCTAACACTCCCCTTCAAGTTGGTGCATAGATATCATAATCAGCAAGCCTGTTACATAAGAATTTGATCAGACAACCATTAAGGGATTTAGTAAATAGATCTACTACTTGATCTTCTGACTAGAGTGGAAGAAGCATGATTTGTTGATCTTGTATCTTTTCCCGGATGAAATGACAATCAACCTCAATATGTTTAGTTCCTCCATGAAAAATTGGGTTGGAAGCAATGTGGACAGCAACATGATTATCACACCGGAGCTCCATTGCCTCAAAGTAATTGTACCCAAGTTGTTCAAGGATGTTCTTGCTCCATAAGAGATCATTGGTCATAGGAACCATAGCTCGGTACTCATGTTCAACACTAGACCAAGCTACTACAGTTTGCTTTATTTTTTCAGGAGACTAGATTGCCTCCCACAAATACACAATATCCTGAGATAGACCTGCAATCTTTAACACATCCGGCCCAATCTGCATCTGAGAATTTTTGTACGTTGAGATGCCCAGAGAAAATGACAATCAACTTCAATATGTTTAGTTCCTCCATGAAAAATTGGGTTGGAAGCAATGTGGACAGCAGCATGATTATCACACCGGAGCTACATTGCCTCAAACTAAATGTACCCAAGTTCTTTAAGGATGTTCTTGGTCCATAAGAGATCATTGGTCGCATGAACCATGGCTCGGTACTCATGTTCAACACTGGACCAAACTACTACAGTTTGTTTTATTTTTTTAGGACACTAGATTGCCTCCCACAAATACACAATATCTTGAGATAGACCTGCAATCTTTAACACATCCGGCCCAATCTGCATCTGAGAGTTCTTGTACATTGAGATGCTCAGATTTGAGTATCGTATACCTTTATCGGGACTCTTCTTAAGATATCGAAGAATATGAATGAAAGCCTCCATATGACCAGTAAGTACATGGTTTTGTCCATGAATTGACTAACAGCACTATTAGCAAAGGATATATCTAGAGGAGTGAGAGTAAGGTAATTAAGTTTTCCGACCAGTCTTCTATACCTCCATTGATCTTCAAGTGGCTCCCCCTACTCCTTACATAACTTTACTCTAGGATCCAGTGGAATGGAGTATCCATAGGTTTCGCACCAACTGTGACCGTTTCTTCAAGCTGGTCAAGAGTGTATTTTCTCTGTGAAATGATAATACCATCTAGAGATTTAGCCACTTCAATACCCAGAAAGTATTTTAGGTGACCTAAATCTTTAGCTTGGAATCTACTTTAAAGAAATTGTTTGAGTTGTAGAATACCCTGTTAATTATCTCCAGATATGACAATATCGTCGACAATAAGGACAACACCTAAGGACCCTCGCGGAAGGCATATGGAATGATCAAGATCTGATTGTAGAAGACCGGACTCCAGGAGTGTGTGATGAAACTTGTCAAACCATGCTCTTAGAGACAATTTGAGCCCATAGAGTGACTTATGAAGCCTACCGACAAGATGAGACTCCCCTTAAGCAACGAACCCAGGGGGGTGCTCCATATAAATTTCCTCTAACAAGTTACCATGGAGAAAAGCGTTCTTGATATCAAGCTAACGCAAAGGCCAAGAAAAATGGCAACCAGGAAATAAAAAGTCGAACAGATGACATTCTAGCCACTAGGGAAAATGTCTCGAGATAGTCCTCTCCATATACTTCAGTATATCCCTTGGCTACCAGTCGAGCCTTGAGTCGGCCAACAGCACTACTAGGCCCTACTTTCACAGAGAAAACCCATTTGGACCTAACAATGGCCTTGTCTTTTGGAGTAGGAAGAAAATTCCACGTATGATTCTATGGTAGAACATCCATCTCATCTTCCATAGCATGACGCCATCCTGAGTGACTCATAGCAACTGATACAAAACTAAGAATAGTATGGATGAGATAAAAGACAGTGTGAGGGAGATAAACAGTCATATGAAACAAAGTTGAAAATATGATGAAGAGTGCATAACCTTTTTCATTTCCGAAGTGCAATAGGCAGATCAAGAGAATTATCTTTGTTGTCGGGATCTCCAGACTGAGTGGATATTGAACGAGGGTTGCCATTTGCGTTGTCTGATTCTTGTTCCAAATTGCTTACCTTCGCGCAAATGTAGACATGAGTAATTGATGTGCGCATTTCATATCTACTTTCTGCACACATCTGCACACAAATTCAGTTCATTTTTCCTTCCATTTAGCCTCTAATCATACTTAATTTGCCATATTTTAGTTATTTTACTTGTTGCATGATGTTGATCACATAATCCAATTCAAATCCGACCTCAGTTGGATTCCCTATTGATTTGCAGCTGATTCAGGGTTGATCTTGAAGAAACAGCATGAGACAAGTCGTGTCTTTATTTGTACACGGCGTGTAACTTTCCAAAAAGGGCTCGCAAAGCAAAGAACATGTCGTGTGTAATTTAACACACGGGCGTGTAAGTTTCCAGAGGAATTCATCCCCAAACTGCAGAGCAAAAGACATGACGTGTCATCATTAAGACACGGCGTGTCCGCACGTGCAAAGGCCAAAGATTCGACTTTCTACCCAAGCACACGGTCGTGTGTTTATTAACACAAGACGTGTGCAACTTGCCTAGGTTGGCTACAGTTGCAAGAACACGACGTGTCTTCATTAGAACACGTTGTGTACCTATCGTGAAAAAACAGTTTAAACATCAGTTGCACTACGCCAAACGGCGTGTCTTCACAAAGAGACGTCGTGTCTTTATCAGTTTCTACATATTTTAAAAACAACCACCCCTCATTTTAAAAAAAAGTGCAGCCACTTGGGGCGGTTATCACTCATCATTTGGAGCATATTTCGACCAGAGAGAGTTGCAGAGCATAGGAGGGGCAAATTTGGAGAAGAGGTTTCTTGAGAGAGAACCATCATTTCCTCATCATTTCCTTCCCTTTTCTTCCACAAGGGTGTAGCGGAGCCTCTCTACTTCGGCCAAGCTTCTCGAGAGGGAAGACGGCTCGAGTTGGAGTTGCTATAAGGGTGGAACTTCGTCCTCAAGTCGGAGTTTTACTCCTTCCAATTCATTCTTAGTTACTCTTGTGCTTTTCTTCTCTCTAATCATGAAAAACACTAAAAAATTTATAATGTGCTTGTGCTTCTTCATCATGTACGAGTAGACCCCCTGTTCTTGGGCATGGGAGAGTAGCTCCCATGTTATGACTCATGTGAACTCATAATTTATATCATATGCTAGTTAATTTGCCTCTCCATGAGTTCCTATGGTGTTTCACTGCTTCTATGCTTGGTTGGCCACCTTTTATACATGTTTTATGCTCCTTTATGCTATCGGGAGAATGTATGAGGGAGCAGGGAGTAGATCTCATGGCAACATGTTCTTGACCACGGGAATAGTTGGAGGATGTTGAGGGTACAAGGTTGCGTTCGGATCTAAGCATAGGTAGGGGAGTGCTATGTGAAGATAAGAACCGTCTCATGTCACCGGGAGGTGCATGAAGACGACAACCTCCTTGCAGATAAATGGCATGTTTTAATTTCATAGTTGCACTTGACGTGATAGTATGGCAGCGAAATCTTATGTCCAAGACATTCTAAAATCTGATATTAACCTTTAAACTTACGCTTTTGTTGTTACTTGTCTTTTAGTAATTGCAATCAAACTCAACTATTGTAATTCGACTTAGATTGTTGAAAACTAGTTCTTTTGCGCCTAGCTAGCCTAGCTCTCTACGGATCGACCTCGACTACAATTGATCATGTATAGTTGTGGGTGATTGACGAGTTGAGACATACAAGAATTATAACTCGTTTGCCTTAGGCAATCAACAAGTTTTTGACGTCGTTGTCGGGGAGCTACAGTAATATTAGTTAGAGTAAAAGCACTAGTTAGTATTCAAGACTAAGTCATCAGTTTCCATCTTTCATATTGTGATACCTTTTTAGTTTTGTAGTTCTCACTTAACTATTGCTTTGGTAGGTTGTATGCATCGCTCTAAGATGGGTCTTGAGACATTAATCTTCTTGGACCCTGAAATTGAGCGAACTTTTTGCAGTCGAAGGAGAGCAAGGAGAGGTGATAACTCTACAAACTTGGAGGGATCACAACCATGATCATCTCACTCAACAACTTCACCACCGTCCTCATCCGATTACTGTGAAGAATCAAAGATGAAGGACAACTGCCCACTCAAAGAATTCGTTGTGTTGGCTGCCATCAACATATGTGGAGCCATCGATTATCCTGCCATTGAAGCCAATAAGTTCTCCATAAGTCCCACTATAAGGCAGATGATCCAGCAGAATCGTTTCGGAGAAATGCCTATGGAAGATCCAAATCTTCACATAGCCGAGTTCTTGCAGTACATGAACACCTTCAAGATCAATGGTGTTCCAGCTGAAGGAGTATGTCTACTCCTATTCCCATTCACTTTACGAGACCGAGCCAAGGCGTGGTTCTCATCTTTACCCAAGCGGTCTATCAAGAGTTGGGACGAACTGTTGCATGCTTTTCTTACCAATACCTTTCCTCCAAGCAAGACGGCTCAACTGAGGAGCCAACTCACCAACTTCAAGCAACAAGAAGGACACTCTATGATACATGGGAGAGGTTTAAGGATCTGCAACGCCTTTGTCCTTATCATGGCTTGACCAACTGGTTGCTACTTCAAACTTTCTATAACGGACAATTCTACAACACCTGTATGACCATTGATGTCGCTGCAAATGGAGCTCTAATGAACAAGTCCTACAGTGAAACATATGCCATTATTGAAGACATGGCGCTCAACCACAGTCAGTGGAACACTGATAGGACCAGTCGGCCCTTCTCATCCACCAGTTCAGCTGAGAAATCTAGTGGGAAGCACATTGTAGACGCAGTAGATCTCATTGCAGCCAAACTTGATGCTTTGACTCAGAAGTTTGAAAAGTTGACCACTCATTTTGTTCAAGCAGTTGAGCAAGTGTGTGAAGCATGTGGAGCATCCGATCACAACTCTTCTTCTTGTTTTGCACCAAAAATGAACACCACAGAGACACCAGAGCAGGTCAATGTAGTAGACAACTTCAGCAATAGACAAAACTACAATCCTTTTTCGGAAACATACAATCCAGGATGGAGGGATCATCCAAATTTTTCTTACAGGAACAACAACTCTCAGAACCAATAGCAGCAAAGTCAAGCTCAAAATCAACAACCTATGAGCAACCGCCATCCCATAGATGCCAACCGTCAACAACCGCTGAGATATAGCAACAACAACAATAGGAACTTCAACCAGCTTCAACAAATGAGTCAGCCACAATAAAAGTCCACCTTAGAAAGTCTTCTTGAGACTTTTGTGACTACACCAATTCAGCAAAATGATGAGTTCCGGGCACACTGCAATCTCTTGAAGGATGCCATTACATAACTTTCCTCTAAAGTTGATGGGATTGTCACCCAAACCAAGATGTTGGAGAACCAGATCGCTCAACAAGCTTTAGCCAACCAAGGAGCACCTTCAGGTTCTTTCCCAGTCAACCGGTCATGAATCCCAAGGAAACTTGCAAATCTGTGACTCTAAGGAGTGGAGCAGTCATAGGAGGGTCTTCACCGCCTTCTAAGAGGAAATCTAAAGAAGTTATTGACACCGCTGTGGAGGAGACTGCTGAGAACCAAAGGAAGAAATCTGTTGAAAATCGGCATCATGATGATTCTTTTTGCAAGCCTAATGCTCCTTTCCCTCACAGGTTTGCTGATACCAAAGATGATATTAAGTTCAATAAGTTTATGGACATCTTGAACAAACTATATGTGAATCTGCCTTTAGTTGAAGTCATAGTTGAAATGCCCTCCTGTGCTAAGTTTTTGAAAGGCATCCTAACAAAGAAAAGGAGATCCGGTCAAGCTGAAACTGTTATGTTGCCTGAAAGGTTGAGCTCTATCATCCAGAACTGTTTGCCTGAAAAATTAGATGATCTAGGTGCTTTCACTCTCCCATGCAAAATCGGAGATTCAACCTTTGATAAAGGCCTAGTTGATCTTGGTGCTAGCATAGCTTGATTCATGTTTCTCTAAGGAAAAAGCTTGACTTGGGAGATTTGAAACTAACACCAATGACGATTCAGTTAGCTGATCTCTCAATTAAATATCCTGGAGGGGTGATTAAAGACGTTCATGTACAGATAGGGAAGTTTTTCATTTTTTGTGACTTTGTAGTCCTGGACATACATGAGGATCCAGCAAACTCAGTCCTCTTTGGAAGACCATTCCTCCGTACTGCAGGTTGTCTTGTTGATGTTACAGAAGGAAAACTGACTGTTAGAGTTGGAGATGAAGCACTTGTATTTTCTGTTTAATGATGCTATGAAAGCACCCAGCTCTAAGGAATAGCTTTGTTTGATAGATAGCATTGACACCTTGCTTGAAGAAGAAAAGAGTTTTGTTAGAACCATTCTTGATAACTTTAGAGAAGATGACGAAGAAGACACACAAGCCACCGTCAATGAGAAAGATCCTGAAGCCTTGAAGACTCCAATATGTGAGGAAGAATCAAAAGAGAATGAGGAAAGCAACACCACTGCTTCAAATAAAAAGGTAGAATTAAAACCCCTACCACCGGGATCAGGGTACGCTTTCTTAGACCCAAAAACTTCATCTCTCCAATTATAATAAATTCTGAAGTGAATGAAGAACAAGAAGAAAAATTGTTGAATGAACTTAGAAGCTATAAAGATGTAATAGGGTATTCAATTGATGATCTTAAAGGAATTAACCCATCTATCTGTATGCATCACATAGGTTTGGAAAAAAATGCCAAACCTTGCATAGATCCTCCAAGGAGACTAAACCAAAATATGATGGTAGTTGTTAAAAAGGAAATTTTCAAACTTAAAGATGCAGGAATTATATATCCCATCAGTGATAGTCCTTGGGTGAGCCCCACACATGTTGTACCCAAGAAGGGAGGAACTACTGTAATAAAAGGAAAAAATGACAAATTAATTTAAACACGAATTGTCACTGGATGGCGGATGTGTATTGATTATAGAAAATTAAATAAAGTCACTAGGAAGGACCATTTCCCCTTACCTTTTATTGACTTGATGTTGGAAAGACTTGCCCATCACTCTTACTTTTGCTATCTTGATGGATATAGTGGGTTCTTCCAAATTCCTACCTACCCACCCGATCAAGAAAAGACCACTTTCACAAGCACCTATGGAACATATGCTTACAGGCGGATGCCTTTTGGACTTTGTAATGCACCTGCCATCTTTCAAAGGTGTATGATGGCTATATTCACTGATTATATTGAAAAGATAATGGAAATATTTATGGACGACTTTAGTGTTTATGGCAACTCTCTTGATGACTGCTTGTTGGATCTAACTAAAGTTTTGCAGAGATGTCAACAAGTCAACCTCGTTCTTAATTGGGAGAAGTGTCATTTTATGGTGTAAACAGGGGTTGTGCTAGGCCATGTCATTCAAGCAGAGAAATTGAAGTGGACAAAGTAAAAGTAGCAGCAATTGAAAAGATGTTGACTCCAACAAATGTGAAAGAAGTTTGTAGTTTCTTGGGACATGCAGGGTTCTACAGAAGATTCTAAAAGACTTTTATAATATTGCAAAGCCTCTATGTTCCTTCAATGTTTTAGAAAGCAGGAAGCGGGAGGCGTGCGGACACCACCTTGTGGCCGCTTGAGCGCCAGGCGGGCACTCAAGCGGCCGCTTTTTGAAAAAGCGAATTCTTAATTTTCTATATGATTATATACAAAAATACACACATTTGTGTGTGTGTATATATATATATATATATATATATATATTAAGAAACTTGTATACATAACCAAACCCTTGTGGCAGTGTAAAATTCACCCTACACAACAATATTGCTACTTAATAGTTGATTATGTATAGATGAAGCATTAAGATACATTTGTTATGTATAACAGTATACTAGTATCATACTATCATGTAATAATGTGATCTACTTAATAGTTAGTACAATTTATAGATAAATTTATCACATATAGTCGTATACTAGTATCAAGCCATGATACAATGCACTTAGTAGTTAGTAGTTAGTGTAATATAATAGTACTATGCTTCACAGAAATCTGCATTGATTTTGTATTACATTTACACACTGGTTGTTTCTTAGATTAATGTTCTATAGTTAGTAATTAGTACTATACAGCAGTACAATATTACTGATTTGTGACAATCACATAGTTTTATGTTACATATACATGGTAAGTTTTATGTTAGTATTACTTGCTATAACAGACTCAATAGGTACATAGTCGTCACTACTGCATATAGCAGCAGAATCAGTGTAGTATTACACACTGATTAACTACTATACAAGATTTAGATACATACTTAGTTACTTAATACAATAGTATCATATTAACATGTTAAATAATGTTATACAATATCAATAGTCTAATATTACATAATGAAATTATCATTACATTTCACTTTTGGGCCTAGGAAGTGGGTCTAGGTCATGTTTTTCACTTAAGCGGACTCTGGCGGGCGCTCAGAATCAGTGTCCAGGCGGGCGCTTGAGCAGGTTGAGCGGGCATGAAGCGGCCGCTTAATGCAAAACCGCCTGACCAGCCGCCTAAGGCCTATTTGGAGCGGCCAAGGGTCTCATCCGCTTGAGCAGCCGCTTTTTAAAACACTGTGTTCCTTACTAGCCAAAGACGTTGAATTTGTGTTCAATGATGACTGCCAAATAACCTTCCAGAGATTGAAGGATGCTCTAGTTTCAGTTCCATCATCCAGCCACAGGATTGGAGTGCTCCTTTTGAAATAATGTGTGATGCAAGCGACTACGCTATAGGAGCAGTTTTGGGGTAAAGAAAAGATAACAAACTCCATGCCATACACTATACAAGTAAGACCCTAGATGACGCACAGATCAACTACGTCACTACTGAGAAAGAGATGCTCGCTATAGTTTATGCTTTTGATAAGTTTAGACAGTACCTAGTGGGTTCCAAGGTTATTGTGTATACAGACCATGCTGCAATTAGGTATCTCATGAGCAAAAAAGATGCCAAGCCTCGCCTCATCCGTTGGATACTGTTGTCACAGGAGCTTGACTTGGAAATCAAAGACAAGAAAGGGACAGAAAAAAATGTAGTTGATCACCTCTCGCGTCTCTCAACAAGTGTTGATGACAAGGTTTCAATTGATGACAATTTGCCGATTGAGAAGTTGTATGCGGTAAACTCTCTTGCTACGCCATGGTATGCTGATTTTGCAAACTATCTAGCCACTAGTTGCCTTCCCCCTGATTTCACATATCAACAGAAGAAAAAGTTCCTTCATAATATCAAATTCTATTATTGGGACGATCCCCTATTGTTTAAGCAATGTGCAGATGGGCTTATTAGGAGATGCATTCCCAATGAAGAGATTACAAGTGTCATTTCAGTGTCATTCCTCTCTCCCTATGGTGGATACTTTAGAGCGGGACATCGACCAAGATTCTTTAAGCAGGTTTCTATCGACCAACTCTATTCCGCGATGTGCACGCATTTGTTAAAGCTTGTAACAAGTGTCAAAGATCTGAAGGGATTTCAAATAAGGACGAGATGCCATTAAATTCAATCCTGGAGATAGAGGTCTTCGATGTGTGGGGCATAGATTATGTGGGCCCTTTTCCATCCTCATTGCAGCTACAAGTTCATCATGGTAGCATGTGAGTATGTATCCAAGTGGGTAGAGGCAATTCCCACTCAATCTCAAGATGCCAAATACGTGACAAATTTATTTCAAAAGACCGTTTTTCCCAGGTTTGGAGTCCCAAGAGCAATCATATATGATGGTGGCAGTCACTTCAATGAAAGAAACTTCAACAATCTGCTCAGCAAGTATGGAGTGAAGCACAAGGTGTCCACACCTTATCATCCTCAAACTTCAGGTCAGGTGAAAATCTCCAATAGGCAACTTAAAGCTATATTAGAAAAGACCGTCTTTAGCTCAAGAAAGGATTGGGCATTAAAACTAGATGATGCACTATGGGCATACAGGACGGCTTTCAAGACTCCAATTGGCACTAATCCGTTCAAGTTAGTTTACAACAAATCTTGTCAAATGACCTGTAGAATTGGAGCATAGAGCATTATGGACGATCAAATTCCTCAACTATGATCTGAAGAGAGCAGGGGAGAAAAGATTGCTACAACTCCAAGAGCTTGAAGAACTCAGGATGGATGCATACTAGAATGTAAAGATCTATATAGAAAAGACAAAGAGGTGGCATGACAAGAGAATCAAAGTCAAAGAATTCAAAGAAGGAGACCAAGTTCTATTGTTCAATTCTAAACTTAAATTATTTCCAGTGAAACTAAGATCTAAATGGTCAGGACCATTCTTAGTCTTGAAGGTCTATCCCTACAGGACAGTAGAGTTGTAAGGCAAGCAATCAACAATCGAGGTTACCGGACAGAGATGCAAGTTGTAGATTGACAGCGAAGAGACTGACAAGGGAGCCTCTTGCTCCCTCCTAGATGCATGATTCATGAGATGAAGAGTCTTACTCTAAACTGTAAACGGAGGACCTAGTGGGCGTTGACCCCACATTATGATAGATTTCCTTATTTAGTATCACTAAAGAACTTTTTCATTCAGAAATAATTTGTCATGGATGAATGTAATAATGTAGACTATCATAGACACATATCATCGTCTTTGCAAGTGTTGACCAATGTATTAGAAAGCGGGAAGCGGGAGGCGGGAGGCGTGCAGACAGCACCCTATAACCGATTAAGCGGTAGGTGGGCGATTAAGCGGGCGATTTTTGAAAAAGCGGGTGCTTAAATTTTATATATTTTTATACAAAATTGCATGTATGTGTATATAAAAAGTATATTTCTAAGGAACTTTTATACATATCTAATCAGCAAATCAGTAATTAACTAAGTATTCATCAATACTTTACTACTAATCAGTATCTCTAATCACTAAAATCAGCAAGCAGATCAGTAATTGTAAATAACAAACTATGAATTATTGAATTAAAGTAATCACTAAAGTAATACTAACCAATAGTACCAATCATTAATCACTGAAAGCAGCAAGGAAATCTGTAAAACTAATCATGCATTAAAGTATAATAGAGCAATATGATATTTACCTAGATGCATTACAGCAGTACCCAATTATTACAGCTTAAACACAAAGTATGCATTCTAAATTAGGACTAGCTATATCATAGAACATTTAATGTATACAAGTTTCATATATTATAGTCAACACTACTTGGACTATGTAATTAATTAATGTTACATGCTTACATTAGGATTTTTAAACAAAAGCGGGAAAAAAGCGGGCAAAAAGCGGGAAAAAAATGGGAAAAAGCGGGTGAGGCGGGCAAAAAGCGGGCGATTTTGTTCAAAAAGATTAAGCGGGCGATTAGGGGCTAATTTAGGCGGCTGGGGGTCTTGGCCGCCTGGGCCGAATTTTAATTCACTGGTGTTGACCAAAAAGAAGATGAATTTTGCATAAATTCAGGAAGACGTGGCGTGTCTTTATTTGAACACGTCATGTCCACCACTCACAGATGGGCGATTAAGCAAAAACTCTAGGACACACGGCATGTTCTAATTTTGACACGGCGTGCACGGTCACAAAAGACAGCTGTCGAAAACTCACACGGCGTGTTTTTAATCAAACATGGCGTGTCCTCTAGTTCATTCCAATGCAAAATGTTTTTCTGAAAAAACACACGACGTGTCTTTATTTGCACACGTCGTGTCAATATCAGGATGAGAGTAAGACACGTCGTGTCAATATCAGGATGAGAGTATTATGGGTACATCTGGAAGTGAACACGTCGTGTTTTAAATCAGACATGGCGTGCACCAAAGTTCATTTCGCAAGCCTCATTTTTCTAAAGAAACACACGTCGTGTCTTTATTTGTACACGCTGTGTTGTTATCAGTTTGATGACTTCAACCTTGGCTCCTAGAAAATTACACAGCGTGTTTTAAATGAAGCAAGTCGTGTCCTCTTCAGTCAACACAAATTTCAAAAGGAGCAGGCGATTTGTACATGGAAATACATCGTGTATTAAAAAAGACATACCGTGTTTTTAACACGAGAAGTCGGGTTTTTAACCCTAATCTCCAGCCGCCTCTCTCACTTTCATTCACCATCAGTCGTGTTCAGCAGCTGTGTGCTCATCTTCTCCAGCCGTGTGCGACTCCACCGCCTCCGATCGATGACGCAAGCAGCTCCACCCTCGCGAGCAACTCCGTCGTCACGAAGCAGCTTCTTCGTCGAAGCAACTCTATCGTCGAAGCAGCTCTGACGCTTCTCCGCCCAAGCAAGCCGCCGCCGCTTCAAGCCCTTCTTCATCTCCACAAAGCAAAGCAACTCCCTCGCTGCCTCCGTCGAGCTCTACTCCATCACCGGCGAAAGGAGACACGCCGTGCAAGAACCATCTTCCTCAACCCTCGAACGCCCCAAATTTTCAAGTACACGTCGTGTCGTCCTCAAGACACGTTGTGTCCTTCCCTTCGTTTTTCAAGACTTCTGTCAGAAGACACGTCGTGTCCCAGGACGTTTCAGCAAGTTCTCAGCAGCAATGGCCCCGATCAAGCAAACATCAAACCTCAAGTCATCCTCAGCCCCCGCTTATGTCTCCACAACCCAGTACAGGGTGACAGCAGAGGAAGACCCCACATACCAATTCCTCATTTCTCGTAGGGTCCTCCCTACTCGTTTTGCTTTTAATCAAACCATGGGAGTCTTGGGATTCAAGGATGAAGTCAAAGAGCATCTAAAGGAGCTGGGTCTGAAGTATATCTGTTGCACTGTGAGCAAGACCTACCCTCGCCTTGTTTACAAGCTTCTTACTACCTTAAAGGCCGAGGAGAACCCGAAGGACCGGCTTGAACCATATGCTTTCATTCACTTCCGTCTATTAGGGCAGAACTACAAAATTACTTCCAAGCAATTTTGTGAGCTCTTAGAGTGCCACTACGAGGGTGCACTAGCTTACCCTCTAGTCTTTGCCAGCGATGTATTCTGGAATGAAATCACGGATGGGCAATAGTTATCCATAACCCAATCTTCAGATAAGTCCAGCGGCTTCTCAGCACAGGTGTCTTTGCTAAGAAAGAAACACAAGGCGTGTGCGGGAAATAGGATTTGTTCTTTCTGTGGGGTACAGTATATGATTTTCATATCAATGCAGGGCATTTCATCCTCAACAGGTTCTTTGATATAAAAAAGATCGAGAAGAAAGAATTTGGTGACATCATGTGTGGGGTACTGATCACACGCCTAGCGAGGAAGCTTGGTGCAGATTCAACCGGTCTAGAGGTTGCACCAGGAAAGAACCTGGTGGATATTCAATATCTTGTTTCCTCTGGTCTGATTGCTAGGGTCAACAATGATGATACCAAGTTCAGACAGTACGTTGATGACGGTGATCAGTATATTGAGATGCCTGACTTGGAGACAATGACCCTAACAAACAAAGACAACTGGAAATTTGCTAGTGCTGCCCATGATGATGACGCTCCTGAAGAGACAGCTGCTCCAAATGCTTCTGCCACAACTTCGCCGCCTCCCTCCACAAGCACTCAGACTGAGTACACTTGGGTTATGCCTGATGTTAGGCGTCTCTACGGCTATGCTCAGCAGCGTTTTGACCATCTGGACAGCCGCCTCGATCTGATGGGTCAGTGGTACTCAGTGACGCATGAGATGGTCCAACGCATGGATATGTGGCACGTCTCTCAAGACCACTACCTGATGCCTCAGCCTCACCATCCGCAGCCAGAGCGCACTCCACAGCCCATGTCGGCTGATATTCCTGATGACAATGACTTGATGAACCAGTACTTCCCTACTGGTGGTCACAGGGGCGCAGACCCTTCTTACTAATTTCCTCCATGACATGTAACCGGTTGCTTCTAACTTAGGTTTGATTGATGCAGTGAGGACACTGTGAAATTCAAGCTTATGGGGGTGCAACCGGTCGGTAATGTAGATGCAGTTGTTTAGTTATTTTCATCATCTTTTCTCTAGTTCTTGTTTTTTAGTTTCTGCTTTTCTCAAGGCAAGTTTAGTAAGATGTGAGGCTTATCTTGTGTAATGAATTGTTTTTTCCTCCTAATTTGAACTATCTTGTCCTCCCTTATGAGAATTATCATTTGAAGAAATTGTAAAAGACCATGCATGAATCAAATGAAACTTTATGGCCACCAACATGTGCTTAATTTCGGATTGATGTTTGTAACCTGAATTTTCATCTTTTTCATCCGGGATTGCCTAATACATGTAATTGGTAACAAACTTTGTGAATATGTCAACTTTGCAACACTACCTAGAACATGGGATGCCTTTGCCAAACCTTTAGTGATTTTACAACCACCCCTTTTCAGTGAAAAATTTTCAAATCAAATGAATGGAATCTAGCTAATGTTGCAATTCAGTTAACTATCCTTTGTTCTGCGAAAAATAAGTGAAACCTAAGACAAATTAAAATTCCCTTTTGGTTCACTTCACCTTAATTACCCCATAAAAGATGGTTAAAACCGCCCACATGTCATACTAGCCTAGTGTAAGTCTGATCTGGCCACGATGGTTAGGTGATATGTCCTAAAAAGAGGGTAAAATACCCCAATCGACACTCCTTGCGTGCATAAGCCTACATTAGCAGCCGAGTGCCGGAACCCCTAATCCAATATCTTATCTTTTGGGGAAAACAAGGAGAGAAAGCAAAAACTTGTTAAGATTAGCTAAGATTCCATTTTTTGCATCCTTAATAGCTGAAAGTATTTGTTGCAGATTCACTAATTGTTGGCTTAGTCATCCAAGTTTCATTTAGTGTTGCCCAGTTGACTGTTTCATTTAATGCGTTACCACCCTTGTTGAACTTAAATTCTCTTTCGTGGATGTCTAAGTTGAAATCAAGGCTATGAATATGAACCTGATGATTATGGTTGGTTTGGCCTCGTTTACATCTTTCATTTCATCTGATCTATGCATGACCTTGGCAATTCCTTCATTTGTATTTCTATGCTCTTTTTACTTGAGGACAAGCAATAGTTCAAGCTTAGGGGGATTTGATGTGCGCATTTCATATCTACTTTTTGCACACATCCGCACACAAATTCTGTTCATTTTGCCTTCCATTCATGGTTGTATAGGCGGCCAGGCGGCCAAGCGTTCCATATGGACGCCCAGGCAGCCTAGGCGGAGGCCCAGGCGTTATATATATATATATATATATATATATATATATATATATATATATATATATATATATATATATATATGTATGTATGTATGTATGTATATATATATATATATATAAATATATATATATTAGTAGATATATCTAAATTGCTTATATAGTAGAAATTGTACATTAAAAAATCTGAATCTGTAGTACTTTTTAGGAGATATTTGCCATTTTCATTTATTGGGCTTTTGTAAAGCCAATTTGAGTTAATCACAAAATTGATTACTCATAAATTAGAAATCAGAAATGTTAACTATATTTGTATTTCTATTCATGAGGTGGTACATTTAAAAAACAAAACAGTAGATTAATAAAGTCAAATAGTAGACAAGTTAAAACAGTACATTAATACTAATCAGTAGATAAATTAATAAAAAACAGTGGATAATAAATACAAATCAGTAGATAAGTAAATACTAATCAGTAGATAAATAAATACAAATCAATAGATAAATAAATACAAATCAGTAGATAAAAAAATTCAAAACATTAGATAAATAAATACAAATCAGTACATAAATAAATACAAAGCATTAGATAAGTAAAAACAAATCAGTAGATTAAAAAAATTCAAAGGTTAGATAAGTAAACTCAAAGCATTAGATCAAATCAGTAGATAAAAAAATTCAAAACGTTAGATAAGTAAACTCAAAGCATTAGATAAATAAATACTAATTAGTAGATAAACAAATACAAAGGATTAGATAAAAAAAAGTACAACTCAGTTGATAAACAATTATAAATCAGTATATGATTAAATAAATTTAAAAAGTAGATCAACAAATAGAAAGCCCTAAATTTAAATAATGTGAAGAATCAAAAATCATTAGATGAACAAATCAGTAGATAAGTAAATACAAATCAGTAGATAAGTAAATATAAATCAGTAGATAAGTAAAACAAATCATTAGATAAGTAAAACAAATCAGTAGATAATTAAATACAGATCAGTAGATAAGTAAATACGAATCAGTAGATAAGTAAATACAAATCAGTAGATAAGTAAATACAAATCAGTAGATACATAAATTCAAATCAGTAGATAAGTAAATTCAAATCAGTAGATAAGTAAATACAAATCAGTAGATAAGTAAATACAAATCAGTAGATAAGTAAATACAAATCAGTAGATATGTAAATAAAAATCAATAGATAAGTAAATACTAATCAGTTGACAGAAATCAGTAATATAAAAAACTTTGATACCTGTATTACTTCTGGGCGCCCAGGTTGAGGCGGGGCTTGGGCCGCCTGGGCACCCGCCTGTACAACACAGCTTCCATTTAGCCTCTAACCATACTTAATTTGCTATCTTTTAGTTATTTTACTTGTTGCATGATGTTGATCACAGGTACACGTCAAAAATGACGAAATAAAAATAATCCAACCCAAATCCGACCTTAGTTGGATTCCCCATTGATTTGCAGTTGATTCAGGGTTGATCTTGAAGAAACAGCACGAGACACGTCGTGTCTATTTGTACACGGCGTGTAACTTTCCAGAAAGGGCTCGCAAAGCAAAGAACATGTCATGTGTTATTTAACACACGGGCATGTAAGTTTGCAGAGGTCTTCATCCCCAAACTGCAGAGCAAAAGACACGACGTGTCGTCATTAAGACATAGTGTGTCTGCACGTGCAAAGGCCAAGGATTCGATTTTCTGCCCAAGCACACGGCTATGTGTTTATTAACACACGACGTGTACAACTTGCCCAGGTCTACTTCAGTTGCAAGAACACGGTGTGTCTTCATTAGAACACGTCGTGCACCTATTGTGAAAAAGCAGTTTAAACGCCAGTTGCACTACGCCACACGGCGTGTCTTCACAAAGACACGCCGTGTCTTTATCAATTTCTGCAGATTTTGAAAGCAACCGCCTTTCATTTTAAAAACGAGTGCAGCCACTTGGGGCGGTTATCACTCGTCATTTGGAGCATATTTTGACTAGAGAGAGTTGTAGAGCATAGGAGGGGCGAACTTGGAGAAGAAGAGGTTTCTTGAGAGAGAACCCTCATTTCTTCATCGTTTCCTTCCCTTTTCTTCCACAAGGGTGTAGTGGAGCCTCTCTACTTCGGCCAAGCATCTCGGGACAGAAGATAGCTCGAGTTGGAGTTGCTACAAGGGTGGAACTTCGTCCTCAAGCCGGAGTTTTACTCCTACTTCATTCTTGGTTACTCTTCTGCTTTTCTTCTCTCTAATCATGAAAAACACTGAAATTTTTGTAATGTGCATGTGCTTCTTCATCATGTACAAGTAGACCCCTTGTTCTTGGGCATGGGAGAGTAGCTCCCATGCTATGACTCATGTGAACTTGTAACTTATATCATATGCTAGTTAATTTGCCTCTCTATGAGTTCCTATGGTGTTTTATTGCTTGTATGCTTGGCTGGCCACCTTTTATACATTCTTTATGCTCCTTTATGCTTCGGGAGAATGTATGAGGGAGTAGGGAGTAGATCTCATGGCAACGTGTTCTTGACCACGGGAGTGGTTGGAGGATGTTGAGGGTACAAGGTTGCATTCGGATCTAAGCATAGGCATCGCAGTGTTATGTAAAGATAAGAACCGTCTCATGTCATCAGGAGGTACATGACGACAACAACCTCCTTGCAGATTAACGATATGTTTTATTTTCATAGTTGCACATGACGTGATAGTATGGCAGCGAAATCTGATGTCCAAGACATTCTAAAATCTGATCTTAACCTTTAAACTTACGTTTTTGTTGTTGTCTTTTAGTAATTACAATCGAATTCAACTGTTGTAATCCGACTTAGATTGTTGAAAACTAGTTCTTTTGCGCCTAACTAGCCTAGCTCTCTGCGGATTGACCTCGACTACAATTGATCCCGTATACTTACGGGTGATTGACGAGTTGAGACATAAAAGAATTAAAACTCGTTTGTCTTAGGCAGACAACAGTAATGGGGGACTTTCCGCTTGAGAAGTGTTGGAGGACATATGTGGAGGAGACTCTCCCTGGACAAGAGGTTCGAACGAAGAGATCTCAATGATCATGGGGAGCGGGAGAGCTTCCTCAAGTTCCCTTTCCAGACTGAAAATCTCTAAAGAATGGAGTATCTTCAAAGAAAGTGACATCAGCGGAAACCATAAATTTGCATCTAACGGGGTCATAATACCTATATAACTTTTGAGTCTTGAAGTAACCAAGAAAGACACCTTTGGAAGCCTTTGGGCTAAGTTTATTACGACTGGTCCCAACATTGTGAACAAAACAAACACACCTAAATGTTTTTGGAGAAACAGTATAAATGGGATGGTTTTAACAAAGGAGTTGGAACGATATGCGATTGTATAAGGTGGACAATGGCATGTGGTTAATGAGATGTGGAAGTATGGACAACATCGCCCCAGAATTCCTTTGGGACTTTCACATGCAAAGGGAGAGTATTGGTTGTTTCGACAATATGACGATTTTTCAGTTTGTCTACCTCATTGTGTTGAGGTGTGTGTGGACAAGATGATTGGTGAACAATCCCTTTTCATGGCTAAAATACTTTTTGGCATTATTCGCTTGGAAGATACATTCTCACTGAGAAAATTGGGCTTCAATTTCCTTATACGAATTTTGTATTATCAATAAAATTTCAGAACCATCTTTCAACAAATACAACCAAGTGGCTCTAGAGAAGTCATTAGTATAGGAAACAAAATATGTATGGCCACGTTTTGAAGGAACCTGACACGGTCTCCAAACATCAGAATGAATAATCTCAAACTTTGACTTAGCACTCATCTGATCCTTAGACTTAAAGGTGGATTGATGATGCTTTCCTATCTGACGTGACATTCTAATTCACCAAGACTAGATAGCTGAAGATGAAGAATCCTGAGTTTGTCTAGAGACATGTGTCCAAGCTGACTATGAATATGAAGAGGAGTAGCTTCTACACATACTTTGGAATTCAGACCAACTGAACAAGATAGTAGATATCTGCAAATTCATACCAATCACCAATCGCCTTCTGTGTCCGAAGGTCATGTATAGCACAATCATCAAGGTTAAATATAATTGAGGCTTGAAGAGAACCGGTTAACTTTGCTTATGGAAAATTAAATTAAAGGGAAATTCGAGAACTAATAAAGTTGATGGTAGTGAGACTATAGGTAAAGGTTTGATAGTTCTAGTGCCTTGTACAGACACTTTAGAGCCATTGGCAATGGTGACATGTGGAAGTGGGATCTGTTGGTGGGTAGGTTAGATATAAGGTTGGTTGTACCTATAATGCGATCCAATACACCAAAGTCAAGAACCCAAGATAAAGAACTTGCATGAGAAGCTTGAGACAAGCATGTAGTAGGATCACCAGGACATTGGACGAAAGAAGCCATAGATGCAACTGATGATCAAGCTTGTTGAGATGCTTTGTATTGGCAAAATTGAATGTACTCATCATTTGTCACTTGAATTTGGCGGTTGGTGTCTCCCAGAGTGTCTTCAGTAGATGCAATATTTGCATGAGGTTCTCGGATGAAACTCATGAATCTCATAACAGGTTTCTTTGTAATGCCCCTTCTTTCCACAGTGAGTGCATTCTAGGCGACCTTGTCCACAAAGAGATCTGCCTCTACGGCACCCTCATCCTCGTCCACAGGTAATAAAATTAGTATTGGATGACCATTTGTGGAAGAGACCATGGTTGATTTACCAGTAGTGTGTGGGACTTGCTCTATGAAGGCACGTGAGACTCACTGATATGTTTCAGGCAATTTAGGAAGTTCAAATTCAGCAAGGATGTGGCTACGCACTCCTTCATACTCACGTCTGAGACCGGTTAAGAATTTGAGGACTGCCATCTGATCTCTCTATCTCTGGAGCTCTTTGAGATCCACAGACGTCGGAAGTAAAGAATGAAGATCATCAGTGAATCGAGTTACCTTTCTGAAGTATTAAGTTAGAGACTTATCTTCCTACTGAAGGTTATACATCTCCACAACCATCTCATACATACGTGAGATATTTAACTCATACATGAGGTGAAGATGATCCCAAATATCCTTGCATTTCTCAAAGTGGCTGGTGAGATCAGCTACACGCGCTTCCATGGAATTCCACATAATAGACACAAGATTTGCATCACTTTGCTCCTAGTATTCTAGAGTGTCATATGTGGGAGGACATGCTTTGAAGTGTTTATGTTTTCCTTGTCCCTTAAACCAAATCTTGATTGTGCGGTTCCATAAAGTGAAGCTCTTTACATTGAGCTTTGAGTGGTGATGATCTGGCCACGAACAAGGAGGGGAGCCACTACTCTTTCTCAGACATGATAGGGACAGACTTGACCAAAACCACTTGTATAAGATAGATAGGAAGTGGTATTGGTGACAGTAGATTATTGCACGGCGTGTGTAAAAGAAGCATGGTCTGTCTGATACGACCTGACGTGTTTAATTAGCACACAACATGTGGATAAAGAGATAAACTTCTTTGGACACACATTGTGGAATTCTGACACTACGTGAAACTCTTTTGGTTAAAGACGAAAGGCTCCCAGCAATACGTTGTGTGGAAATTTTACACGGCGAGTAAGGTGTCCAAGACAAGAAACAACCTTCCGTCGACAAGTCGTGTGGAGATCTGAACACGGCGTAAAAGATGTCGAAGACGAGACACTCTTCCATCAACACACAATTTACCTCTTATTCTAATAGTAAGTCATAATTTATGGTAGGAACAACAGCTCGGTGCTAGAAGTCCAGTTTGGGCTCGAGTATATGGCGCTCTTATGGAAATGTATTTGATTGTATTGAAAGGCCCAATAAAATCCGAAAAATAATAAATTTAAAAAATTAAGTGGACCAAACTTTGACGTTGTCCCAGAGTCATCATTCAATTATCATCATACTCTAATGGCTTTAGAACAAAGGTAAAGAATCTGGCCTAGCAGGTCAATGTAGTTCTTAGAAAATTGTACTGTATTTGTCAGTCTAGTACTACCTCGGGTATAGGATGCCCTCTCATGGGATTTGGCCAAATATCTTAGTAATATGTATTAGAGAGTCTATTTATTTATGTTATTAAGTGTTTCGTAATATGGGCCCAAGTATGTCTTGACCCATTAGGGTTAGGTTGCGTCTGTATGCTTCCCTATTCTCCTATTTATAGGAGCAGGGTTTCTTCTATTCAATACAACAAGTAGTCGTCTTTTATTCTTTGACATGGTATCAGAGCCCAAAATCAGCCCCCGAGCCCCCACGAGGGGCGGCCTCCCCTCGACTCCCCCCCGTTGAGGGGCAACGGGACCCCTAATTGGGGGGTCGCGCCCCCCCAAACCCCCTGGCAGTGCTACAGCCTATATTTGTTTCGGGGGCGTTTCTTTATCTTTGTCCACCCCAACCACTCTTGGTCCTTCCGTGGTTGGTGTGAGGGGGAAAAATAGAGGAAAGTTCAGATGGAGGAAACGAAGACTATATTCTGCTGCTTTATATTTTTGTGGATCTTAATACACTTCTTGAAGAACTAGTAGACTTCTACTGATGATATTTACTGCTATATGCTTCTTGGATAGCTTATTATCTGGAGATTCATGTTTACTTCTTGCTTTTTCAAGCTGATGGTCTTCTATCCGACTACGTCAACTTTACTTTCTACTTTTTATCTGTGCTTTTTTTTGCACGTTAACTAATGCGACCCAACACTCTTTGGGACTTTGACCACCTGTGTCATCACTCTCTGGCTTGTCTGTGCTTTATTTGCACATTGACATTGTCCATGTTTTGCACATATTGACCTTTTTTTTACTTGTCTGTGCCTTGTTTGCACGTCGACTTTCTGTTGTGTGCCAGCACTTTCTGACTCGTCCGTGCTTTGTTTCGCACGTTAACCTGTGCGTACTTTATTTGTACGTTGACTACTACTGTGAACCAGCACTCTTTGAAATTTTCTACTGTGAACCAGCGCTCTCTGGACTGCGATGATAGTGACTGTGATGAAGACACTAAAGCCTTCTTGCTATTGTTTACTACTACTCCAGATGTTGCATCCTTTCTGATCAAGAAGCTTTTGCTACCTATCTACGACGTGCACCTGCAACTTGTGACTTGCTTCAAAATTTGACCTGCTTGCGTACCTATTTTGGGTTACCTACTTGAGGGGGGAGTATTTGAGTGCTTCATTGTGATATTTTGAGGGGAAGAAAATTCTTATATGGGCTTGGTTTATCGTTTTATCTTTGTTTCTTTGTTTTTAGTCCAACTTTCTGTTTGCGAGCTGATTTGGGATTCTCCCAACTTCAGCTTGAAGAAGAGTATTAGAGAGTCTGTCTATTTATGTTATTAAGTGTTTTGTAATATGGGCCCAAGTATGTCTTGGCCCATTAGTGTTAGGTTGTGTTTGTATGCTTCCATGTTCTCCTATTTATAGGAGCAGGGTTTCTTCTATTCAATACAACAAGTAGCCATCTTTTATTCTCTGACAATGTGCAACCCTCTCCAAAACCTTGCACATAGTATTTGCCATCCGGGAAACAACAGCACCAACACATGGTTACCCTTGATCCTTTTGCAGACATTGGTCCACAAACACCTCATCATATGCCACACATAGCATCCTCATACCCTTAGTAGCCCAGGGTTGCTTACTTCTTTCAACAACAACTGTAAGTTGCTCCTTGCACTCCTAAATGCCAGCATGCTTCCCTAAACTCCACCCCCATCAAGATACTGCCTACTTTCCCCCTCAATCCAAGGCATTGTTCCTAACTTCCAAAAGTTGCATCACAATGCTCTTGTTTATCAACAGACACCTCAACATTATCTCCCACCCATTGTCCTACAACCGCGCCCAGACATTAATCCCCAACACAACGGCTTCCATTGTGGTCCCTCAAGGCATGATTTGCACCACAATCATTATGGCCGATACAACGACCATGTGTGACCATATCCATCGTACTACGACGATCATACTCAAAAAGTCAAGGTGGATACCCCAACTTTTGATGGCCTATTAGACCCGAAAGCATTCTGGATTGGATCACTACTAGATGGACTACTTTGTTGGTACAAGATCTCACATGCTTAGCGAATTCGACTCACAAGATGAAGTTGGAGGTTTGCCCATACATTATTGGCAAGGAATTAAGTGTGATGTGGCACATCTCAGTGATGTACCTATTAGTTAGCGAAAGCTAGGCAACATAACATGGGACTCTAAAGACCTTTGCCTGTTTCACACAAGCGCTAAAGGCCTAAGCACGGATTTTGCCCTTGGCCTCCCCCACACTCTCCATTGACATGATTCCTCTGGTGTTGTGGTTAGTTTTTCAACATGGCTCGTTTTATACCATGTAACAAGACCGTAAACACCTCTAGGATTATACGAGGTCATCAAGTTATATGGTCTTCTTTCCACAATTGCATTTGGTTGAATGTTACATATGTTAGTTAATTATGTGAGACACTGCGGAAACTGTTTAGTACATGGCTGAAGTTTTCAGAAATGATTGTATAAGAAATGTGGATGATGTGGAACACAACGTGAAGAAGAAGAGCGAAGAAGATAAACCGAAATAATCTATTTCTCAAAACATATTCAACTGTCTGGATTGGCTTTTATAAAATTACATGACTTGACCCACAAGTAATGAAAATAAACTCCTATTTAATAAAATTCAGAATTAAACAAAACCTAAAATAAAGAAAAGCATTAAAGATTTACAACTAAGTATAATAACTGAAAAGTTTTGCACTAAAGTTCCTAAATATAAAAGTAAAGCAAAAAAAATAGGATAAAGGCTAATATGTCCTACATCAACTCCCCCAAGGTTCAAAAGACGAGCCATCGGTGAGTCAGGTACATATCCTACGCATCCTCTCCCAGTAGTGGTCAGTGGTAGGATACATGGATTGGACGACATTGGGCGATCAGAGTTGGGGTATTGTCAACCTAAAGCAAGCCATAATATTAACACAATAGTAGATACTTTATCTTTGTAGCATCTGCAAGCACCGGCAACACCAAGGTGGTAGTGAAGCCATCATCAATGTGGAGGGGATAGATGTTGTTCAATGCGACGATTGATAAGGGCTTTCATATTTGACACGGTGCACGTGGACATTATTTACTAAAGGAAGCATCGAAGAACGCATGGACACGAGATCAATATTGATTGGACTGTTTGCGCAATCCTTTGCTAGAGGTGGTGGAGGCATTGTCTCCCACTCGTCCTCGTCAGTTGTAGAGTCACGAGTGGAGAGTGCATCTTCATCATCTTTCTCATCAACCTCTTCTAAATTGTTGTGGCTCTGGTCCAAAGGAGGTGCATCCTCAGGCATGATTTTGTCTTGTGATTGCACAATAATCGTATTCTTGATATGGCTGGAGTAGGGAGTGGTCTGAATTCCGTACTTGGTTATGAGTTGTATCCAATCCTTGCAGGCCGGGTATTGTGTCTTGACGTAGGAATGAAGTTTCGTCAAAATTGGTAAAATTTCGCCAAAAATTTTGATTTCGATGGGATCTGGTAACAAAACATGTGACTATGTCAATTTCGGTCGAATCTACTACCAAAATTGCATTTATCAAAATTTTGATAAAAATTTCAATGATTTTGATGAATTTTGCCAAATTTCGAGGGATTTCAAGGTTTTTTGTGCACAATTCAAACGTTGATGGAAAATTCAATGAAAATTTCCATAATTGCAATCCTTGTTATTGTTGTTTTTTGGAGAGTAAAGGGGGATTGGGGTTATTTCACCATTTAGTACTCATACATAGTATATACCTATAGTATATCATAATTGCATTGGATTCACTAATATTTGGTATTCAATTTTCAAAATACTTATGCGATGCAGGCTTTTTTGGTTTCTTCAATGTCGACGACATGTATCCTAGCGGTGGTTTATTAGACAATGAGGATGCTATGAAGCCAACCACACCAATAGATAATGATTTAGCTTAGAAACATTGAAATGATTGAGTATTGAGTCAATATCAACAACAAACTATCAACCAAGTAAAATGTGTGGGGATGCCCTAGATATCCAATATTTGATATTATAATACAAATAAGTACATTCGTGTATATAGCACATACTTGCAAAATTACATAACTTAATTCCTACATTTTCTCATTGAAATCCTCAAGAAACAGTATAGTTTCCCTACCTCCCATATGAAGGACCCCCCAACCTACCCCACATAAAATTTTATTGCATAAAACGACGTATTTATGTGTAGAGATCACACCTGTAAAATTTCATAAATGAATTCGTTCATTTTGGCGTCGAAATGGGCACAGTTGCATTTATGAAATTTTCGCCAAAATTTCAAAAAAAATCAGTTTCCATGATGCTGAAACGGCATCGAAATCGGATACCGTGTTCCTTGGTCTTGACATGTCTCCGTGCTTGCTCAAGAGTTGCATCCCATGATTGCGGGCTAGATGTTGTAGATATTTGTCTTTCTTCAGTGCAAAGTCATCCAGTCTACGTTGTATATCCACCACAATTGGAAGAAGAGCCTTCACCTTGTCGTCGACTTGTTAAAGAGTCGCTATGATTTCCTAGAGAAGAAAGCCTTCTTTAAGTTGATGTAGAAGGGCGTGTCTCTGACGGAAGTTCGATCAGTGTGCTCGACCTATGGATCCAACTCCATTGTGAGTTGGTTGGGGGTGGCAGGGGGCAGCGGCCCCTTGCTTGGGTGTTCGCGGCAAGAGTCCCCGAAAAAATTTCGGAGCTGCTTACTAGCAACCTGGACGTGTCGCTAGGTGTATGAGGGTCGAAAGCTTGACGGAGTTGTATCTGATGGGTGCTTGCGGCCAGTATTGAGTGGGTCGTAAGTTGTGCGTGGGAGAAAAGAGGGTTGGGAACACGGACTTTTGTCGCTAGTTTGAACAATGTCTCATCGTTGCTAGATGAGAGCGGTTGCAATCTTTGCGACGTAAGTGGAGGCAGCAGGAGTTAGGATTTGTTGCTCTTGTCGTTGGGTCTACAAGGTGTAGGGAAGTAACGAGATGACGTGAGGAAAATGAAAGACTAAGAAGATGACAGTGGTGGTTGGGTCTTCAGGGGCGGAAGCGGAGGTCAAGGGGATGCGCTTTTGCGGCTTTGATGTTGGGCAGAGTTGTTGCTGCGGATCAATTTGGTGTGGGAAATAGAGATGGGGTGGGAGAGTTTGAGTGGTGTATGGTAGGTTGTGGGATGCCATTTGTGGTTCGCTGGTTGTTGACCTTGTGTCGTCTATGGTGGGCGGAATATTTTGTTGGTTGCCAAAGCAGGAGTCGGAAGGTTGGGCTAGGGTTGGACGGGCTGCAGACAGGGGAGTGGCTAGCAGATTTATCAGCGCAGGAAAGCAGCACGTCGTAGGCGAAGGGTATATTGGCACAAGAAGGCTATTGGGTGGTAGGGTATTGTGGACGGGATCTTGTTGCCGTTGGGGAAGTAGTGGAGAATAGTAACAGGAAGGGGAAGTAGTGAAGAAAACGGGAGAGAAGAGGGGGGGAAGGAGAAGTGGATGTTCCCAGATGACTTTAGGGTTTAGCTTTGATACCACTTGATGTGGTACACGTCGTGAAAAAGAAGAACTAAGAAGATAACCGATATAATCTATTTCTCAAAACATGTTCAACTGCTTGGACAAAGGCCCCAAGGCTGGCTTTTATAACATTACATGACTTGATCCATAAGTAATGAAAACAAACTCCGATTTTAAAAAAAAATCGGATTTAAATAAAACCTAAAATAAAGAAAAGCATAAAAGATATACCACTAAGTATATTAACCAAAAAGTTTGCACTGAAGTTCCTAAATATAAAAGTAAAGCAAAACCAAATAGGATAAAGCGTAATACGTCCTACTTCAGTGGGAGTGTAAGGTAACATAAGCAATGATGGGATTGCCTTAGATGGTTTGGACATGTTCGACACAGACTGGTCAATGCAACAATTCAGAACATTGTTACTGAGTCAAATAGAGTTAAGGGAAAGAAGTAGATCGAAATTAACTTGGGGAGAGCTTGTTAAGAGATAAAAAAAGGGATCTTGGAATATTGGCTCTTTGATAGGAAAAATTTTTAATATAGTGGATATCACGATGAGAAGAGAAGTCAATATAGCTTGCTTGCATGAAACTAAGTGGACAGGGGAACGTTGTAGAGAGATTGGAGACACAAGATACAAAATTTGGTATACAAGTATTGATAAACATAGAAACGGCTTAGGTATTATTGTTGATAAGATGTTGAAGGATGATGTTGTCAAGATCACTAGGATGGATGATAGAATCATAGCTATCAAGGTTGTTCTTGGGGGAAAGATTTTTAACATTATTAGCACTTATGCCTCCAAAATTGGCCTTAGCGAGGAGGTTAAAAAGGTTTTTTGGGATGACATGGATGAATTGATGTAGGGAGCAATGCTGGGTATGAGAGAGTTCATGGTGGTTTTGGATATGGCAGCAGAAACGAAGGAGAGAGGATATTAGATTTTGCAGTTGCATATGATGTGATTTTGACAAACACTCATTTCAAGAAAAGAGAATCTCATAAGATTACTTTCAAGAGTATGCACAATTGTAGATTACCTCCTTATGAGGCGGGTGGATCGTAAAGTACGCAAGGATTGTAAAGTAATTCCTGGCGAAGAACTTATGACCCAACATAGGTCGGTGGTTTTGGATATTAACATGAAGATCAACAAAGGCAAGCATAACAGAAACCAAGAGAGATCAAGTGGTGGAATCTTAAAGGAGAAAGGAAATTGACTTTTCATGATAAACTCATCAAGGAGGAAACTTGGAACTTGGAGTTTGATATTAATAATATGTGGCATAACATGAGCTCCTACATAACAAAAATTGCCAAAGAGATTTTAGGAAGTCCAAAGGTTGTGGCCTCCACAAAAAGAGACTTGGTAGTGGAATGATGTACATAAGGTTATTAAACTGAAAAGGGAGATCTTTAGGAACTTGCCCAAATCTTGAGATGATGCAACGTTCCAGAGATACAAGCAAGCAAAGAAAGAAGCTAAAAAGGTTTTTCAGGAGGCAAGGTCTAGATACTTTGAAGATATTTATAAGAAGTTGGACACAAGAGAAGGGGAAAAAGATATATATTAAATAGCTCGTATAAGAGAGAAAAGGAAGAGACATGAGTCAAGTAAATGCATCAAGAATGAAAATGGTAGAGTGTTGGTAGAGGACGACGATATCAAGAACCAATGGAGAAATTACTTCCATAAGCTTTTCAATGGAGATATTGTAAATAATGTTAAAGACTTGTGTGACATGAATACAAGAGATATCATTTACACACGACGAGTTTCACTATTTGAGGTCAAGAATGCCTTGAAAAGATGAAAATGAGAAAGGCATGTGGACCATACGGTATTCCCATTGATGTATGGAAGAGTATGGGGGATGAAGGAGTTATGTGGTTCACAAATTTCTTTAACAAGATCATGAAGACCAAGAAGATGTCGAATTAGTGGAGAATTAGTATTATAGTCCCCATCTACAAGAACAACTGTAATGTTCAGAGCTGCACAAACTACAGAATTATCAAGTTGATGAGTCACAAAATGAAGCTTTGGGAGAGGATTATCGAGCAGAGGCAGAGATCTATAACGCAGATATCAAACAATTAATTTGACTTCATGCCTGGAAGATCAACAACAGATGTTATTTTTCTGATAAGGAGGCTTATGGGGAAGTATAGAGAAAACAAAAGAGATCTTCATATGGTTTTTATTGATTTGGAAAAAGCTTATGATTGAGTACCCAGGGAAGTGTTGTGAATGGTTTTGAAGAAAAAGAGTGTGTCAATCCAATACATTGACTTAATTAAAGACATGTATCATAGCTCTACTGCAAGTATGAAGACTCCTGGAGGAGAGACGCCAATATTTCCTATCATAGTTGGGGTACACCAAGGATCCACACTCAGCCCATATTTGTTCGTTCTTGTTATGGATGAGTTGACAAAGAATGTTCAGGATGATATTCCTTGTTGTATGTTATTTTTTGATGATATTATATTGATTGACGAAGCTAGAGATGGATTGAATGATAAAGTTGAACTTTGGATAAAGGCATTGATATCAAATGGATTGATGATTCATAGGAGCAAAACTGAGTGTATGCATTGCAATTTCAGCCAATCTCGCAGTGTGAATGGAGCCAAGTTGGTCGGAGTAGATATACCAAAATGTGATAAATTTCGTTACTTGAGTATTATTCAAATAGATGGGGATGTCTAAAATGACGTTTGTCACAAGATCACTGTAGGATGGTTGAAATGGAGGATTGCAACTGGAGTATTATGTAATAACAAGATCCCTCTCGGATTAAAAACAACTTTATAGAACAGTTATACAACCAGCCATGCTCTATGGGGGTGAATGTTGAGCGGTGAAGAAACAAGGTCTCAACAAGATGAACGTGGCTGAAAAGCGTATGCTGAGATGGATGTGTGGAAAGACAAGAAAAGATCGTTTGAGAGATGACTATATCAGGAATAAATTGGGGGTGGCGAGCATTGAGGACAAGTTGTGTGAGGGCCTATACAAAGCAATGCTATTGAGTCAAGCACAATTAATAGAAGAAGAGGGAGGCCTAAATTAACATGGGAAGAGCTTATAAAGAGAGATTTTGAATCTCTACATCTCGACCAGGATATGACCCATGATAGAGCTGAATGGAAACGAAGGATCCATGTAGCCGACCACAACATAGTTGGGACTGGGACTGAGGCTTAGACGATGACGATGACGACGACGACGATGACGATGACGATGAGAGCTTGTTAAGAGACACTTGGACCTACTACATCTCAATGAGAATATGACCTAAGTAGAATGGAAATGAAGAATCAATGCAGCCAACCCCAACATGTTTGGGATTGATGCACATGATGATGTTGATGATCATAATCATTGGACACTGAGTTTAAGTCGGCTACAGTGATACTCAATAAGTAATATAAATACAACACTAGCAATTTGTCAATGTAACCATAAGCAATTAGCAACATAGATATCACAGACCAAGTTGGTTATATAATACATCACAAGAAATTAGTAACCATAATGCATCGTAATCATGTAAAACATAATGAACGAATAAAACTAAAGAGCACAACACTAATTAGTTAGGGACCCAATTAAAAGACAGATGCCTAGCTCCAGTTAAACCTAAGTGGCCTCTTTGGGTGCATTATTAATTCACTTATATTTGTTCCAATACAAAATTCCTCAATTTATTGCCCTAGAATTTTCCCTCGCCCTTGGAGAAACTAATCAGCTATATCTTTCGTCATCATGGATTCCAAATTCAGATCAGTTTAAAAACAAATGCAAATTGAGATCGATTCAACGTCAAATTGATTCCTTGTAATCAAAGTAAGTCTAAAGTAGTCTTCCGTCAGTGATACTACAGAGATCCTTTTGAAAATATTGACTGTACATTTATTGACAATGTGTCAACCGCATAGAAACACAGCATCTTGATATTACGCATATATAGGACACTAAAATATGTTAGCAGTTATATCAGCAAAATCAATCAACCTGGTCAAAACTGAGATCCAACCCTCTGCTGTAAAAGTCAGCATACTTGATCATGAACATTCCGCAGTCCCACCTACCAAGTTACAAAGGTTCAGGTAAATTGCAAAACAGGGAATGGAGCAAATATGTATGACCATGATCTAATTTAAAAATCAAACTCAAGATCACCCTTGTTTTCATGTAAAAGTCAAGATATAACTTCAATATAAAATTCCTAAACACTAAGTATCTTATTGGATGCATTTCCATTTCTAGACTTACCAACATATGGCCGAAAATTTATCAAAACAAAAGAGATTTTCTCTGCATTTTTTTGGGTACATAATAAGAGGTAATTTGGACCTACTCTAAATTTAATAACTGTCATAAAACTAGTAGCAGGATCAAAATTTTGGACTCCAAAATGTGGTTTCAAACATAGGAATAGGATTTGAGTGCATTACTGATCAAAGGAATTAAATGCATTACATTTAGTATGTCCTAGTTCGACAAATCCAGATCATATATATGTACTTCTGGCGAAAAACTTCAACCATAGCACAGTGCCACACTGTAGTGTGGGTTTCTATATCTCATTATAAATTTTAGAAGTGCATAAACTATCACAAAAGAATCGCAATTTATAAGCTAGTCTTCATTTAAAACTAACAATATGATTCAATTCATCAAGAAATCTAAGCATGCATACCCATTTTTCTGGAGAGGAAGATCTTTGACGCCTTCACGTCTCCATGATTTTACATTCATCACCCTGTTACTCTTGTCATTTACTTCATCTACAAGATATCTAGCCTGCCATGCAAATGATTAAACCGCCATGATGAGCAGGTTTGAAATTTGTTAGGGGAAAAAATTTTGCAAGTGACTGAATTTGTAAAGGGAAACATCATTTTGAGAATAGCTTATGCACTATAAGAACTGCAATTTGTTTATAAGTGACTGAATTTGAAGAGGAAAAAATTCAAAATTTATAACCACTTGTACGGTTACACTCCTAAAGAAGAGTGGAAGAAATTAAATATTGTATGGTTGAACTGATGTATAGAAAAATCGGAATAGGAAAACCAAGTTCTGACCCATTGCTACCAACATGTTCTTATATTCATCTGACGAGTGAAAAAAATCAAATTCAAACAGCTTAATATTTAAGATTCTGATCAAGACTATTGGAGTAAACTTTGCAGATCTCATTACAGTATTTGCATCTATATATTAAAGTGATAACAGATATTAAAGTAAGACCTCATCAGATCTCATAATCATTTTCCTAACATGAAAAAAAGGTATCGAGTTTTTTAACTCCAAAAGTATACCAGTGTCTCCAAAGTGCTATTATCCATCCCCCCTAGAGAATCAAGAAACTGAAACTTCTCATCTTTGATATTGATAACTGCTAAGCACCAATGTATCTCCTTGTGTATGGGCACAAAAATCTGGAGGAAGAGATCCGGTTAGATGCCTTAGAATAGTCTCTAAACAGACTGTAACAAAAAGGGCAGAAAGGATTTACTTTGTCACATTCAATTAGGCTGTACCCAATCCGCCTTTGAGTCGTCCACCTCCTGACAGCTTTAAAATCATAACCATCACTTCCACTAATTAACTACACAAAAGTATATCATAAACATCTACAAGAAGAACAAGTTATATGAAAAAAAGCATATGTCCGGCATTTAATGGAAAATACACTTTAGTCAGTTAAACAAGTCACAATTAATGTTCCAAATACAGAGAAAATAAATGAGATATCATGTGGATACCTGTACTAAAATAATACTATTGACAAATTAAATTAGGTGAAAGAATTTCAGTTTCTAAAATTAAAATCTCCAACATAATACTTGTGAAACTCCTTCCATGCAGTCCTTTTTTTTTTCTCATGAACCAATTAAGACAAGAATCTAATTATATAAGCTTCCTCTCGTGCTTCAAACCAAGACTCTAGTCAATGCCACCATCATCAAGGCCCAATCCTAACCATGTTGGGTCCGCCACACTGATTCTTCTTTTCCATTTACAGCTCTTTCAGGCCATGCCACATTCGATGTAATGAATTCCGGTCGCTCTGTCAGCTATCCCCAAATGAATTTTAGTCTACCTCTACTTCCTCTTCTTCTAACTTTGTGTGAGAATAACTGTACTCCAAACAGGAGCTTATCTTGAAATCAGTGTATTAAAGCCATCATAACCATGGTTTCAGAACCTGACCTGACCAACCCGGCCCATTGAACCGATTGAGCCGCCACTCGGCAGGTTTTACAGTCAGGTAGGGCTAAACCCCATTTTTTGCCAAGAACCAGCCTTGACCCAGTGGCCTGGCTAGTTCAACCATTGACCTGGCGACCAAGCCCACTAGTTAGATAACTGAACAATTTAGCTATTTTTTTTCTTTTACCCCCTAAAAGGCCATATGACTTATTATAACCCCCTTTCACACAAGCCCAACATTTTAACATTGGAAAAATACACTCATTAAGTTTTTATAACTTGTTTTAAGTGTTACCAGACCATTATTCTGGTTATGTATGGATGATTAGTTTGCAAGTTTTGATGCTTCATGACTCATATAATTGACATCATATAGTATATTATAGACAAACACATGGTTTTAAAAAACGCGCCTCGAGGCTTAAGAGGCGTACGCCTCGAGGCGAGGCGGCCTCCGGTACGCCTCGAGGCTTAAGCCTCAGTCTGCCAGTGAGAGACGTGCGCCTCAGTTTCTGCGAGGCGTATCGAGGCGTAAGAGGCGTAGAGGCGTTTGTGAGGCGTAAGCCTCAGACTTTGTGTCTAAAAAAAGGCTGTATTATCCTATTTTGGACTTAATAGAGGCTAAATTAACCCAAAATTATATGTATATAGATATATGTATGTGCATATCTATATATGTGTATGTTTGTTTGTTAACAACTATGGATATTTTACTACTTTTATCATTATATGCTGCATGTATGTATGCATTCTCTTGTGTATGTGTATATATATACATCTGTGTATAATTATAACTATATTTATATGGATAGATATGTATCTATATATACATGCGTATTTGTAATAGTATATCTATCTATACATATATATATATATATATATATATATATATATATATATATATATATATATTTCTGTTTCAGAAATATGTAAATCTGTATAGTTATATATGTAAATCTGTACAGCATAAAACAGAAATCTGTCTATATAGTAAGTATATTTATTTATATGTATAGATATGTATCTATATATACATGCGTATTTGTAATAGTATATCTATCTATACATATATATATATATATATATATTTCTGTTTCAGAAATATGTAAATCTGTATAGTTATATATGTAAATCTGTACAGCATAATACAGAAATCTGTCTATATAGTAAGTATATTTATATATATCTGTTATATATATGTCAATCTATATAGAATAAAATAGAAATCTGTCTATATAGTATATGCATGTATGCATATGTAAATCTGTATATATGACTATATACACGTACATATATGTATTCATATATAAATATATGGGATTATATATGTATATCAGTATATGTACATATATGTATTCATATATATATATCAGTATATATATATATATATATATATATATATATATATATATATATATATATATATATAGGATTATGTATATGTATATGTATGTTTATACATATATGTATTAATGACTATATTATTTATATATATATTATATGTGGATATATTTATATATATATATATATATTTATTTATATGTACGCCTCGGTACAATCTGAGGCTTACGCCTCGACCGCCTCGAGGCTTACGCCTCGCCTCGCTGAGCCGAAAACGCCTCGATGCGCCTCACGCACTTTAAAACCTTGGACAAACATATATAATTTATATAGTATATGCAATACAATTCCAACTAGGACAGAATTGTGAGTGGTGGCGCCCAGTTAGATGAAGTCAATATACCAAATAGTGAAAGTTTTAATTTGGTTACTTTTATTCAAATGGATGCCCATGTTCAAGATGATGTTTGTCACAACAATATGATGGTTGAAATGGAATGCAACTGGAGTAGTATGTGTATGGAAGATTCTACTCAGATTGAAAAAGTTAAGTCTTATAGAACAGTTGTACGACCTGCCATTCTATATAGGATTGGTTGTTGAGAAGTAAAAAAACAAGGGGCTTACAAGATGAATGTGTTGAAATATGTATGTTGAGACGGATGAGTCAGAGACAGGCAAAGGCCACTTGAGAACAATTACGTAGGGAACAAAGTGGGGGTGGCGAGTATTGAGGACAAGTTGTGTGAAGGTGGCTTGAGAACTACAGATGGTATGGACATTCACAACGTAGACCGACAAGTGCACCGATTCAAAGCAATGACGGTGAATCGAGCATAGTTTAAAGAAGAAGACACAAGCCTATATTAACTAGGGAATGTTGGATCTATGGGCTCTAGAGGGGGGTGAATAGAGCTAAAAACACATTAGACCTTCAAGATATTTGCCAAAAGATAAGCTATGTTGCAAAGCAAGGGAGAGAGAGATTGAGCATACACCAAGTGAAAACTATTATGTATAGTGGTTCCAACCTCCAGACAAAGAGATGTACATGCACTACCTAAAGGGGTCAATCTCTAGGATTATCAACCATGTCACATTTCTTATATTCCATTATAAGAGTTACAACATATAAACCACCCTGCTCGAGGCCAAGGATACCTAGCCTTCCCTTTGAGGACAAGGGAGCCAATAACCTTACAAAGGACTTACTTATCCAAGACCAAGAGTCTTCTACCTTGCCAAGGACTTACCCACTTTTGCAACGAGCCTCTTGCCTTCACCAAGGACTTATCTACACATGCAACAAGTCTTCCGCCTTCAAGGAATTACCATTCTTGACTTGGATTTTCAGCCTTCTTCACCTTCACCAAGGAGAAGCTTTCACCGTGTAGCCTGAGAGAGAGGTTGGGAAAGGAGTGGAGAGCTTCACAAGATATACATTGGAACAACTCTCTTATAATGATCCTAACTCACTCGATGGGATGTAGATCAGTAGATAAACTTAAGAGAGGTAGGTGGCTCTTGGAGGCAAAATCACTCGACTATAACTAGGGAGCATAGAAGGAAAACTTGGAATGAAGTCCAAGGGCCCCTATATATAGAGTTGAGGATGCCTACTAGTCAGTAGAGATGCTTAGGAATGAATCTAACCATTTTGGGTGTTCCAACGGATATATTTTTTATTTTTACAACACTCTAATAGTTAGAAACACTTTTGTGCACTTTTCCGTACAGTGTTGTCGGTTGAGTTACCTTTTGAAAAATCGACCGGCAATATTGTATGACAGAACAATTTGAAGTTGTCGGTCGAGTTTATCCTGGATGAAACTCGGTCGACGGCTTTAATTTGTTTTGTAAGTGTAGGGCGTAGGTCGAGTAGTCACCAAGATAAACTCGGTCGACCCTGTGAGTTATCAATAGTCATATAGCCCGTCGGCTGAGTTGTCACCAGGACAAACTCGACCGACAAGGCAGTCTGTAATGACTTTTGATAATTGTCCTAAAAGTACTTAAATTTTGAATTAAGTGTTCTTCATTTTTTCTAAGCTTATATACAAGTCATACATTCAATACAAATGATTTACAACATGATTCTAATAGAGATATAGCTTATCCCACAAAACAGCCATTTGCATTGATTTGTTTTCTAGCTAACTAGGTTTTGCTAAGTTCATCATCTTCATGTACCTAACACCAGAAATTGATCTCAAATAGATATATTAGAAACGTATGAATGGAATGGTTGTCATCATCAAAATATGGATAATGTATAACTGTTAGGTCAACAGGAAAAGCTTTAGAGAAGACATTTGAATCTTTATATCTTGATACGATTATGACCAATAACATATCAAGTTGAAAAAGAAGGATCCATGTAGCTGACTCCAGCATGGTCAAGAATGAGGCTTAAATAATGATGATAATGATGATGACGATGACAATGATGATACATACATACATACAGATACATACATATATACATTCACAGCTGTGTATGATATTATAAAATTCAAACATACTTTGTCACTTTGAAATTCATTAAATTAGTGGGTCAGCCCAATATTTGAACTAGAGACCCAAGACAGAGAGCTTTGTCAAGTCACCCTTGCTTGGGTTCAGAAATCTTGATGGTAACTATCCTAGGCGATCCCCTCATAGTTTATCCTAAACACTAACCCCTCCCAATCTATTTCTGGCACGACCATTTCTGAAATAAACTTTCCTCATCTTTCCACAAATCCATTGTTCAATTAGGCTATAAAGGACTAATGAGGCTCTCTTTATTGTATTTTTCTTCTCTCATCATGTACTTGTGGTAACTCCACCTATGTTTTCATATTTTGTGCAAATGTAGCCAGTCCCAAGCCCGGGTAAAGGAGGAGGGTTGGTGGTAGGTTGACAGCCAGCCATAAAAACTATCACTCTTTCTATGACATGGATCCTTATAAAAAAAATGTTGGAACTTCCCTACCTAGCGATGTGCTGCATCGGCACCCAGGTGCAGTGATAAATATGCAAGGGGTTTCGACACAACGACGCAAGGTTGAGTTGAAGGACAAGCAAGGGTTTCAGCATCTTGGACGAATGTGGGTAAAGAAGCTAGTCCTGTTGCATCATCGCCCGGATGAAGTGAAAAACGTGCAAGGGTTTCCACATCTTGGACGGGTGTGGGTAAAGAAGCTAGTCCTGCCGCATCATTGCCCGGTTGTAGTGAAAAGTGCAAGGACAACATTTTCGACGAAGGCAGGTAAAGAAGCAAGTCCAAGAAAAAAGGATTAGAGTTAGATCTTGGAATATTGGCTCTTTGACAAGAAGATCTTTGGAGATAGTAGATACCATGATGAGAAGAAAAGTCAATATAGTTTGCTTGCAGGAAACTAAGTGGACAGGGGAACGTTGTAGAGAGATTGGAGACACAGGATATAAAATCTAGTATACATGCATTGATAAACATAGAAATGGCGTAGGTATTATTGTTGATAAGATGTTAAAGGATGATGTTGTCAAGGTCACTAGGATGGGTGATAAAATCATAGCTATCAAGGTCGTTCTTGGGGGAAATATTTTTAACATTATTTGCGCTTATGCCCCCCAAGTTGGCCTTAGCGAGGAGGCTAAGAAGGATTTTTGGGATAACATGGATGAATTGATGCAAGGAATACCGATAGAGGAGAAGATCATTATTTTGAGTGATTTAAATGGCCTGTGGGGATTAGCAATGATGGATATGAGAGAATTCATGGTGGTTTTCGATATGGCAGCAGAAACGGAGAAGGAGAGAGGATATTAGATTTTACAGTTGCACATGATACGATTTTAGCAAACACCCATTTCAAGAAAAAAGAATCTCATAAGATTACTTTCAAGAGTGGGCACAATTGTAGCCAAATTGATTACCTCCTTACAAGGCGGGAGGATCGTAAAGTATGCAAGGCCTGTAAAGTTATTCCTAGCGAAGAACTCACGACCCAACATAGGTTGGTGGTTTTGGATATTAACATGAAGATCAATAAAGGCAAGCATCACAAAAATCTAGATAGCAGGATCAAGTGGTGGAATCTTAAAGGAGAAAAGAAATTGACCTTTCATGATAAACTCATCAAGGAGGGAACTTAGAATTTAGAGTATGATGTCAACACTATGTGGCATAACATGAGCTCCTGCATAACAAAAATTGTCGGAGAGGTTTTGGGGGAGTCCAAAGGTTGTGGGCCTCCACAAAAAGAGACTTGGTGGTGGAATGATGAAGTACAGAAGGCTATTAAACTAAAAAGGGAGATCTATAGGAGCTTGCCCAAATCTCGAGATGATGCAACGTTCCAGAGATACAAGCAAGCAAAGAAAGAAGCGAAAAAGGTTGTTCAGGAGGCAAGGTCTAGATACTTTGATGATATTTATAAGAAGCTGGACACTAGAGAAGGGAAAAAAGATATATATAAAATGACTCGTATAAGAGAAAGGAAAGGAAGAGACTTGAGTCAAGTAAAATGCATCAAGAATGAAGATGGTAGAGTGCTGGTAAAGGACGATGATATCAAGAACCAATGGAGAAATTACTTCCATAAGCTTTTCAATGGAGATACTGTAAATAATGTTAGAGACTCGTGTGACAGGGATACAAGAGATATCATTTACACACAAAGAGTTTCACATTTTGAGGTCAAGAATGCCTTGAAAAAGATAAAAATGAGAAAGGCATGCGGACCGGATGGTATTCCCATTGATGTATGCAAGAGTATGGGGGATGAAGGAGTTATGTGGTTAACAAATTTATTTAACAAGATCATGAAGGCAAAGAAGATGTCGGATGAGTGGAGAAATAGTACTATAGTCCCCATCTACAAGAACAAAGGTGATGTTCAGAGTTGCACAAACTACAGAGGTATCAAGTTGATGAGTCACACAATGAAGCTTTGGGAGAGGATTATTGAGCAGAGGCTAAGATCTATAACGCAGATATCAAACAACCAATTTGATTTCATGCCTGGTAGATCAAGGACAGATGCCATTTTTCTGATAAGGAGGCTTATGGAGAAGTATAGGGAAAGAAAAAGAGATCTTCACATGGTTTTTATCGATTTGGAAAAGGCTTATGATCGAGTACCCAGAGAAGTGTTGTGGATGGTTTTGAGGAAAAAGGGTGTGCCAATCCAATACATTGACTTGATTAAAGACATGTATGATAGCTCTACTGCAAGTGTGAAGACTCCTGGAGGAGAGACACCAACATTTCCCATCACAGTTGGGGTACACTAAGGATTCATACTCAGCCCATATATGTTCGTTCTTGTTATGGATGAGTTGACAAAGAATGTTCAGGATGATGTTCCTTGGTGTATGTTATTTGCTGATGATATTGTATTGATTGACGAAACTAAAGATGGTTTGAATGATAAAGTTGAACTTTGGAGAAAGGCATTGGAATGAAATGGATTGATGATTAGTAGGAGCAAAACTGAGTATATGCATTGCAATTTCAGCCAATCTCGCAGTGTGAATGGTGGAGCTAAGTTGGACGGAGTAGATATACCAAAATGTGATAAATTTCATTACTTGGGCTCTATCATTCAAACATATGGGGATGTCCAAAATGACGTTTGTCATAGGATCACTGCAGGATGGTTGAAATGGAGTGCAACAGGAGTATTATGTGATCGGAAGATCCCTTTCAGAATAAAAAGCAAATTTTATACAACTGCTATACGGCCAGCCATGCTCTATGGGAGTGAATGTTGGGCGGTGAAGAAACAAGGTCTCAACAAGATGAACGTGGCTGAAATGTGTATGTTGAGATGGATGTGTGAGAAGACAACAAAAGATCGTTTGAGAAATGACTATATCAGGAATAAAGTGGGGGTGGCGAGCATTGAGCACAAGTTACGGGAGGGCCGACTCAAATGGTATGGACATGTGCAACGCAAACCGACTAATGCGCCTATACGAAGCGATACTATTGAGGCGAGCAAAATTAATAGAAGAAGAGGAAGGCCTAAATTAACATGGGAAGAGCTTATAAAGAGAGATTTTAAATCTCTACATCTCAACCAGAATATGATCCATGATAGAGCTGAATGGAAAAGAAGGATCCATGTAGCCGACCCCAACATAGTTGGGATTGAGGCTTAGTTGATGATGATGATCATCATGTACTTGTGGTACATCATACCACATGGTCTCCTGTATGAGGAGAACTCATGTATTTAGTTAATTGAGCTATAGGGCATGGTTGTTGAGGCAGCAAGGTGACAAGACCAAGACCTGAGTGCCTTGACGCATAGACGGCCTTTAAAAAGGATGGTTTATGTATATTTTTCCTGTATATACACACATTTGTCATGATTTTAATGAACATCCCCTCCTAATATACACATATTTTATACATATATATGTAGTACATATTTATAGTTAATCCCCCAATATACACATATTTTATTGTATGAAAAAGTAACTAATTACATTTCTAACAAATTACCGTTAACAATAATGTTAAGAACAAGAAAAGAATACTTGTAAAGAATTTAAGAGAGTTATTAACAAGTAAATAGATATTTATTGCCATAGCTACAAGTATTAAGCAATATAATCATTATCCTTCATCGCATAGCTACTGAATAGATTCTAAATTGAAGATGTAGGATAAAGAAAAATCAAAAGATGTGTATTAAGAGTATTAGATCAAATTAAAAGTGATATTTGGCACATAACACATGCAACAATATTAATTGTGTACATTAGGATAGCCACATCGAACATTAAAATACATAAATATTTAACCAGACCCACAAAAATAGGTCAAGGTAGAAATGCCTAGGCGCAGCCCTTGGGCGCCCATGCGTGTACCTTAACAACTATGTACATGACCTATTTGTATATGGGCCATATTGTGTCTTGGCCAAGGAAGCACAGACACGAATATGAATAGGGACACAGCAATTTTCTAAAATATAGGACACGGACACGGCTCTAGATGAGGGAATAATATACATTTATATATATGCAAATATGTAGAATTACAAATAGTGAATACATATACACACACTATACAATTGTAGTAAGAACCATTTGTGTATATGTCGGTGAATATGTGCCATATAGGAGAAGCAAGTATATCAGTTACATTTTCAATAGAAATAGTAGATTCCCGAAATAAAGAGATGAATTCTCATTACTTAATTAGTCAATTTACTAGATTGTAATATGAATCATGCTTATCATAATACATATGGAATACTTTCCAGAATTTTTGTGCTTGTTGATTAGATTTCAGTCTTATATTACACTCTTTCAATTAAAATTCAAACATAGAAGCGTGGTTTATTCTGAATTTATGCTCTGAAATATCATACTGTAGCAGTTGTTGTTGATCGGGCATGTCCAAGAAGTGTCTAGTATGTGTCCTAGTCGTGTCTAGGATGCAAAAGTGGACCAAAAGGGACCAGACGCGGTCTAGCCGTATCCAAAATGCAAAATGTCCAAGTTGTATCTGTGCCCAAAAAAAGCGTACAGACTCAAGCAAAACCCTAATGGGCCAAAACCTAGGACGCACGGAAACTTCTACCTAATCCCCATGTCTTTGTCCAAAATGTGTCCGATACAGACGCAGGGACGAAATAGAAATGTCTGCGCTTTCTAGCATACTTGTCTAGGCAGCTAGGCGGTCCTTCCTATCTAAGGGAAGCCTAGGCAGCCTAGGCGAGAGCCTAGGTGTTTCTAGGCTTTCTTCTATTTATTTATATTTTACAATGATTTTTGTATATACATTTAGCTATAATCAAACATATACATCACTATATAATTATATTGGTCATCTCTAAGCTTAATTAATCATAACTTCACCTGCATCATACTTGTCATGACCTAGGCTAGGCCCATTCGGCCTTAATTTCACCTATCAAAATCTAAATTGGAACTAATTCAACTTAGTATACCCAAAATTGGCCTAAGTTAGACCTATTTTGGCATAATATGACCTAATCAGACGTACTTCTGCTATTTGTCCTACATTGACCTAAGCAAGCCCTAATTTGGCAAAGTCAGACCTAATTCCCCAAATAAGACACGTTTTTCCTCAAATAGGGCCTATTTCCCCCAAAAATAATACCTAATATGTCCAAATTATATCTTATTTGGCCTTAATCAGATCAATTTCTTCCCTATAATAACTAAACTTGATCTAATTCCATTCTAATTTGGTATGTGCCTTAATTTGGGCCTAAAAGCCCTTAGGCATCCACTTTAGCATTATGAAAGCCTAGGCACCCAATTCAAGGAGCCCAACTAGAGCCTAGGGGGGCTAAGCGCACCTAGGGGGAGCCTAGGCAGGAGCCTGTATAACTATGCTTCCTAGGTCTTGGCTCATTAGGGTTTTTCTTGAGTCTGTACGCTTCCCCTTTATCTTAATCTAGGAGAGGACAATTGCCCATCTATCAATATAAAATACCAAACGAAGGGGAATTTTCCATAGTTGTCTTTTTCCACATGATATCAAAGCATGCATCCTGACGACACCGGTAACCAGAGAGAGAGAGAGAGAGAGAGAGAGAGGAGATAAGCCTCCCCTTGACGGCGGTCACTGCGCTTAGGCGTTGTGTGGCTTCCCACATGGATGTCCTACTTCCTACCCCTATGTCCTCTCAGAGTTGTCTCCATGGAGCATCTACATCACAAAATCAAATTATCAAAGTTGTTGCTTGCAATGATGTCGTCGCCAAGAAGCCTTGTTGTTGCCTCCATCATTGATGTTGTCGTCGCCCCCTACATTGCCTTCTATGTTGTCGCTTCACCTTCATGCTTGTCGTTGAGGAGTCATTCCCGCCCTCTTATTTTGTTGTCTGCACCATCTCGCTGCCATCTACATCATTATAGTCTACATCATCGACATATACACTGTTGTTGTCTACACCATTATCCTTTTTGTTGCTACTAGGGAATCCTAATACCTGTTGTGACTTGGTGGAGATCAGAAAGGATTTGCCCATCTTTTTGCCGCATTTTTGTGGCTTTCTATTGTCTTGTTGCTGCACATTGTGCGTCACTCTTTAACACAATGTGTGTGCTAGCTTTTGTCCAATTGACATGGATGCTTTCTGCCAGACACGTCGTGTTGGCACTGAAACATGACGCGTCGCCTTTCAAACACGGTATCATCTGCTCTACCCCAACTTGACCCTAAGTATGTCATTTGGCACGGCATGTTTACTCTGGAACACAATGTGGCGTCTACTATTTGAACATTATGTATCCCTTCGCCGACACACAATGTCTCTTGTTGCATGCATCTACCAATTGTGCAACACGACGTGTCTATTCACCGACACATCGTGACACCTGTTGTTTTCATCGTTGGAGTGCTATTCAATTACATGGTGGATAGTTTTAATACTTGGTGTGCTCTTATTTCATCTATACAGCAACACTTATCTCCAATTCTAGCATTTTTTAGTTGTCTCCTTTTACCCATCCCCTTTCGGCCCTACATACACAGTCTTATCTCCCTCTATACTTGTGTTGCACCCACATATACTACATGCATGTTGCTAATCGGATCTAATTTCTGACCTTTTCCGATCGCACGAAGGTCCATTTATTTTTCTCATTTGATCTATGAAATCAGGTCATGTAGTACATTGACTCACATCATCAGTTATCCTCCTCCACATATTTACCTACATATCCATTATCCTTCAACAACAGCAACATCTGCAAGCCTCTATACCATGCTAATGTTGTCATTGTTCCTTCTTTTTTCCTTCCCCTCCTTTGCCAGTTGTCGTCGTCCCTTCTTCCCTTAACCTTTCGTTCGCCGGAGTCCACCAGAAGTTATAATCGTCCCATCTACCACCACTAGGGATGAGCATCGGGCCGGGTTATACCGGGTTTTGCCTGTCCCAAACCCAAACCCACATTTTAAAGTGGGCCACGGGCCGGGTTCGGGCCCGGATAAAAATGAAAAATGTCAGCCCATACCCGGCCCATATAAGAATGTTGGGTTTCGGGCCGGATTCGGGTTTGCCCATATAACATCGAATGAACATATCAAATTTTACTAGATCCAACTTGCTAACATGGAAACTAAACTAGTATGATATGTATTTTGTGATCAACCTTCAAATATATATATATATATATATATATATATATATATATATATATTGTGATAAATGTAGCTGGAATATGTACACCTTAGTTGCATGATCCCCTACAACAATGAATGGATATTGAAAGAGCAACAAATCATTTTCTCGTACATGTTAAAAAATAAGTGGAATCTATGATGTTGTGGTCTTTTGCTTCTCATCCTATATGTATATACAACAAAATGGGTTTTGGAAGGGTAAGGGATCATTTGTCTCCTACATGTGGGCATATGAGAAAAAAAATGAGCATAATCTACTATGCATTGAGCAAAAGATCATTTGTCCCCTACATGTGGACAGAGTGAGATCAAAACAATGAAATCAAGTATGTTTATCTATGTCAATGATAATTATCTTAATAGTATCAATTCACTAATCATATTGATTGATTTTCTATATTGCCATTGATTGGATACATACTACATATTGCATCAAGAAATCTGTATGTTTTTCTTTCAAGACAAATATAGATGTATACATTTATAATGCACATAAAATCTAATCTGGGTATTCGGGTTTTCGGGCCTGGGTTTACCTCTGCCCATACCCGGCCCAAATAAAATATGGGTTTTAATTTTAGGCCCGGCCCACCCATATTATAAATCGGGTTCGGGTCTGGATCGGGTTATGCGGGCTGGGTCACGGGTCGGATCGGGCTGGCCCGACCCGATGCTCATCCCTAACCACCACCCGCCCCCATTGGTCCTCTTTCAAGAGTCACCACATCCACCATCAACACCATTGTCACCTCCTCCGCCACCTATCGGCCACTGGTCCTCTTTCAAGATTTGATGCAACCATCACTAGAGCCACCCTCACCCATAGCTGCTCCATGTTGCTCCATCCAACAGCCTTGCCACGTTCTCTAGAACACGCTGCCCACCAGCCCTTAAGGCTACATCCAAAGAGGCATTTAAAACTATTGATGACGAAGACCAAGAGAAAAAAGAGAGGGAGAGCAGCCCATAACAAAAACTTGAGGAAGAAAATTAATTATAGATGACGAAATGGATATAGAAAGCCCTATCCCAAAAATATGAGGAAGACAAATATTCTGTATGGGAAATGGATGTTGAAAGAGCTGTATAAAATGATATTGACAGCTCCAGAAGCCACTTTACTTCTATCTCCAAGTGAATGTCCAATTCCAAGAGTGACAATGACATTGATGGTGGTGGCGGCAGTGGTGACCAGGGTGGTGACAAAGTTTGGGCAACATATTCATCATGATAATGGTTACCGTTATGTAACTAGCCCAACGGTCGAAGTTGCACTACCTAGACCTTCCTGAACATAGTGAAACTATGTAAACACTAGCTAAAAGGCCATTCCATAGAAGAACTTGAGGTCTTAAAGATCATAATGGTGCACCGCTAGCTCCTCCATCTCCCAATACTAGAGCAACTATCAGTCTGACTTGGCTAAATCAGTAGAGATCCTTTCATAATCATCTTCTATAGTTGATTAGATTTCAGTGCACTCTACTACAGCCCAACACTGCTCCTGCATCTCCATCACAGTCGCAAACCCTTCTCGCAGAACAAGTTTCCACTGGCTACAGTTATGGATACAATTTCTATGGTGGTTATGTTTATTATATTATTCCTCTTGGTATGCAATCAGGTCATAGTTATGGCTAAAATAACATGTGAAGTTTTGTTTTATTGGCATATTATATGGTTTCTGATGATGGTAGGTAATCGACATGGCTACCAAGATATTCTATATGTTCTGCCATAGGAAGATGCACCTCCATCTACATCATTGCCTCCTCCAGTTACACACGCACCAGCATCACAAGATAAGAAGCATAAAAAAGCACTTGAGTTTTTTCCAAGAGCTGAGGTGGTGCACTTTCTGAATGATGACACGTATAGATAACACATTGAAACACAGAATTACTTTAATAGGAGTCTATTGAATAGAAACCAAATATGTCGATACAATCAACGAACTTATGTATGGACACAAGGAGGACAAAATCAGTGTGGTCCTCAAGCTTCAACTGGTAAGTTAACCACATTTATGTTTGATTTAGCCAATTATTAACATGGACTTCTAGACTCATCCACACTTGAGTCGTAACTTAACGTTTTGAGTTGTAGGTTTATATTTTCTAACAAATTCGCCAATTGAGTTTCTTAGTCACTCATGTTTCATTGAGACCTCTGGGCCCCAACATATCATAACGTTGCATACTTTAGTTGCTTTATGAGTATATATTGTGCTTGCAAAATTTCATAACTTTTTCCTTCATTTCACCGTCAAAATTGGCATGGAAATCCTTGCTCAAAATAGTGTAGCTTCCTTTCACTCGCACATGTAGGAGAACCCATACACACACATCCAGTACATGTGTTATTGAATAAATAAGTATATCTCAGATTATAGATTGTTCTATTAAATTCCATGAATTAATTCCTTCATTTTGGTGTCAAAGGGTATGGATCAATTAAAATTCTTACTTTGAGGCCATCATAACAGTGTCAAAATCAAACATTTGCTTTCTTCCTTTGCGCAATCAATCTTGAATCATGGTGAGAATGAAATGATTAGGTTACTATTTAGCCCCTTTAATGCTCCATCACAACCCTTTTATCCAATCGTTGCCAAAGAGAAAGAGAATATTAGTGTTTTTTCGATCTATTAAGGGACATAGAGACCTCTTCGGATCTATCTTCCTCTTAGAGTGATTAGATCAAGTTTGGCAATGATTTGATCACAGGGAGGGCACAATGACACCACAATAGAAGAACTACATGCAAGGCTGCAACGACCTTACCATTTTGCAAGCCAGCGACGCATCCAGGTGGCCGCAGAGATGGTTGTCCACCCATCTTGGAGGTGTTTGTTTTGTGTAACTCGGAGAAATTAACAATAGGAAAGGCAAAATATGATTTTGATGTATTAATATGTAGCCCCAAACCACTATATATAGGGTCGGGAACTTCAGCATGACCTTTACATTGGCTATGAATATATATTGTTGAGAGTTATTTAGTTATTGTTTTTATTATTAGTTTGTAATATGGGCCATGTATTAATATGTAGCCCCAAACCACTATATATAGGGTCGGGAACTTCAGCATGACCTTTACATTGGCTATGAATATATATTGTTGAGAGTTATTTAGTTATTGTTTTTATTATTAGTTTGTAATATGGGCCTATAGTGTTTTGGCCCATTAGGGTTGGTCTTATGTTTGTACGCTTCCATGTCCTCCTATATATAGGAGCAGGGTTTCTCTTATCTAATACAGCAAACTAGTCGTCTTTTATTCTCTAAGATGGTATCAGAGCAGCCGTCCTAGGGACCAAAACCCTACGCGAGAGAGAGAAAACTAGAGGAGTGCCCCCTTGCGAGCGGCGGCCGCCCTTGGTGGAGATTGGCTGCCTGTAGGGAAATTTCATATGGTTCTCCTTACTTTCTCTACTTGTGTCAACTGTTGCCGCAAACCCTACTGCCCGCCGCACAGTGGATCCTTGTTGTTCGCTGCCCTTCCTACCGCCATCGACTCTAACCCGTTGTTGCCCCGCGCTCGCCACTGCCTGCCCTTATGCCGCCGCCAAACAGCCTTACTACCCGTCGCGCCTCGGCACTACTAGTTCCCCCCCTTCATGCCGCCACTGCCTCATGCCTTCCGCCGCCGCCAAGTTGTTGCATGCGCCGCTTTTGCGCTGTCGGCCCTTCCTGCCCCCGCATCGCTGCTGCTCCATGCGCCGATGTCGCCGCCGCTAATATCCCCTGCTATACCCGTTGTTGGTCGTCGACCCACATGATGTCGCCGCTGCCTCCTGCATGCGTCGCGGCGCAACTACTGCCACCGCAACTGTTCCTTGGCTACCGCCGTCTGATTCCGCCGCTACTTACTGCCGCTTCGTCGCCCAATTGCGCCCATGCTGCTCTGCTGCCCCGCTACTGTGTGTTGCCCCACCGGCCGCCTTGCTATCCTGCCATCTACTGTTGTTGTCTACCGTGGGCGGTCACCCACTACTTTCCATCGTTGCCCACTACTTCTCATCGCTACCAAACAACCCTTCATGCATAAAAAAATGTGTCCCTCAATATATTTTTCTACACCCCCCCCCCACATATACTCTACATATTTGTGCTAATCGGATCCATTTTGCCTAATCGGTCGAAGAGATATCCATTTATTTTTCTATCTGGATCTGCCTAATCGGGTCATTTTGCACCTTGACTCGAGTTATCGGTTATCCTCCTCCATATATCCACCTAAATTTTTTACCTCTACCACTTTTTCTGACTTTCCACCCCAACCACTCGTTTTGACTCCTTTTGTGCTTGGTGTGAGGGGGAGAATAGGAGGAAGAGAAGATGAGTAAAGGAGAGAGATGAGGAGAGAAGAGGAAGTTTATATCTGCTACCATTACTACATGCTTCTTGAAGAGACTGATTTCTGGAGATTTATTTTTGCTGCCTACTTGTTTGTGTTGACAGTCGTCTATCCAGCTACATCCGCTATTCTGCAGTGCGCCATCACTCTCTGGCTTGTTTGTGCCTTGTTTGCACGTCGACTTGCTGCTTCTATGCGCCAACACTCTCTGGCTCGTCCGTGCTCTGTTTCGCACGTTGACCCATCCGTACTTTATTTGTGCGTTAACTATTGTTGTTGTTGTGACCCAGCACTTTCTGGGCTGCGACGTTAGCGACTGTGATAAAGACCATGAGGCACTATTGTTCCTACTTATTTACCCTCCAGATGATTGTGTTGTTGCTTACTTCTTCTCCAGATGATCGAGAAGCTTCTACGACCTGCTTGCTTGGAGTATCTACTTGAGGGGGAGTGTTTGAGTGTTTGAGTGATTAATTGTAATATTGAGGGGGAGAAAATTCTTGTATGGGCTGGTTTATCATTTTATTTTTGTTTCTTTGTTTTTTAGTCCAACTCTTTGTTTGCAAGCTGATTTGGGATTCTCCCAACTTCAACTTGAGGGGGACTGTTTAGAGTTATTTAGTTATTATTTTTATTATTCGTTTGTAATATGGGCTTAAGTGTTTTGGCCCATTAGGGTTGGTCTTATGTCTGTACGCTTCCCTGACCTATATATAAGAGCAGGGTTTCTCTTATCTAATACTAAAAACTAGCCGTCTTTTATTCTCTAAGATATATAATACTACATGAGGTAAGACTTGACTTATAGATTACTAGTCTAGATCCACTAACACTAACACATGTATAATTAGTAAATTGAAATATTAGCTTAAAAAACCAACTATAGAAACTCATACACGATGAACATATCTGATCAGTTTGCATCTGAATGAAATTGCATTGTACATCTTAAAACACTTCATAGTTCATATAAAATAGCATTGAGAACAATAACCAAAGAAAAACATATGGACATTGCACTTCTTAGATACAAGAAGTGCATGTTCAGACTGATAACTATAGAAACGGATATAGATTTATCTATGGAAGGATTATAGATTGGGAAAAAGAAATCAGAAAATACGATAACTTAAAGATGTGGAGTTATTGCTTTAGTTACCTTTTTGAAGAAAAATGTGTTGAAGAAATGGCATTTCAAGAACTTCTTTGGATCTCTCTTTTCCCGTTCTTTCAGCAATTCAAAATACAGATTTATGACCTAGAAAAGACATCAATTACAAACCTACTATAGAAGTAAACAAGTTGCTGATGGGCCAAAGTGCATATTAGGGGTTAACCTCATCATTTAGCCAAGCACCTTTTTTCAGGCATTTAATGTTCTCACTGGTAATCTCAATGTTAGATTCAGCATGCAACACCAGAACGTCATGCCTACTTGAAAGCCTAGTTCATTAACATAACACCTTGATTCATTTTTCCAGATGTATACACCATACTAATAAGAAGTTAAACAAAACTGTTTCTTAAAGGCTCTTACTTATCCTGTCCCTGCAACACCAGATACACGTGATTCTCTTCTTCATCTGTTAGAGGGGTGAATGGCCCATCCGGATCCTGAGACCATAAGGAGAAAGTAGTTATAAATTCTTTCAGATTTTCTGAATATGAAATGTGGAATAAGAAAAACTAATTCCATACAATAGAGAAACAAAAAAATTAAGCCGTAGATATAACTTTAAACTGAAACCTATGCGGACAAAATACTCTAAAATCCCCACTACTCATCAAAGATCTGCTAGACGGTGCAGGATATCTGTATGACTGAACCCATGGACGTGTTGGCCTTGACATGGGATAATACAGTATTAGACAGAACCAAGGACAAGGTACCCACTTTGCAGTGATGTGTTTCAAGTTTCAACTATGAATATTATTGCCTCCTTTGTGGGGGCTTCACTGAAGATATCCGGTGTTATGTTTCTCTCTGACCAACCTAAGCACAGTTGGGGATCTAATGTTTAACTATATTACAGAAGCCATGAGAATATTAAATACTGTCTCTAGTACGGAAGAATTTGAAGCTGAAGCATGAAGGAACCATAGATTGTGGCGTAAACTTACCTTTTTTTATAACAGTAGGTTGTTATCTCAAGTTTGCTTGTCTAAAACAAGTTTTAACCTAATAAATTGTCCGTTCAATACCGTTTCACAATGTGAGGAAGTAAATTGCAAGAAAATCAAGAATGTGGAGGGAATAACGTCAAATGTAATTAAATTGATTATATTAACCGTGACGTCTAGTGATAATGCATTTTACATGTTTCTGTAAAGTAATAGCATTGAGTAGTTAAACCAAAACAGAGCTAAATGGGAAATATGGGTCGATGTAACCGTCGGCGACCCAACATGGTTGGATTTGAGGCTCGGACGATTGATGATGATAAATATCATTACAAAATTAGGACATATGACATATTTAGTCGTCTTATACATCTGAAAGTGTATGTTTTAGAATCAAAGGTTATAATATAACTACATTATGATATTAGCAAAAAAAAATCAATATTATAAATTTGTTAGGAACTGCAACAAAAACCAAAATGAAGCAATGTCTACCACACACAGATCATATCGTTGTTAGGTGTTGGCTTTCTAGTCAGCATAACATAGTAGATTCTATATTATATACTTGACATTTGATAACTTCTCAAAGAATATTTGACATATATAGAAACTATTAATAGTAACGAAGATCATGATGCAACTGCATTTGCTTCCATTTATTTTAAAAAAAACATTTGAGATGTTCAAAATAACTTGAGTATAATTAACAAAATGTAAATATATATTAACTTGGACGGTTCAGGATAAACTAACATAGAGTCAAGAAAGTTTTATAACGAAGACTGTGTTTGATACATGGTGAAAAAATTGATGGTGATAGGGACGGTGATGGTGATGGGGAAGGGGACGGTGATGGTGATGGGGAAATTGTTAAAATGTGTTGTTTGGTATCATGTGCACGGTGATAGCGATAGGGATGGGGAAAAACTTAAAAAATGTTGTTTGTTACGTGGTTACAGGGACGGTGAGGGGAAAATTCTATATTAAAACACCATGCACAAGTAAGAATCATATTTATTAGAACATTTTTTTTGTATGTGTCTAAATAACTAGTGGAGTCTTGAAAAAAACTTATTTCACCATGATTCACCATGCTTTTCCATGGTGACAAAAACTGATCAAATTTTCACCACGGATTCACCAGGGATTCACAATGATTCTCTATCACCATGGCAACCAAAGAACATTTTTTGTTTCACCATCATTCCCCTCCCCATGATTCACCATGTAACAAACGCACCCTAAGGCATCTTGTAATCTGAGAATTCAATACCTTAATTCGACCATTTTCCTATTAGTAAGATGTACAGACTAGCAAAGTGAAAGATATCTTGCCTAAGATAAGTGGTTCTAAAAATGAAGAAGGAAAAGAAATCATACAGACACTCATTCTTGTAGTTCCATCATTGTCCCATACTTCCAGAAGAAAAAAAATCCTCTAACATAGGTACATTTTATATTAAAATTTCAGTGGGATGTCAAAATCAAGAATACAGTGGTGAATTTGGTCATAATTGTAAAACAAAATTGCACAGAGTTTGCATCTCCCTCGAGACAACATCAAACAAAATGGCAAGTTTCTACATTTGCTTCATGTTTTGATAATCATGGCCACTCTAGGATTAAGCGCATTCCCTTTGTATAAATAATTCATCTTAATACCTTCAGTGATATAAGTTTATTTGTGTATTTGGTAGCAGTCTAAAGAGGCGACCCATGTACTTGCTATGTCAGGTGGATCTTGGGGGTGCGTCCTAAGTCCTAACTCTTAATTTCTATATAACTCAGCACCTACAAGATAAAACTTCCATCTTGAAGGGTTTTCCAAGTAAATCCTTTAATTCCTTGTGTTTTTCTTCATGGCTGATCTTGGTTCTCGTTTTATCTTAGTATTGGAGCAAGGGGAGTCCATTATTCCTTTATTTCTACTTTTGTCGAGTTACTACAGTAATTTATTGTAGTGGTGTGGACCTTGTAGGGTCTGCGGCCATCTCCTCGGTCAGGATTTGCTGCAACCATCAGTGCCTTCACTCTCCCTTGGCCTTAGTGGTCACTCTCCCTCGGCCCTAGTGGCCTGCGTGTGAGGGAGGGAAGCACCACTTTGCCCCCGGAGGGTATGGTGCCCTCCTTCCATCCGTACTGCTGATGTTGCAAAATGCAAACTTCCCATTTTCTAGCCCCAAAGTGGTTGCATGGCGGGATTTTTGTCACAAAATTAGTTCCCGAGGGGTTCCCTAAATCTCTGCCATCATGAATTGAAGCCTCTTTGCTACCATTTGAGGGAGTTGGACCCTTTCTTCACCATTATAGGCTGCAATGTGTTGAGCAAGTGCACTGTAGCATCATATTTTTAATGTTGCTATTGCTCTCCAGAGTTAGGGCTTAAGGCACGATCATCTATGTGTCATTGTCTTCTTTTGTTGGTATACTGCTCTTCTGTTAGATATGGTTCATCATCATCATCATCATCTAAGCCTCAATCCCAACTATGTTGGGGTCGGCTACATGGATCCTTCGTTTCCATTCAGCTCTATCATGGGCCATATTCTGATTGAGATGTAGAGATTCAAAATCTCTCTTTATAAGCTCGTCCCATGTTAATTTAGGCCTTCCTCTTCTTCTATTTATAGTGTTTGGCTCAATAGCATTGTTTCGTATAGGCGCACTAGTAGGTCTGCGTTGCACATGTCCGTACCATCTGAGTCGGCCCTCACGCAACTTGTCCTCAATGCTCGCCACCCCCACTTTATTCCTGATATAGTCATTTCTCAAACGATCTTTTCTTGTCTTCCCACACATCCATCTCAGCATACGCATTTCAGCCACATTCATCTTGTTGAGACCTTGTTTCTTCACCGCCCAACATTCACTCCCATAGAGCATGGCTGGTCGTATAGTTGTTCTATAAAACTTACTTTTTAACCTGAGAGGGATCTTCTGATCGCATAAAACTCCAGTTGCACTCCTCCATTTCAACCATCCTGCAGTGATCCGGTGACAAACATCATTTTGGACATCCCCGTCTATTTGAATAATAGAACCTAAGTAACGAAATTTGTCACATTTTGGTATATCTACTCCGTCCAACTTGGCTCCATCATTCACACTGCGAGATTGGCTGAAATTGCAATGCATATACTCAGTTTTGCTCCTGCTAATCATCAATCCATTTGATTCCAATGCCTTTCTCCAACATTCAACTTTATCATTCAATCCATCTTTTGTTTCGTCAATCAAAACAATATCATCAGCAAATAACATACACCAAGGAATATCATCCTGAACATTCTTTGTTAACTCATCCATAACCAGATAGATATGGGCTGAGTGTGGATCCTTGGTGTACCCCAACTGTAATAGGAAAAGTTGGTGTCTCTCCTCCAGGAGTCTTGACACTTGCAGTAGAGCTACCATACATGTCTTTGATCAAGTCAATGTATTGGATAGGCACACCCTTTTTCTTCAAAACCATCCATAACACTTCTCTGGGTACTCGATCATAAGCCTTCTCTAGATCGATAAACACCATATGAAGATCTCTTTTGCTTTGTCTATACTTCTGCATAAGTCTCCTTATCAGAAAAATAGCATCTGTTGTTGATCTTCCAGGCATGAAACCAAATTGGTTGTTGGATACCTGCGTTATAGATCTTAACCTCTGCTCAATAATCCTCTCCCAAAGCTTCATCGTGTGACTCATCAGCTTGATACCTCTATAGTTTGTACAGCTCTGAACATCACATTTATTCTTGTAGATTGGGACTATAATACTATTTCTCCACTCATCCGGCATCTTCTTGGTCTTCATGATCTTGTTAAAGAAATTTGTTAACCATGTAACTCACTCATCCCCCATACTCTTCCATCCATCAATGGGAATATTGTCTGGTCCGCATGCCTTTCTCATTTTCATCTTTTTCAAAGCATTCTTGACCTTAAATGGTGAAACTCGTCGTGTGTAAATGATATCTCTTGTATTCATGTCACACGAGTCGCTAACATTATATGTAATATCTCCATTGAAAAGCTTATGGAAGTAATTTCTCCACTGGTTTTTGATATCATCGTCCTTCACCAATACTCTACCATCTTCATTCTTTATGCATTTTACTTGACTCAAGTCTCCTCCTTTCCTTTCTCTTATACGAGCCATTTTATATATATCTTTTTCCCCTTCTCTAGTGTCCAGCTTCTTATACATGTCATCAAAGTATCTAGACCTTGCCTCCCGAACCACCTTTTTAGCTTCTTTCTTTGCTTGTTTGTATCTTTGGAACGTTGCATCATCTCCAGATTTGGGCAAGCTCCTATAGATCTCCCTTTTCAGTTTAATAGCCTTTTGTACTTCATCATTCCACCACCAAGTCTCCTTCTGTGGAGGTCCACAACCTTTAGACTCCCCCAAAACCTCTTTGGAAATTTTTGTTATGCAGGAGCTCATGTTATGCCACATAGTGTTAACATCAGACTCCAAGTTCCAAGTTACCTCCTTGATGAGTTTATCATGAAAAGTCAATTTCTTTTCTCCTTTAAGATTCCACCACTTGATCCTGCTATCTTGGTTTCCGTTATGTTTGCCTTTATTGATCTTCATGTTAATATCCAAAACTACCAACCTATGTTGGGTCGTGAGTTCTTCGCCAGGAATCACTTTACAATCCTTGCATATGTTACGATCCACCCGCCTTGTAAGGAGGTAATCAATTTGGCTACAGTTGTGCCCACTCTTGAAAGTAATCTTATGAGATTCTCTTTTCTTGAAATGGGTGTTTGCCAAAATCATATCATATGCAACTGCAAAATCTAATATCCTCTCTCCTTCTCCGTTCCTGTTGCCATATCCAAAACCACCATGAACTCTCTCAAATCCAGCATTAACACTCCCCATATGGCCATTTAAATCACTCCCAATAATAATCTTCTCCTCGATCGGTATTCCTTGCATCAATTCATCCATGTCATCCCAAAAATCCTTCTTCGCATCCTCGCTAAGGCCAACTTGGGGGGCATAAGCGCTAATAATGTTAAAAATATTTCCCCCAAGAACAACCTTGATAGCTATGATTCTATCATATGGTTGAGGAAGAAAAATCTGTGGATATCCTGAAATTACACAGAGTATCATCATGCATATTACCTCTATAAAGTTAGTGGTGAATGGATGCTGCAAAGATAGCTATTGCCGGACTTGGACGATTTGTTATATGAATGGAACAGACACAGATAAATGAGATACCTAGTATTTTCAAGACAATTAAGTAAAATTTTGGAATTGTCAACTCTATTTCTGCATATCTCCAGGCGGTAATCCTTCGTAAGAAGATGGCTCATGATATTTCGGAAGTATTCAAAAGCTATCTTTGGACAGAGAAAAAAAGATAGCCGCATCCATCAGCTATCAAAAGAAATCTGCAGTCTTCAGCAAGGGAAGACGAATGTCACTAATTAGTATAGCGCTCTTAAATCCATGTGGGAGGAGCTGGAACTCGTATACTGATGAACATGGTCTTATGCCGCAAACCAGAACCTACACTGGAGCAGAGAATGGACGATTCAGACTTGATTTTCCTTGGGAGATCAGAGATCTGAATCCTGTGTTTAAGAATATCAAGAGCCTGGTCCTAAGTAGTGCACTATCACCAGCATTGAGAAAACCTACTTCCAAGTGGAAGCCAGAGGCCCTCTATCCCAATCTATTGTCTTTGTGCCTCCCTTGTTATTTCTCTCATCACCTTTTTTATAATTACCTTCATTTTTAACTCTTGCAAAGGACTAAATTCCCACTTCCCATACTCCATATGCCCGCTTCCGAGTTCCTCCCCTGACACTTCCATCTCCCACCGTTCTGCCTCCCACCAATGTCTTCATTTCCCTCTCCCCCCATCAAAACCCTTCTCTCTGCCCAATCTTTGACACCTGAAAACTAGTTTTATATTGGAGAGTTTATTACCAAAGGAAGAAAAAAAGAGCATACATGTCTTGCAGGACCTGCAAGCAGCCAAGTAGGAAAGGAAAGGCGATCACCCGCCGAACAGGGTTTAGACTAATAAAAATATCACATTGTGTCCTATCTCTTTGTATCATGGTATTAGAGCAAAGATCCAAAACCCTAATCCTCCGATAAGAGGGTGACCAAAAGAAAACCTACGCCCCAATTGGCCCTTTAACAAGGTATCTCGTCCTTTGGCCCTTTCTCCTGCAGTCAGCTTTGGTTGTTGTTTCCCATGCACATCCAACTGTGCTTCCTTTTCTTTACCATGTCGAGCAGCAGGTTGATATCAGGGAGAGTAAATCCATGTGTCCACTGTTCACTGTGTGTCAATCCATACACCCCACTAATCCCTGCATGGGAACTTTTACTTTAGCCCTTGCACTGGCTGTAGGATCGTCCCATGAGCATTTTTGTTGGTTTGGTTTATTTCTCACAGAATGGACTGTTTTTATGGGCTGAAGCCTTTGGGCCTATAGCAATAGGCCCTTCATCAGTAATGTTGAGATATTTATTTCTCTTATTTTCTGTTCTTCTCTTTTTATTTTTGTCCCATACCTCGTGTTGGCATTACATCTCTACCTCTTGTATTATAAAAGAGAGAGCATTGTATTTGTTTAATCATAAGAAATACAACAGCCACTCTCACATGGTATCATGAGCACGTTTCAATCCCCCGTAGCCTCCTCTCTCCTTTATGCCCATATGTACGCCGTCACCCTCCCCTACGCCTGCCTCCATCACCCATTTGCTGCCGCCCCAGCCTCTGCTCCTGCCTTTCCCTCCCTCCCACCACCCAGCCGCCGCCCCCTGCCCCTCCCTCTCCACCCCGCCGTCGACAGCCCCCTGCCTTCCCACCACTACCCTGCAACCCCCCCCCTCCAGCCAATTGCCGCCATCACCCCACCCACCAAATCGCTGCCCTCCACCCATGCTGCCTCCGGCAGCACATCCTCTCCCCATCATAGCCGCCAGCCAATAAGCACCTAACTGGTGTCTTGTCCCTTCTAATCTTTTGAGGGGCTCGTGTCCCCTCTTCTACACTGCCTACGTCACCGGATGTTCTGATGATATGCTGATGTGTGTCCATTATTTTACTGATACTGCCCATACGTGGGTTTTCTCTCTGCTATTGCCCATACGTTGGGTATTATAAAAGAGAGAGCATTGTATTTGTTTAATCATAAGAAATACAACACACACTCTCACAAGGTATCATGAGCACGTTTCGCTCCCCCGTAGCCTCCTCTCTCCTTTATGCCCATATGTACGTCGTCGCCCTCCCCTACCCCTGCCTCTGTCACCCATCCGCTGCCGCCCCTGCCTTTCCCACCCTCCCACCACCCAGCCGCCGCCCCCTTCCCCTCCCTCTCCACCCCGCCGTCGACAGCCCCCTGCCTTCCCACCACTACCCCGCAACCCCCCTCCCTTCCAGCCAATTGCCACCATCACCCCACCCACCAGATTGCTGCCCTCCACCATGCTACCACCGGCAGCACATCCTCTCCTCCCCATCATAGCCACCAGCCAATAAGCACCTAACTGGTGTCTTGTCCCTTCTAATCTTTTGAGGGGGTCGCGTCCCCTCTTCTACACTGCCTATGTCACTGGATGTTCTGATGATATGCTGACGTATATCCATTATCTTACTGCTACTGCCCATATGTTGGGTTTTCTCTCTGCTACTTCTGTGAACCTGCTAATCTATTTGTTGCTCTTCCGAGTTTCCACATACGTCGTGAGGATTATGGCATCATCTGAACCATATCAGACACTCGTGTCGCCAATGTCAAGTTGGAAGTTTGACTAGAGTAGCCCGGCTAGTAAAAGCTCAGTAAGTCCCAATGAAGGACCCAGGTTCAAATCACGCCGAAAGGCATTCTGCGAACAACAATTCACGTTGATTGGGTGCGGGAGGGGGACAGCGAACCACACCCTCTCAGGCCTCGAGAGTTTACCATGTTGGAGTGGGTCCAGTAGTAACCCTGCCTTGGGTGGGTTCTCTCATAAACCAAAAAAAATATCAAGATGGATGACTCCAACTTTCACACATGGTCTGCCTTGTTCGAGCTTTTCATCAAAGCCCAGGGACAGTACTCACATGTTATTGTTGTAGCTCCGCACGCACCTATCACCACTGCTAATGATAAGACTGAGCAGGCATATGATATGTGGATCAAGGACTCGGGTGTCATGACCTGGATAGACAATAGTGATGAGCCCAAGATCAGCCAATCTCTTCTTCAACTCAAGACTGCAAAAATTATGTGGGGACAGCTTTCCCACATCCATCCTCGCCAGAAAAATTCAAAGAAGGTGCATGAGATTTTCAAACATATGGCCAAGGAGTACTCTATTGACGATTCCATGAAGATTACTTCATCAGTGATGTACTCTCTAGGATGAGTTTGATGTTTACCATCCCCTCTCTACCAATATCATGAAAGTGCAATGTCAACGCAAAGAACTCCAACTGGTTCAATTCCTTTCCGATTAGTCACTGTCCTTTTCTGGAGTGGTTGACTAAATATTGTGCAGTGATTTGTTGCCTACACTTCATGACGTCATGAAACGGGCGCAGCAACTCCCGTTTGTTTCCTCTCAGTCTGGCGTCATTTGTGATGTTGTTGATCTTATTGTACACTTTGGGGATTCCTACCATGGTCATGGTCGTAGTCGTGGCCATAAAGGCCAGGAAGATGCGGGCAGCCAAGCCAAGAGACATGGTCGCCCGCATGCGGAGGCACTCTCCTTTTCTCTATAGGGTTAGGTTTAGGATCGATGCTCAATGAGTATGTATAGTATTCAACTCAAAACCAATTGGCAATGAGTGAAAGAGTCGACCACACCTTATAAGCCCAAGGAACACCCTAGACATCGACAATGTGGGACTATTTTCACATCCCCTCTCAAGTGCAACCACTTTTTTTGTGTGCTTGCACTTGTTATTTTGGGTAGGGTGTGATCCTCACTTGTTTTGAGGAGTCCGCTCTAATACCATATGAGAATTTATGGTATTCAACTTAAAATCAATTGGCAATGAGTGAAGGGACCACGCACCTTAAAAGCCTATGGAACACCCCAGGACTCAGTGGTGTGGGACTATTCTCACATGATTGAAGTCAAGACAAAGTATCTCAATCAAGGTTGCTTTACTACCTTTAGAGTGGTGCATCCTACATTTGGTAGTATTGAAACAAAGAAGTACCCAAATTCACCATAATAATACATCACTTAAGTACTTTGATTTGTTATACAGTAGAGGACTGTTACAAAACAATGCAACTTACAAAAAGCGAGGCCATATGCAGTACAGTCGCATTACCATATTCTAGAGCTAGATAAGAGATAGTAGCACTTAAAAATTACAATGAAGCATGCATAACCATAGAAATTGAGCTTTGGACCATCCTAAAGGAATGGAACCCATTTAATCTTTATGTTGCAACCATGATGTCACAAATTACAATTCACAAGTTGATGATTCATACACGGAGCACGAGGAAGAACATCTTTGAAGTCTGGTCAGAAGCATCAAGATGATTCAACAAAAAGATTAGCCATGCATTGTTCCTGTATGAAAAGAACTATCATCTAAAATTGTATATGTACTTGCCAAGCACACTCTTCTAAACTGTAAATAAACTTGATGTTTATTTATTCCATCATAGTTTTCTTTTTGCTCTTGCAATTATAGATAATATTAGTTGTAAATCGGTTCAAACATCGGTGCCTATAATAGCTTCTTTGGTCAGTGCGAGAAGAGTTGGATGGATTGATAGCTTCTTGATTTTGCAAAAAAAAAGTTAATCCAAACTACTAGAAAACATGTTGGTGTTAGAAATAATGAATGCAAAAACATGGATCTAGTCAAGTAGGTCAACATTTTAATTGAGCATGTCTCTAGATTGAATTATTTTTGGAGATGGGTTAGAGGTGATGAAGCACGGATATGGGTACGGATATAGGATAAGACAATTTTTAAAAATTTAGGATACATGTACGGTACTGGATTTGGCAATAAATTATTTTCAATTAAAAATATACTTGTTTTTTATTCATAAAAGTTAGACCATCTAATATCTTTTTGGATGACGTGACAACCACCCCCGAGGAAGAGCCACATTGGTGACCCCATCCTAAAAGTGTAACCCCCCACCCTGGCCCGCACACTGGAGGGGGCATTTAAATCACACAGTGGGTCAACCTAGGTGACGTGATAATTCATTTCTGAGGCGCATAACTAGGATTTTGAACCTGAGTCCCTTCATTGGGGAGCATGTGCCTTTACCACCCGAGCTACCACCTCACTAGCTAGACCATTTATGTCATTCAAAGATAAATATAAATGAAAAGAGATCTTTGTGGAAATGACAGTTTCGATCTTTGTTTGAACTCATGAACATCATGTTGCATTTGTCTTAGGTATTCTATAGTGATTTTTGGGCAAACTTTGATCCCATACCATGGAGTCTTTAGCAAGTGCACTTTAAATCCTAATATATGATCACATATACTCTTTGTTAACACAGTTAAGACAACATTTACTATTCCCACCCTTTCATGCTTCCAATATTATAATAGCAAATTTTGGCTAAGGTGCATGATCATCTCAGTTGTGAGAAGTGTGTCCTTTATTAAGAGAGAAAAAGATAATAGAGTTCGAATGATTAGTCTAGATTGGCAGGAAGTGAGTATATGACACATGAAAACAAAACCTACAACTAGCCAAGGGAATATGGGAACTTTGACAAGAGTGAGACGATAAAAGATATTTCTTAGCAACATAATACAAGATACCGAATTAGCATTGTAATGGTTCAAAATCCTTACAATATGCACCTAATGAATTGATATTGTCAACTTAATATGGCTGTTGTCATACATTTGATCCATAATCTAGAAGTGGTTTATTTTAATAAAAACTAAGTTTATAAATGGAGCATTTATAAATATATAATTATTAGATTCTAAGTAATTAGTTAATTAAGTCGTTGAGTCTATTTGTAATATGGGTCCAATTTTGTCTTGGCCCTCATTCGGATTATGTCGGCTTCTTTGTGCTTGCCTCCTTTTCTATATATATATATATATATATATATATATGGATGGGGGGTCTCCCATCTATCAATAACAAACATAGGAGATTTTTTCCATTATATCGCACCTGGTCATTCGTCGACATATGTGAGAGAAAGAAAAAAGGAGGAATTGCTCTTTGCAGGCGGCCTCCGCCCTTGGCGGTGCTTGGCTGACTGTAAGAATTTCCCATGAATGTTGTCGGCTCTCTCCCCTTCCTCCATTGGTTGTTGCGAGTCATTGTGTCATCTACGCCCACCTACGCCTACCTCTTTACATTGCAATACACATGCCTTCCTCTCAAAGCCAGTTGTCACCCCTCTTATTGCCCCTCTCCATCCTGATGCCACCATCCACCAATCGCCGCCTTCCTCTCCAAGCCAGTCACCCGCCTTCCTCTCCAAGCCAACCACCCGCCTTCCTCTCCAACTCAGTTGTCGCCTTCCTCTCCAAGCAAGTCGTCTGCCTTCCTCTCCGAACGAACCGCCCGACTACCTCTCCAAGCCAGCCGCCCACCTTCCTCTCTAAACTAGCCATTGCCTTCCTCTCCAAGTTGGGTGTCTGCCTTTCTCTTCAAGCCACCCCCCCCCCGCCTTCTTATCCTTTATTGTCCCTTTACACTCTCCTAAAGAACCCATCCCAAATATCCACCACCCTGGCCTAATACTCCTCCAAGTTGCTACATAAACGCATAGTACACTACTTCTATTACCCCAATCATTGTTTATGACTCTCCACTCCTACAACACTCTTGATTCTTTATGTGGTTGGCGTAAAGGGGAGAATAGAAGAAGATGAGTAGAGGGAAAAATGAGACGGGGGAGAGGAGCTGAAGAAAGGAAGATTGTTATTTCTTTTACTATAATATTGATCTTCATGCTATATATTGCCATCTATGTGTAGTTGTCTGTTGATATATATATATACATATATATATATATATATATATATATATATATATATATGGAGTGTGTGTGTGCATGTGTGGATATATATTTGAAATGCATGATTTTTTACTCTTTAGATGCATGACCTATAAGTGTCCAAAAGAGTTGAATTTATTATATAGTATGTTCTTAAGATATTTAAGAAGATCAATGAGATTTCCAAAATAATTGCTTCATGATGGAAAATGATTGAGGTGTATAGTGTCTCCGGTATACTCGAGTGTATTCCAGCTTTACTCTATATATGTGTGTGTGTGTGTGTGTGTGTATGCGCGTGCATGTGTTGATCATTCTCCTACTCCCATGAGAATTTGTAAAGCCTATTCATCATCATTTGTAGCTATATTGTTTCTGCATATTTTTGCCTATCGTCTTCTATTACGCATCGTCACTCTTACTATTTGTGCCATGGTTATTAGAACCGAACTGAACTGGCCGGTTGAACCGGGAACCGATCACTCTACCGGTTCAGTTCCCTTCTAAAGCCGGAAATGAAGTCTGACCGGCATCAAACCGGTGACCCGGCAAACCGGTCTGGTTTTAGCCCAACCGGTCGGTTCCCTCACTTAGCAATTAAATGTATTGTTGCTGCTATTTTTCGTTAATTAATTTTGAATACTATATAAATGTTGGTATATGTATGTCTATGAGAATAATATTTGTTATTCGGTCTGTTTATCAAGGTGTTGTGAGCAGCTGTGCTATTATTCATGTTTCAACTTTTGCAGGGATATTTTTCATGAGATCAAAGACATTTATATATTTTAAACTATTAGCGATGTCATGCGGTTGAACCGGTCAGACCACTGGTCGAACCAGTGAACCAAGAACCAGAACCGGTCAGACAACCTTAGTTTGTGCTTATCTTAACACATTCTTTCTGCTACTTTGTACTATTGCACTAACTGCCATCCGTGCTTTATTTGCACATTCACTTATTTGTGCTTTGTATGCACGTCGACTACTATTATTGTGCTTTAGTAGCATTCTAGGCAAAAATTCCTCCCTATCTCTTCAAGTTCATTCCTCAAAGTAAAGGCCATAAAAGTTCTCCGTGGATCTCTTCTAGTTTGTGTCATCCACCTTCCCCTCATTTTGGCACCCCAATCCCCCCACCCCATAGACATACACCAACAACTGTTAAGAAACCAACACTAATGTGTGGATGCAGGGGCTTTGTGGCACCAATCCTGCTACCTAGGCTAGCTATAACCATCTTAAGAAGCCTAGAGGCAAGACAATACTATTCTTGGCCTATATAAGCCCCTAAATACCCCATAGCTCACCCCATACTGGAAGAAACAACAGTAGCATGAGAATTGCTCCACCGATTAGATGGGTTTTTAACTCTTGTTAGAAATATCGCATATAACAGGAAGAAAGTGGAATAATAACTTAGAGCTAACCTTCTTTAATATGTCCTTCGAGACTTTCTGCGGCTCTGAGATTTCCTCCTCAGTCAGTTCGAAATCATAACCTAGGATCTGCAAACTCAAATCGTATTTCCCTGTTGTCTCGTCTAAAGAATCCTTGTAAGATGGGGTTCTCTTTGTTGAAACAGCATCCTCTTTCCCTGGATACAAGTGGGCGACGATTTTTCTGGCATCTTCAAACTTTCTTTTCAGAATATGCAACCCTGCGCTCTCATCTTCATCTTCCCTGGTAACTAATGACAAATCAGAGGGAGACGAGACAGGAGTCCAGAAGGTAGTAAACCCATCGTGAAAATCCTCCACCAGCCTCCTGTACTCGTTCAATTGCAATCCAGTGGAGCGTCCCTTGTCCAAGTTGCCGTCATTACCCCGCCCCAGCGACTTCAAGTCTTTCGAGTCATGCAGTACGCAGCGAAAAGGGAGCTTGTCAACCACTCGAGATAGAATGCCCCCCATTTTCACGACCGAGCTACTCAAATCAATCTGCGGGCCTTGGACCAATATCCGGAGGCCAGAAATCTCAGCGCTTCTCGGCGGAAGTTGTACGTGCCTCCTGAGCGGCGAGCTCCAAGTGAAGTCCGGCGGCTCCGACCAATAGGCTGCCCAATAGTCTTGGGCCGCCCCGACCAATAGTCTCGGGCCGCCGCCAGCAACGGCGCCAATTGAGCTGAAGCTGGAGGGACCAACTCCGAAGTATCCGTACAGTTCTCAGAAGAAGTTCATGGTGCGAAGTTGACGGCGCTGCACCCCGGAAGGCAGAGATCACAGATGCAGCTTATGCGGTTGGAGCTGTCAGTTAGGCTCCCGTCCTACGGGCACCACCATAGCTAGGGGTTTTGACAACAGGACCGTGGATACTCTAGATTACCGGCGTAGCGGAGACCAATGACGGAACAGCCAATTAGAACCCGAAGAATGCCTAGACACTTTGACAAAAACGCCGACGAGGCGACGAGCAAAAGGAAGGCCGCCGCTCGCCGAGGGTAATGGAAAAGGAAGGAAAAGCAACGCAGAGGTCAATTTTGGAAATCAAACTATGCAGTTTGCACTCGTTGGGTAGAAATAATTTGTTAGGAATCGGGACAGACACACTGCGATAGCAGTTAACGGCGCAGCGGGTGATGTAGTTTAATCAATGAGTTTATTTTCCCAAAAAGCCCTCACGTTTGTTTTTTTTTTTATATGTCACCGAGATACTCTATTCACCCTGCTCTCGGGTTGCAGGCCAAAATAGGAGGTACATTTAAGGTAGGATTCCGTCCTTTGTTCATTCCGGAGGTCAGCCGGAACAAACTCTGGACATTGTGACCAAACTATAGACTCATTGACATTTCTAACCGCCCATTTGACAAGCTTGTCAGCTAAAGCATTAGCACCCCGTTTGATGAAAGTGATGTGCATGTTCGGCTTCCTTACTTTGAATGCTTCAAAAGTTTCTCTGAAAATCTTATATTTAGGCATACTATTCAATTTGTTGTTCAGAATATCGCAGGCCAGCTTATTGTCCGATTCAACCCGCAGTTCCTCCGGTCTGTGAATCAAGGCTTCAATCCCCCTGCAGATAGCCACCAACTCAGTAGCTAACACATCACAGCTCTGGACTGATTGAGCTCCGGCTGTGATCCACCTTTGATCAGCGTCTCTAGCAATATAGCTCGTGGCTGCTCGGCTCCACTTCTTCTGCACAGAACCATCAACATTGATGGTGATCGTGTTTGGCGGTGGTGGTATCCAAGCAGCGGCCGGCTGCCTCATAACCGTAGCTGTTGGTTTTTGAAAAACATGCACGATGTTCCCTGCTTTTGTTGCAATGATTCCTGTCGTCGTATTAGGAGGACAGATCTTGCCATTGAAGACCATATCGTTTCTGTACCTCCATAGAGCTTCCACCGTGGTAGCAAACCAAATCGACCTGATCATGCCATCATGTTTGTGCTTCAGATTCCGCGCAAACCATGTCTTCATAGAATCTCCTGGATCAAACGTTATATTCTGGCTGCTTGTTATAATTCGCCACACTTGTTGTGCGTATGGGCAGTCTTTGAGCACATGAATGGTAGTTTTTGCATTTTGCCTACACCTTGGACACTGTTGATCCTCTGTAAACCCTCGTCTGGATCTATTGAAATTAGTCTTCAATCCTTCATGCAGAGATTTCCACAAGAAAATCTTCGTGCGCTGCGGTATTACAAGTTTCCATATAGTTGTCCAATTCCCAGGTGTGCGAATACATGTCGTATTGATCAACTCCTTGTAATAGTTTTGGGTTCTAAAACGGCCATGGTTGTCATCAGTATGACACCAAACATCTTCACTCCCGTTCAGAATCGGTGGCGGCATGTGCAGAATGGTGTTAGCTGTTTCCTCAGTAAACCAATATTTAATGAAGTCTATATCCCAGTTCCCCTCGGATGCCAACGAACTGACCTGCAGGTCTTTTATGTCTTCAGGAATGATGAGATGTGGTTTAACAGAAGGTGTCTGTCTCATCTCCGCCCATCTATCATACCACACCGAAGCCGTCTTTCCGTTAACAACAGCTTTAGCCAGTTTCACCGTCACGGTATCCTTTTTGTCCACAATGTATTTCCACAAACGAGATCCAGTTCTTCTACCTTCATCCCGACGATGCAAATACTTCCTGGTCATAACGTCCTTCCAAATGCATCTTGACGCAGTAGTGAAATCCTAGATATTTCTGGCTAGGAGAGCTTCATTCTGCTGCCTCGCTGATTTAATGTTTAACCCTCCATGGTGCTTCGGTGCTATAACCTTTTTCCAGGCAATAAGACTAAGACTTCTGCTAGCATTTGGACCTCCCCATAAGAAATTTCGGATGCTCTTGTCGATATTGTCACAAACGGAAATCGGCAGATGGCTAGTTTGCATAATATATGTGGGTATCGAGTTGATAACAGATCGAGCTAGTGTGGTTCTACCTGCAAGAGATAACGTTTGCGTCGTCCAAGAACTGATGCGCAGATCTATAGAATTGAGAAGGCTCAAATAGACAGCCTTGTTGGCTCTCTTGTGTAGGATTGGAACACCGAGATGTCGCCCCATATCCTCCGTCTCCTGCATATGAAGTGCTTTGTAGATTCTTCTTCTCAGCGATCGATCTGTGTTCTTCGAAAAATATACGGAAGATTTCTCAGAAGACAACCTTTGGCCAGATACCTCCCCGAAGTGTTTTATGCATTTCATAATAGATCTAGCCTGATCCACTGATGCTTCACTGAATAAGATAATATCATCCGCAAAGCATATATGGGTCAATTTTGGGCCTCTCCGCGTGACCAGCAATGGTTTCCAGCTGCCCTCGTCCACCAAAGTGCAAATGTCTTGGCTTAAACGTTCAAGACATAAGACAAATAAATACGGAGACAGAGGATCTCCTTGACGTACTCTGCGAGAAGCTTTGAAAGGCGGCAAAAGCTTCCCTTTCCAAGAGATGGAAATTTCGTCGCTGGTGATTATGTTCATGATCACAGTGATAAGTGAAGGTGGAATCGGTGTTCTCTTAAGTGTGTCGTGGATAAAATCCCATCTCATCCGATCATAGGCTTTTGCCAAATCAAGTTTCAGCGTCATGCACTTCTGCCCTGCTCTTCCCATACTCATGGAGTGAACCACCTCCTGCAGCAGAATCACATTATCCGAAATCCTTCGACCTGGTACAAAACTCATCTGGCTAGGTGATATCCAATCGCTCAGGAATGGCTTGATGTGTTCCACTATGATTTTTGATACCAGCTTCATGCTCACATTATTAAGGGCTATCGGACGAAGGTGGCTGCATAATGTAGGGGTGTTATTCTTTAGAATTAGAACTAGGGTGGATTTCTCCATACGTTGGGGGATTGGGTGACCTGCAAAACAGTTGCCAATCATTAGAAGTAAAGAATTCTTGATGTTGCTCCAGTTATTGTGCAGGAATCCTGCATCTATCCCGTCAGGCCCCGGGGCTTTCACCGGGTTCATGCGCTTCAGGACATCGAGAACCTCATCTTCAGTAGGAGGGCGCCTGATATGCTGGTCTGTAACCTGCGACCAATCCTGAAACACTCCAGGATAATCAATATAATCAGTGCGCTGAGCAGCAGGTTTGTCGTCACTGAACAAGGACCTGAAGTAGTTGTTAATAAGGGAGTCCAACTCGTCGTCCTCCACCCATACCCCTCTGTCATCTTTAAGTTTAGCAATTACATTCCGTCTTCGCTTTGCCTTCACCAGAGCTTGATAATAAGCAGTATTCGAGTCCCCCAGCTTAAGCCAGTCACATCTGGCCTTCTGCCTCCATTCTGCTTCTTCTTTAGCAAGAACATCCATGTATTCACACTGAATTACTCCGATCTGTTTGTCCAACTCCGCAGAATAGTTGTTGCTAAGTTCGCTTTGTTTCTTGGAAAGGGCTGCTAGTAGGAAGTTCTTATGTCTTCTATCCTTAGATCGTTCCTCCTTATCCCACCGGCCGACAGCAGTCATGAATATGTCCGCCGCAGTAGTAAACTCTTCATTAGCATTCCAGTGGTTCTGGATTAAGGATGGGAAAGTGCTCCGAGTCGACCACTTTGTACTTGTTTTAAGAGGCGGAATATAGGAAGCATGTCGCAGGTTCGTTTTGACCAAAATAGGAGCATGATCAGAAGCTACTCTAGGCAATACCTCCACCGATGTATTGGGATGAACCTCGATCCATTCCCGGTTGGCCACCGCCCGATCAAGCCGTTCCTAAAGGCAACCCCGTTTAAAAGTCATGCGAGGACCTGAAGCCCCTAATTCCTCCAAGCCTGCACAGGCCAGCGCATCAGCAAAATCACGGCAGCTAGACATATGCACAATGTCACTCTCGCTCTTCTCCTCCAGTTTAAGAGTAGCATTAAAGTCCCCGAGAACCAACCATGGCAGCGAGGATGATGTTGATAGCGTATTCAAATGGTTCTAAAGAAGTCTCCTCTTCAGCTGCTGCGGACTAGCGTACACAAAGGTGATCAGCATACTGTTGTTAATTAGACAATGGACGAATTGGCGGTGAAGAGCCAATATCTCCACCTTCCCAATACTCCTTCTCCACAGAACCCAGATACCCCCGGAAAAGCCTATCGCTTCCACCCGGTGAGACTCATCAAACTTCAGCTTCTTGATGATTCGGTCTGCAGCAACTCCACTAATACGCGGTTCGATAATAGCCATTATATCGATCTTGAGTCTATCCTTTTGGTGGCGGATAGCGTTCTGGATGTCTTCTTTGCCTATGCCCTGGACATTCCAAGCGGCACAGATCATTGGACAACTGTTGGGGGGACGAAGGGGTTGGTTTCACCCTCCTCCGTCAGATTTTTCTGCTCCTGGTGGAACTGTTTCCCTCGCTTCCTAGTTCCTTGTTTCAGAACATCCGCATCAGTACCTATTTTACGGTTTCTCAGGTGGATTCCTACTGATCCCCCTCCTCGCGGTGGGTTTTTAAAACCGTCCGTCCTCCTGTTACTTCTGGGCGTAGGAGTAGTTTTCCCAAAGCAAAAAGATAGGTTCGACATCCCATCCTCTCCATCTCCTAGGACAACTACTGTATCCTCCTCCGTTATGGTAGTGGCCTTGTGACTCCCTTTCTCTCCTGCTTGATTACCTGGTTTTCTGATTTGTTCCGGTACTACTGTAGGGGCTGGTTCTTGGCTTCCTTGCTGCTCACTCTGTTGCACTTCTTGGGACTGGTTATTCCTTCTTGTCGCCTCCTTTCTTGCTCTCCAATCTATACTAGTAACTCTGTCTGCTGCCACCTGCTGGTTCGGTTGGGTTTCTCGAACTTCCTCTTCTACAGCCAGATGCGCGAATCTGTTACTATGTTTAGCTTGGTCTGTCTGCGGTGGTGGTTGCTTCCGTTTGCGACGCTGCATGGGCGCAGCATGCATCGCAGAAGTATAGGCTCCATTTGGACAGGGAATCGAAGGAATATCCGGGGTATCTACCGTAGCCTGCTTTCTAGCTGTTTCCATCGCTGCCTCCTTCACTTTACAGTTCTCCTCCTTATGTCCGATCCTACCGCAATACATACATATAGTAGGCAGATTCTCGTACTCCAATTTGTACATCGCATCCTGGATAATTATCGACGGGATAAGGGGCTTTGAAGTATCCAGCTTAACCGCCACTCTAGAAAATTTCCCCCATCTCTTGAGAATGGTATTGTTGTCTACCTTTACAGTGGTTCCGATGGTGTTGTCGATTTCCTCTAGAATTCGCTGCTGGTAAAGGAAAATTGGTAAGTTCGGAACCCGCACCCAAGCCACCACATATCTAGGGTTGGTATCGGTAGGGATGAACTCTGGATCCCAGGGTTGCACCGACAGATACGAGCCCATCATAGGCCAAGGGCCCCCGGTTAAAGCCTGAATATAGTCATCTTCACGCAGTAACTGCACAAGATAGTAATTGTTTTTCAAGTCAATCAGACGCATGTTACCCAAAGGATTCCACAAGGCCTTGATACGAGTCTGCAGAGCCATGAATCCCACATCTCTACCAAGGACCTTCACAATTACTGTATAACACCATGGTTTCATTAATTGGCCGTACTTATTCGGATTGATTTCCATATGGGGTGTTCCTTCCTGCACAACAACCCTTATGTCCTCTTTGCCCAGGATAACTTCACTATCTTCGAATCCCAAAATAGATTTGCTGTTGTTGCCTACTATATCGCTGTATGAAATCGGGACTCTAGGGTCAGATCCCCGTTGTGCTCCCGGTTCCTGGCTTGTGTTATTCAAAATCCCTTGTAGATCTGGAAACTCCGCATCTCCTGGAAACCCTTCCCGCTGTACCTTGCGGGGTAAGCCTTGTTGTGGATGAGTCTGGCTGTTAGCCTGATTGGCTTCATATGAGGCATATTGTAGATTAAGTCATATATTGTTCAGAACTCCCGATACGATTACCGTGCCGTCTTTCCGGTTCTCTCCGTTGGGGTTATGGCTTCTAGCTTCCTCTGTATTATTTTCATTATCCATCGGCACGATCTCCTGTTCGTTACCCGCGGTCTCCCCTTCTCTTCCTGGATCGTAATCGGTTGACGGTCTAAACCCCCAGCCTCCTCTCCCACCGCGGCCTCCCCGGCCGCCGCCTCTACCGGCGCTCCCAAACCCTACCATCTTTTAGTTCTTCTTCCTTCTTTACCACCCTCACGTTTGTTGATATTCTAGGAATCCCTCACCTTTAGAAAATCATATACATCCCTCTCTTTTGTATAAAATTCCAAATATCCCATTCATTCACTTCTCTTGTTAGTCAAAATAAGTGTTAATGTATATATTATTTGTTCTAGCTAAATTACTCACAATGTAGTTGTCTATTAACTCTTATCACATCACTTTTTTTATAAATAAGGTGAGGTGATGCAACATCGTGTTTATGGTATTCTAAGTAATCTAAAATTCTCAAACCAATGCAATGCATGGGATAAGCACCATCCATAAGAATCTACAGAGATTTCTGTAGTTTTATTTTGAGTTAGAAAGTCACCTTGTATTCTACTCTATAATATATAGGAAATATATGTGAGGTAATATATGCAAAAATTTATCTTTTAATTACGAATTAATTTTTGATTCCAATAAGAGTG
>OY856412.1:859012539-859015039 GCA_963693085.1 Alisma plantago-aquatica
AGGTGGGTGGATATTTTGTAATGTGCATAGCAAATTTGTAACATGCATTATTAAATAGTAATGTAGGTGGACATTGTGTAATGTATATAAAGAAACCATAATTTTTAGGAACAAATTATAAGGAAGGTGGATATTTTTAATGTACACAAAGAATTGTCTATCCATATTGCAAACTGGCACCTACATTACGGTTGACTCTTGCCTATTACTGTCCATATTATAGATGGCACTTGCTTATTACAATATGAGTATCCATATTGCAAATCTGTCTCCTACATTATGGTTGTCTCTTGCCTATTACAATGTGACTGTCCATATGGCATATGACACTTGCTTAATACAACATGACTATCCATATTACAAAATTATCACCTACATTACAGTTGCCTCTTGCCTATTACAATGTGACTATCCATATTATAGATGACACTTGCTTATTACAATACCAGTAACCATATTACAAAATTGTCACCTACCTTACGGTTGGCTCTTGCCTATTATAATGTGATTGTCCATATTACAAATGACACTTGCTTATTACAATATGAATATTCATATTACAAAACTATCACCTACATTACGATTGGCTTTTGCCTATTTGAATGTGAATATCCATATTACAAATGACACTTGCTTATCACAATATGACTATCCATATTACAAAACTATCACCTACATTATTGTTGGCCCTTTCCTATTATAATGTGACTATCCATATTATAGATGACACTTACTTATTACAATATGACTATCCATATTACAAACTGTCACCTACATTACGGTTGACTCTTGCATATTATAATTGATTGTCCATATGACATATGACACTTGAAAATTACAATATGACTATCCATATTACAAAACGGTCACCTACATTATGGTTGGCTCTTGCCTATTACAATGTGATTGTCCATATTACAGATGATACTTGCTTATTACAACATGACTATCCACATTACAAACTGTCACCTACATTACAGTTGGTTCTTGCCTATTATAATGTGACGGTCCATATTACAGATGACACTTGCTTTTTACAATATGAGTATCCATATTACAAAATTGTCACCTACATTACAGTTGCCTCTTGCCTATTACAATGTGACTGTCTATATTACATATGACACTTTCTTATTACAATTTGACTATACATATTACAAAATTGTTACTTACATTACGGTTGGCTCTTGCCTATTACAGTGTGACTGTCCATATTATAGATGACACTTGTTTATTACAATATGACTATCCACATTACAAATTGTCACCTACATTATGGTTGGTTCTTGCCTATTACAATGTGACTGTCTATATTACATATGACACTTGCTTATTACAATTTGATTATAGATATTACAAAATTGTCACCTACATTACGGTTGGCTATTTCCTATTACAGTGTGATTGTCCATAATATAGATGACACTTACTTATTACAATATGACTATCTATATTACAAACTATCACCTACATTACAATTGAGTCTTGCCTATTACAATTACTTTTGTGTGATGGTGTTACATTTAGTTTCGGTTAGACACTTTTTGTGTCCTGGTACTACTTTCAGATAGTTACTTTTTATCATGTTGTTACTTTCCGTACCATATAGATATCTTATGTCTTGCTTACAACTCTTGTATAAAGTTCCACACACGCAACTTATGAAAATAAATTAGTTCTGACTGTTTGTCTCGAACTCTTTCAATTTACCAAGATGATGACTAATTCTTATTGTCCAATTCAAACTCCATTCAAAGCTACATTCTACCAGATGATCTGATCGTAACTTTAATTTCCTGAATAAATGTCACCCCTCCATGCAACATGGTCTACTGAAACTTAACTCATTGACCATGACTTCTTAATTTTTGACTTGTCGTATTTGGAGCACCGCTTCTACTTATATAGGAAATCAAATAATTCTACGATTTTTCTCGAGAAGAATATGTTATGTGTACAAAATGGAATCACATCATGCATTCAACGAGTGGGGGTTCCTATGGGGAATTTCCTCAAACAACCAAACGGCATATATATAAATCCTTATCTCTTAAACACAGACAGTACATATGTTCAACTCATACGTTCACGTATAAACAAATACTCGTATAAACAAATGCTTAGTACTCATAACCCTCTATGCTGGAACACCACAATGGCCTTGGTGAGTGTCACCAACACCAGCAACAAGATCATGGAGGTCATAAAAAGCACGCTAACAATGCAGACAACTGAGTCCCTCCATCAACTCGCAATCGGAGAACCTACGGCTGACGATTGTGAGGGTCGAGGCTTTAGAGGGATGAAAGAGGTAAACGGCTCACCAGGCAGTGAGGAGAGCCATGAAGGGGATGAGCAAGACTGGGTGGGACAATAGCGACAACACAAGGTGAGAAGCGACGATGATGGCATAGATGGCACAAAAGTAATTTAGGTTGTGCAACGCCCAACTTATGTCGTCAGAGAAGGAGACCGGTGGGAAAGGGAGGACTGATCAAGG